>JASVER010000082.1:994456-1367286 GCA_030449065.1 Oceanodroma leucorhoa | reverse complement strand
GGGACCTGCCCGGGGGTTCCGTGAAGGGATCGAGCCCTGCCCGGGGGTGAGTGCGCCGTGACCGGGCGCAGCCCCGAGGGGCGCAAGGGGAAGGGTCCCCGCCCCGCCCGGTCCCCGGTCCGCCCCGGCCGGCAGGCGTGGGGCAGGGAGGCCAGCGCCCCGCCGGGGCCGCCGGCCCGGCCTCGACCTACCTGCCCCGGGAGGGGCCGCCCCGACGCGCCGTCAGCCGGGCCGCGGCTCCGCGCTCCCGCCGCCCATCCCGCAGCGCCCGCGGGCGGCGGGCGGAGCCGCGCCGGGGGCGGGGACCGGGACCRGGCCGGGGCCGGGGCGGCGCGGGGCATGCCGGGAGCGAGGGGCTGAGGGGCGGCGGGGTGCGCCGGGCTCCCGTCCAGCCGCCCCCACCCTTGTGTGGGGCGAGCTCCCCGCTCCCAAACCTCCCGTCCCCGCGGTGGCAGTCCGGGGCGTGAGACTCCCGGGAGGCCACGGCACCGGCGGGGAAGGGGGCGCCGGGGCCGTGAGGGGCTCTCGTTGCCCCGCGCCTCTGAGGCGCTTAGTGCGAGGTGGCGGGTCCCGCAGGACCCCGCGAAGCACCGCGCAGCTCCCGCAGGCGGAACGGCGGGCGCGGGCGGGCGGCGCGCGGGGACGGCTTTGCGGGTTGCGCGGGGCCGCCCCCGTTGCCTGGTAGCGGCAGGCCCGGCTTTCCCCTCCCCGCCGCTCCGCTGCCGGCCGCCGCGCGGGGATGAAGGCCGCCGACTGGTGCCTGAGCTCGGCGGGGGCTGCCGTCGTCCTGGCCACCTCCAGCGACGAGCAGCACCCCGCCGAGAACATGGCGGACGGGTGAGGACGGCGCGGGGCGCTGAGGGGCCGTGAGGGGGGCGCGGGCCSCGGCGGGAAGCGGCTCCTCCGGGGCGGCCGCTCCCACCGCCGAGATCCGCCAGGCTCTGTGTTTTGTTTACCCGCTCATGTTGGCGCATCATTTAACTCTTTTTCTGGCCCCCCCACCCATTCGTGAGTCCTTCCGTGGCACTGCTCAGGTACAGAGCCTGAAAGTTAAAGTATTAATACCTCAGAGGGCTTCCCCATTGTCATACAGGGGTTTGCTTAAAATACCCCAAATAAAAAAGGCTTTGCAGCTTTTTGTGTGTGTGATAAATTTCAAGACGGTTATASATGGAAAGCCGCCGGTGGCGGTTTTGTCCTTTTTTCTCCGCAGAAGTTCAGAAACGTTTTGGACGACTACGGGCATGTTCCCACAGGAATTCATTATTGGTTTTCCTAAATGTGTGAAAATCAGCAAAGTCGCAATCCAGTGTTATTTGGGTAAGACTTCGTGAATTGCAGTATGTCATACATACTAAGTTAAAATGTGTGTGTGCGCCTATATGTAAATTCTCACGGTAGTGTCACATTCTGTAAGTAGTCACTTCGAACAGATTCATAAAGCTTAATTTAATTCATAAAGCTTCATTTAGCTTGACAAAGCAATTGTCCTCCACATCCAAAAGTTTTCATAAATAAATCAGATGAGCTTGTAATTAACTGTTCTGTCTCACAGTGATGGCTGTTCTAATTTAACSGACAGGACTACAAAACTTACGCTTTTAATGATTTATTTTGAATATTGATTTTTATAATTTCATAGGACAGAACTCTCTTAGTCTTATTTAAATAATGTGAAGGAAAATGTGAGTTCTAAATCAGAAAGGACTGTTGCAAGGTCAGAGCATGGAGACTGGAGTTTGACCATTAGCAGAGGCTACGGAAAAGACGTGAAAATTTGTCATTGTTTGTCTCACCTGGAACATGAGGATGGTGGTTGTATTATAGTCCTACCCCAGAAGTTTGAGGAAGAATGGATTAGTTAATATTTTTACAGTGCTTTGTAGATGAAAAGTGACGCAATAAATACCATTATCAATAAAGAGTTAGAATTTGTATTGATATTTTACATGTATATATATTTTAGTGCGGACCTTAAGGATTGAAAGAAGCATATCTAAAGACCCAGTAGGTTTCGAAGAGTGCATTGAAAAAGGTAAGATTCTGAATCTGAAGCAGCAGGGGTTTTGTGGGAATGATGTTGGTCTTTGTATTTGCTGATTAATTTACTATTTCTACGTTTTAAAATAACAAAGCTTGTGTTAGGCAAACTAGGAAGGATGCCGATTGACTTTCGTTGTTACTACTGAGATAATTCATCAGCAATAAAAAATGAAGCTTGAAAATGTTTTTTTTTCTAGCAAAACAAGGGAGGATAACACTAAGATGTGTGCCCTGGCAGGTGTCTGAGAACGAGGTCGGTCACATTGTCAGCCTTTGGTAAAGCCTCGTGATCTAGACTACTTTTGTCAATTTTAGGTAGTCTTGGTTAGTATTTTAATTGCGTGTTTCACAGGGATCCCTGTTTTCCTGCAAAAATTGCTTACGATGTTATGCTACGGAGTAGTTCTCACAGTAACTTAATTACATTTTCACCTTAGCTGCCTGAATAATTTCAGTGATGCTCTTCTGGAGGGATTTATCACTTTTTGCATACATAATATCAAATTATTTGGGTTCCCCATTGGTTTCTTTGAACGTTGAGTGAAAACATCGACATTTGGGAAAAATAGCTAGGTTTTCAGTCATGTAGCCTGGTGCTGTATAACACCATTTTCTCAACTTGAAAAATGCATTTTTAGATGGATAATGGTAAACAAATACACTGGGAAGCAATACGTTTTATTCTAAAGTTAAATCTTAATTTTATGCCTTTGACTAAGTATACATASTCTGTAAAATTATGCTTATAAAATTGAATTTAGATTTTAGTTAGGTTCTGTTTAGCCATACAGATAAAACCATCCTTTTTATCATTATTGATACACTATAATTTTTTCCGTGAGTCACTTTAACCCCATATCTATTTGTGGAGTAGTCAGGTGTGGCTTGATGATTATTTTATTAGATGTTAATGCAATAAACACATTTAAATGAAGTTTATGAACACTGATGGTCTGTGTAGCAGTTTGGAGATGTAAAATGCTGTATAAGGGCTAAAAGCACTACTTGTGCACTTGCTTTTATGTTCCAAAAATTAAAACCAGACTTACATAGTATAATAGAGTGCCATTTCCTGCATTGTTTGGTTGGTTTATTTTTTGTTGCTGTTTTTTTTTTTTAATGCCTCTTGGGTGACATTTTATAAAACAGTGTAATGAGGGGGATATATATACACTGGGATATTGCAAAAAGTATTTGTTCTCTTAAATCACCTTGTAAAAAAAGAACAATTTCTATATGCAGTGTAAGTTCATGGTCCTTAAACTCTCTTGAGTTTAAGAGAACTCTGAAGTCCAGTGAAAACTTTTCACAGCATTGCACGTTATTATTCACGATTTGCTTTAAATTGTATTTCTAGATTTGCAACACATAGAAGGACAGCTTCAAATGGAAGAATTTCCAGTGAGTATTTACAGTGTACATCAGTAGTGGATCATGATATGGGATGTCTAGACTAACTGGGGGGAAACCATGAAAAACCAAAACGTGTCTTTCTTTACAAATATTGTTAAATTGATGTTAGGTACAGGAATTTGTAGCTCATGGTATAAAATTGCACTTCCCAACTGCTCCTTTGTAGATTATGGTATGAAATTGCACCTGCCTACTGCTCCTAACTATGGGAAAGAGCTCTTTCCAGGCGTGTGGCAGTCTTTCCTCCTTCAATTGTTGCCTTTAAGGCTGCAGTATTTGGGAGGGATGGGACTTTTTTGAATTGCTGTCATCTAAAGAAGCTCTGAGGCTGGCTAGATGTATTCAAAGAGCTTGATTTCTGTATAATTCGAAAACAGGCACAGAAGTATCTAGATCCTTCTAACAAACTTCTGCAAACATTGTTTGAAAGTTATGTTATTACAGAGAATGCAATAACATTTTTTTTCCTTCTACAGCTTCCTGATTTCCAAGCCACTTACTTGCGTTTTATCATCAAATCTGCCTTTGATCATTTTGTATCAGTGCACCGGGTGATGGCAGAGGGCACAGCAGAAAACACTTAAGTCCAGCTTAAATTTGTACCTCAGTTTTTTTATAAAGAAGTTATATTTTGATATCTGTAGCACAGAGAATATTTATTATTAAAACCTTGTATTAAAGTGTTTTTTGAAGGTATAGRTGTAGTATATATTCCCCACCGTATGTAATGCAGTACTCCTGTTAATTGTAGTAACAGCTTTCTAGTTTTATAACCTAGACTGTTACCCTAGAACACTTGAATGTAACTGARTCCATTTAAATTAGTATGTTTATATCAGGCTTTCTTAATATATGAATTAAAACTCGATTTCCTGTAAAATGTTTCCCTTGCATTCTGAGGTAAATAGAAAAAAAAAAAGTGAAATACGTAAATGGGAGGTATTACTTCCTACTGTCAAACAAGTCCTTCAGAAGTTCTTAAATTGGTAACTTTCTCATCAACTCAAACTGTTCAAGACAAATAGGATGAATATAAAAGTCTACTAATGCTTAGAAATAACTGGGGGGGTGGGGACGGAAATAAGCTGAAGCCATCTGAAGTGCTGTGGTAGATTTTTAATAATTGCAGATCAATCCCTTGTTTCTATAAATATTTTCTACAATCAGGTCACAGCCGTCTGTGCTTTATGCTATGACTGTCATAACAAATATTAATAGAAACAAATGTTGATAGAGATTGTCTTATGCAGAAGCCTTCTGAAGTCAGTGAAAGTGAACATTTAGGAAAATTATATGTATACAAGAGAAAGAGAATCTTAATAATGTGAAATCGGTTGCTTTGCATGCCAGTTGACTTTTGCAAATGTCACCACCCCTGAAGTTTATCCTGCGTGATATTTCTTAAAAATGTAAACTTTGGTTCAGTCCTAACAGCTCAATGGACCCAACTACTGTTCATTACTGCATGTGGTATAAGCGTAGTGAGATACTACAGTGCAGTAGCTGGGGTTGTAGTGATGAGACTTGAAAACCTCTATACAAACATACAATGAACCACATTACAGGTGCTCTTTAGATACACATACGTTACTCTCTTTCTTGTTGTCTCTATTGTTATTTTCAAATTATTTTTTTTCCTTCTTCTAATTATGTCTATGAAAACTTATTGAGCTTTTTTATCCAGATGGTCTTTACTCTGAAGTCCTCTTCTTCTTCTATTTCAGTTTTTCCAGGATGGCACGTATTTCCTGGGGGTGATAATTCCAAGGCCCCACTCCTCCCTGCAAAGGCAATAAAATTACACAGTGAGGCTGAAGTAGACAGAGCAGAAGTCCTTTAGAGCACAGCAGCTGCACCAGAACTGTGGGCAGGTGTGCTTGGGCTTCCTTTGCATGACAGCCGTCGCAGGGGAGATGGTGTATGCACAGGTTACACCCTGCTGTGTAACTGGGACAGGGCCAACGACTGGATCCTGGAGCTGGAAAGCGTTCCTGGATCTCACAGGTTTCCTAATGAGCCAAAAGGTAAATATTTGAGCAAGACTGAGGTGTACATCAAATATGTACATTATAAAAGCCCAGACTGGTTTTGCTGCAAGTCCTTTTCTCTCCACAGTTACAGTGAATTGTGACATTTTTAGCTCTCAAACAGAAAGAAATACTGACTGTTAAATGTAAAGCATTCTCAAATTATTTTGAAATTTAAAAAACTCAATATACTGTGCTCATTATTACTGTTGATATTTTTTACCTTGTAGATGACCTTCCCTCCTTGAAGTAGATACAGTCGTTCTGGCAATGCAGCGTATTTTGAACTGCTCAGGTTTTCCATAGTGTCTACAACCACTGGACATAAAGGATTATTTTTCTGAAGAAATTGTGCTGCAATTTTTCGATCTTCAAGGCTTCTGTGATTTTTAATAACAATATTGTTTTTAAAAGCCCATCCATCTAAAACAAATGAGAAAGGGATTTAGCAAGGAACATTTTGAATAGGTGTTAAGGGTGGAGATGTACTGTGTGTCATRTCCCAAAACTGTGTTAAAAGAATACTGCAATTTACTCCTAACATCAAAACTTGTCATGAAATGAAAGCCCCCCTCAGAGTATGAGAGGACTAGAGCTTTTCAAATAAATGAATTTTCAAAAAAATTTAAATACTTTTTTTCTTTAATTTCAGCAAACTGTATTTTCCCCTTGCCCTGGATTCGCAAGTATTTGATGTATTTTAGCCAAAATTTTCCCACATAAATCAACCCTAGAAAGGTATCAGGTGGGGGACATATATCCTATTTGGGTAAGGTTTGTCAAAATCATTGGCACAGAGGGGATTTTAAAATGGTAARTAGTGCTATCAGCTGATACCCATTCATTTAGCACAGTTGCAACAATAGTACTGTTCATTCTGCTTGATTCTACTCATTAAGCCTATAAAACAAAATTTCAGATCTGTGAGAAGTGAAACACCTTCCTTTTTCAGAAATACGCAAGCACACATTTGCACACAACTCTTCCTAGTAGAGTAGAAAGTAGTAAAAGGTATTGATGACTGAGTTATCTGTTCCTCAACTACTGAAAGTGATGTATTGTTAGAAAACTTGTAAATGTTACATTTTAGAAAACCACCTTAACTCTGGGATAAAATCAGTGCCAATGTGTTACTTAGACTCCAGTGTAGATAAAAGTGTGTGTATAGTTTGCTGATTTTTTCAAATTAGAGTCTGCATCCTGTTCTTGAGACGTTAAAAATTAATTATTTTTTTWAAAAAACACGTAACATGCTGGCATTGTACACTTAACCTTTGSTCTGTGAAATGCCTTTTTTTTTTTTTTTCCCTTCCAAAAGGAGCTGTACTAACACTGAGAGGAAGTTTTGTAAAGATACAACTATGTGCTTCACCTTCACAGAGATGAGTGTCTTCAGCAGGAGTACCTCGGTGTAAAGTCAGATGTGTGAGTAAAATCTTTGGAGAATTAGGAACACAAATTGGTCCCTAGATTTGGTGTTGCTGCTTTTGATTTGGGGAAGATTTCTTTCCCCTTTGCAGTTCCCTCCTTTGCCARCATACTTTTCTTCCTAAAGGGAATGATAACGTGTCTGAAGTTTTGGTAGGCATTACTGGGATGTTTGTACTGTACCTACTGCATGAGCTTCTTCGATGTAGATGATAAGGAAATCTGCTATTGAGCTGAAATCTTTGATGAGCTTGTTGAACTCATCAAATTTTAATATAAACGAAGGTCAGGTGCAACTTCCAAAATTCAGGATTAAAGGTCGGTTATCTGGAGAAAAAAAAGGGACAGTTTGTTGTTAAAGCAGTGGAGGGAGGAAGAACAGAATTAAATTAATGCACTGAATTGAGCCTCTGCCACRGAGTTTCCTGGGCAACAGCAGGTAGGTCACTTATCCTATAACTTTCTTCTTAGGACATGAAAATCGTCAGCAGAATATCTGCATCTATGCAAAACAGGCATAAAGATGCTTTCTTTTCCCCAGCCTACACCTGTGCCGGACCCAGCTATGAGCTYATCCAAGGGGGACCCTTTCCTTTGTAAAGCCCAGTAAAGGCAGGAGGCACCGTGCAGTCACACGCCACCTCTCGTGTCCTCATCACAAGAGCCAATTCTCAAGTTACCAACATTTTGGGACAGGGAACTGATCTGAAATGGATATACAGSGTGTGGCACATCACGGCCTCCCCGAGATCCTTAGTATGAAGGAACTTCAAAAATACTAAACGTGATCATCTGCAAGGTTTTTCAAAGGACAGTGGTTCAGAGATGTCTTACTGCCGTTTAATGAACCTATTGGACATGTCTTGATTTTTTTCAGAGGTGTCAGTTCTAGCCGAGCYGAGAGGAAGCTGCAGACTTTTCAGTCATGCATTACAGGCTTTCATGCTTTCAATGTATTTCTGCAATTTCCTGTCCAAACAGAACTCTGGTTATATATTATTATTTATTAAACTAACGTTACACAAGCCACTGGCAAAAGCATCTCTGCAGTTGCTTACAAATTAACACAGTATGCGCTCACAGGTGTTAGCATCTGTTTGCAAGGCCTCGATTTAAGAGAACTTGCAGGATTTTTAGGCACCTCTTTTAGTCTATGGTCATGCTAAATTATCTGAAATTTGTTCAAGATCTTCCTTCTGGCTGGGCTTAACTGCAAAAACTGCTGCTAACATACAGCCACATCCTAAAGAATCTAATAAAGGGGGTACCTTCCTGTAGATACTGTGTCTCTCTCTTCCTAATTTGCATCCTATTTTCTACATAAATACATACATATACATAAAAAAATTAGAAAAGCAGAGTTAGAGAAGGATGTAATCCCTCCCATGGGGATAGAGGCTGYAGCTTAATGATTAATTCCACTTTCTAAAGAGATCTCAGTGGGAGGCAGCGGACAAAGTACAAAGCAACTTCTTTTTCTTCTGCTTTATTTCTAGCCGCTTTGAATCTGGAAAAAACTACCAGGGACTTTACGTACGGGGAATGACAGCCAACACTTGTGACTCACTGCACGTGGTTCCGATTCTGGGTCTTCTCTCCCTAAAACAAATTATTATCTTGGCTTTCAGTGAAGAGGTATTTCTAGGCAGAGCCAGCTTTTGCAAGAGGTTCATGAGCTTACTGGCATGAAGGGATACTGCAGCCAGGATGATAAACACAGGTTACTTTTGAAAATCAAGAGGCAGRCAGTTGGCATGAATGTGCTGCATCTTTTCTATCGTATGAGCGCTGTTAGCCTGGTCTGCTGCGTCGTGCACACTCATGCCGGCTGCCTGTCCCKGTTCCCTCAGCAGCCTCTTCTCCTCATTTATTGTCTTAGCAAACCAAACCCATCTACGTGGCTGATTTACTGACCTTGCATGAAATCAAAGAGGTGACGAACTTCCCCGTTGAAAGTCACCACCGGCGTGTTGGGAGCAGGATGTCCCTCATGGGCTTCATCCTCCAGCCTCTTCCACTTCACCTTCAGCACAAAGAGCAAATACTTGAAGCTGAAAAAAGTCGGACCCCAGTTTTCGTAGCTGAACTTTGGATTCTCGTTCATTCTGCTCTTTTCGCCCTGTTTGAGGATGTATCTTTTCATGGCATTAGGGAACAGTATCATCAGTGTTTTGCCAATGACAACGCACGTAGTAACGTGCAGAAGAATCAGGATTTTTAGTAGGAATACCCTGATGCTGAACATCGTGGTGGAGGAGGCCCGACGGCTTCCAACGGGAACGCAGCGTGACGGCAGGGGCAAAGGTAGAGGGGGAGGAAAAACATCCACGTGTTTGGCCAAATTTCTGCCTTGCCTTGCACCCCGTCACCTCTCCGTGGACTTCAGCGTCTGTGTGAGCGAGGAGCCCGTCAGCTGCGCTATCTCCATCTACACCAAAGGCATTAAATAGATTTTTAGTGCTAACTGCACAGTTACAAGGCTCATTCACCAATATGTCGTGTATTTTACTAATGAGAAGAGCTGAATCAGGACATTTTCCCAGAACCACAGACTGAAAGTAAGAATTACGTTAGCGGTACCCGAGGGGCTGATCCTGCCAGCAGTTAYGTGTCTAGACCCTGCACGTGCAGGGCTCGGGGCTCGCGGATTTTCCTGCGGGACCACCAATGCTGACACTGGGGCCTTGGATCGATGCAGCCATTTGCATTTGGCATGTGCTGTGCAAACAGCGTCCTCCTGCCTCCTTCAGCGCTCCACTGCACACCGGTGTTTGTCACTTCGGGGCTGCAAGGATACCCCAAAAATAKGTACACCCCAATATATAAATGATYAAAATATGTACTATACATATATAMTACAGTATATAAATATGTAACGGTATGTRTAATCTATATGTGTGTGTATATAACATGACAAACACAGCAGCCGGTGCCCGCCCCGGTAACACCCGCCCGCCAGGGCTCCGGCCGCCGGGGCGGCGSAGCCCCGGGACCTCCGCCGGGCGCTGCGGGCTCTTTAAGGGGGCGGGCGGAGGCGGAAGAGGAAGCACGRCGTGGCTTCTGATTGGCCGGCGCGACGAGGGTGGCCGGCATGTTTCTTTCGAGCCAGAGAGGCGGGGGAGGAGAGGCGAGCAGCGGAGCCGCTGATTGGCTGTCGCTCCGCAGCGCCTTGCTGGCCCTTTAAGGGAGCGGAGCGGCCGCTGCCGGGAGCGGTTGGGCTGCGGAGCCCGGAGGTGCGGGGGCTTCCCCGGTCCTGCACGGGGCCGCGGCCAGCCCCGGGCGGGGGGACGGGGGTGGCACAGACGGCCTGGGGCAGCGTCAGGGGACGCGAGCGGCAGCCGGGCCTGGCACAGCGGGAAGGGGTCCGCGGGCTCGGGTCCGCGGGYTCAGCTGCCGCCTGTCTTTCAGGAGGGCCGAGGCCTCGGGGACCTGTTCCTCAACCAGGCGGGTGAATGGCGACTGTGGATGACCTCAAATTTCAAGGTAAGACGTGAGGGTTGGGGCCGAGCTGACGGAGTGGTCACACTCTTGGAGGCTTGGAAGCGTTCCTGGGCTTTGCTTGGCGTGCCTCTGAACAAAAGCTTCCTTGGAGCCTTGCCAGGAGTGTCAGGGGTGTCTCGGCTCCCTGAGGCCGGGCTCKGCCGTCGGTGGGCTACAGAGCGTTACCTGCGTTGACTGAAATCCTTTGTGATGGGAAGTTAAAGCTGAAAACGGGCCGAGACGCTGTTAATCTGGATCTGACTGTAGTTTCAGACTTGCTTAAGTGTATTTATTGATAAATAAATTCAGGTCTGAAAAAAGTAATTTTTGGAGAGGATTAAAATTGCCCATTTCTACAGTCTCTTCAGAGAGGCAGCTTCCCCCTGCCCTTGCCGAGACCTGCCGATTCTTGGATTGGGGCTGATGGCAGGAAGGAGAGGCAGGCTTCAGTGGCACGAGTTTATCACACCAGGCAGAGCAGCAGGAAAGAAGGCCTCACACTTTGTTAGCTAAGTAAATGTTCAGCTTGATCCGTGTTAGTTTGGGCTTTAAGAAACAGATCRTATTTGACACGCCTAGACTAGTGATGTAGCCTTTCTTGGGCTGTGTAGGGGTCTTAATGTAGTTTTTCAAGCCACAAAACCAAAATTTTGGTAGCTTGATCATTGCCTCTCTTGTAATGTACTTATTTGCAGAATTTGACGATGCAGCTAATTTGCTTGCAGCAAATCCTGATGCTACCACAATAAGCATCGATGAGCCAGTTGAAATCCCCAAGAATCAGCMCGGCCATCTGCCAGAGCCAGGGAGAGAAGAGGATGATGAATTACTGGGGACCGATGACTCTGATAAAACAGAGGTAATGCTCTTGCACCTACGGTGCTTCCATCGGCATGTATACAAACGGTGCTGACAACACTGAGAGACTGCTAGAGGATTCCAGGGATTCATGCTGAGTGACTTAAAACTCTGCTTCTTCTCTGTCGCAGGTTACTTTCTCGATAGCAGAGTTGGCAGAAGCAAATGTGTTGGCTCTTCAGCTGTTGTGGTTTGCAGCCTAGAAAATTGAACTGAAGTGGTGGTGATTTAAGCTAAGCAAATACGCCAGGAGATGAGCACAGCAGCAGCTGAAAGCCCAGCACCGTGTTTGTTTCTGTCGGTTCTGCTGTGGGGTTGGTGACTCTGGCAGGAGAGCAGGAAACTTTGAAACTGCCAGGGCTTGTCTGAAGGCTCAGCTAATGCAGCCGTCAACAACGGCGAGGGAACTTGCGATGCCGATGAAGGCATGTGTTATAAATGATGTGGTAGAAGGAGCATCTGGCTGCTCTTCAGAACCCCAGGCCACTATTCTGCTTGCAGGGACATAAGACTAKCTGCTGCTAACAAATTTTAGAGGGGGAAAGGGAAACGGTTGAATAATTAAATAGTAAGCGCCACCCTGTTTTCTATCCGGGTACAGAAATCATTTAACTATTGTGTAAATGAACTAGTAATACATAAATTGCATGCTTGTAATGTTTTTCGTGTTGCCTTTCCCCCCGTACAGCTGCTTGCAGGGCAGAAGAAAAGTGCCCCTTTCTGGACATTTGAGTACTACCAGACGTTCTTCGATGTGGACACTTACCAGGTTAATACTCCACTCCAGAGGAGAACTATTGTCTGAGCTATGCTCTGTCCAGATATTGATTTTTTTTTTTTTTTTTTTTTTTTTTCCCCATTTTGCATCTTCAGTCAGACAGATCTTTTTTTTTTCATAGGTTCTGGACAGAATCAAAGGTTCAGTTTTCCCAGTACCAGGGAAGAACTTTGTGAGGCTGTATATCCGCAGCAATCCTGACCTTTACGGTAGGTGTGAGGTGTGAGAAGTTCTCTTCTGTGATAAATGTTTTGAGTTTGTATTCCCTTTTACTTGCTAACCTTAAAAAAACAAGAGGGCAGAGGACTTGTTATTGAACTTGTTTGTTTCCTTTTAAGGTCCCTTTTGGATATGTGCCACACTTGTCTTTACCATTGCTGTTAGTGGCAATCTCTCCAATTTCTTCATCCATCTGGGCAAGCCGACATACCACTATGTGCCCGARTTCAGAAAAGGTTTGTAAGTAGTTGATGCAGTCCTGAGTTTGGTGGGGTTTTTTTGGTGTTTTTTTTYAAGTGTGCTAGTGAAGTAATGTAAAAACAGGTCACAGCTTTGATTTAGCAGTCTTTTGATTGATTGCTTTATTTAAATTTTTRGAGATGTGAAACAAGTCCTTAAAGTGGGCTGTAACTGGCAGAACCCTACTCCTCCAGAGCATAAAGTAGTTACAGTGACAGGAGTAATTAGAGCAGTTATTTTTCTAGCTTTAATGAATGCCCCTTTGTACAGAGAGTGAAAGCCCAGCAGTGGCCACTGTGGTGCTTTTGTAGGTGCCTTTCTGGCCTCCTAGGAGCCTGCAGGCCTCAGGCAGAAAATGACTGAATTAGAGTATTACTCATATCACCTACCGAGGGCTGGAAGTTGATACCTTCTGGCAAACTCGAAAATAAGCAAAAGGTGCTCAACTGGTACTTGTCCCAGAGACTTCGGAGTGAGGGGCCAATTGTCTATACCTGTCCTTGTAGCTTGAAGGAGGCTGCTGTCCCTGCAGAGGAACATGGCTTCTGTTTGTTTCCAAAATCCACAGTGTGCTTGGAAGAACGCTGCCATTTGGGAATCCACTCACTTCAATAGTTTCAGATTTGACACTTGTGTCTGTGTTCCCTTTCAAATTTTTTAGCATGTCTGCATTCTATTCTTATTCTTCAGTAGCTGTTAGTAGCTGAATTTCTATTTTTAACTAAGTTTTTCTTTCCTATGTTGCTCTTCCTTTCACACTGCTATTCACAGATAGCATTTTGTACACAGCTGTAATAAAGAAATTGAAAATAGCAGGAGAATACTTTCTAGAGTCTTTACTTTTGAACTAACTTGAAGTACTGGCAAAGTAGCGGGTGTAAATGCGAATACAAAGTGGATGTAAATGCAAAGTTCTCAGTTTGTTAATAATTCATACTTTATATTTTGAAAGTAACTTCAAAGGTAGCTTTCTAGTTTTCAGGCTAAATGCTTCTACATGTTTGATTCTGGCTGGTATTCTAAGTAAAATGTGAAATCTTTTGTCATATTTCCAGTCTCCATAGCAGCAACAACGATTTATGCGTATGCTTGGCTTGTTCCCCTTGCTCTCTGGGGATTCCTGATGTGGAGGAACAGTAAAGTTATGAACATTGTTTCCTACTCGTTCCTGGAGATAGTGTGTGTATATGGCTACTCCCTCTTCATTTACATTCCCACAGCGGTACGTATGGCCTAAAGAGTGCACCTCTATTACATGCCCTGCAAAAAGGTCCTGGTTTAGAAAATTTGCTATTTCTTATAATATTGTTAATGTTGGTCAAAATCTTGGGGACTGGGCAAATAATTTGCTCCTTTTGCTCGGCTAGAATAAAGCTTTTTGTTTAAGCTTGTCTAATGTAAAGATGTCTTGTGGGTCCTGGAAAAGCCCRGGACAGGTCATTTCCCCAGAGGCAGCAAATCCAAGCAGGGGTGCTGCTGGCGAGCCCAGCAGGCAGCCCGAGGCAGCTTCGGGAACTGGGATGTGTGTGTCCCCAGGGTGCAGACATCGGTGCGCGGGATGGCAGAGCTGATGGCTCCGAGGACGAGTCTCCCTGTCAGGGACCATCCTGGGCCAGTCTGGCAAGGGGCAGGCCTTGGAGGGAGGGCCATAACTCAGGGGACACACTCTTGTCGTGTCCAGGAGTAAAGCTCATCGCTGCTGTTCTTTCCTCAAATAACAGAGACATATCAGATGAGGCAGGAGTTAACTTGTGCACAAATTGGCTGGAAGTGATGAAAAGTCACAGAACAATGCGTTAAATAAATGAATCCCCGTTTCACAGTCTCTTTAACARTCGTTTTTCCTCCCTTTTACAGATTTTATGGATCATTCCACAAAAAGTGGTGCGCTGGGTCCTGGTGATGTTCTCCCTGTGCCTTTCGGGGTCTGTTTTGGTGATGACCTTTTGGCCCGCTGTCCGAGACGACAACCGGAGGATTGCGCTGGCGACCGTGGGGACCATTGTTCTGCTTCATGCCCTGCTGGCTGTCGGCTGTTTGGTATGACGCTGCCTTTCCTTTTCTCTAACCTGTTATTTCCTGGGACTGGCGACATGTTACGGTGCAGGGAAGGAGGGGTTGGCTGGTTGCTGGAAAATCTTTTTTAATAAAGAAAGAAATATTACTTCTGAAAAAAACTCCAAAATAAAAGTTTCAGTTATTTCAAACATAGCAAAAAATGATGCTAATCTGACTTTGATAGTGCCAGTAACAAAATCAATAATGAGTATGTCTTTAGCACAAAATCACTCACAGAATAGTCTTAAATTTATCTGGAATTCATCATAGTATCAGCAAAGCGTTAATCTTTATTGTATCGAGTCACAGCTTATTCCAATGAGTACTATGCTTAGTTAGGCCTCTAAMATGATTGTGTTCAATATGTAGTGTGTGCTTATGAGTTTTGTGTATGAAAACATAAACCTGCTAGAACTTCCTAAAATATCAGCGTTATGAAAACAGAAGACTAACGCTACTGAAATACATAGTGATGAGAACTTAAATTATTTGTCGTCTCTTTGTTGCAGTAGGTAGAATGATATCATCCAGGCTTCAGTTCTGTTCCCCCCCAGGTTCCCGAGTAGATAGATTTGGTTCCCCGCAGCTCAGCGTGCAGGAAGGCGAAGGCAAAACACAACTCTCGTGTCAGCAGGAGACTGGCGGCTGACTTCAGTGGGGTTCCTGTCTACTGCAGACTGCCTGGAGCTTCACCAGTTAAAAACAGCAAACAGTCAAATAAAGTTGTGCAATCCAATCCCTTCCAGTACAGGTCTTTTTCAAAGGCCTTAGCTGCTAATCGTTATATTTAAAAGYGTAGTTTAGAGCACCATTTTAATTGACCATTTCTAACCTGATAAAACCAGAAAAGATCCAAATTTGCCATTTCAATGCTGTGTTTGTACCATGTGAACAGTGGGTGTGGAAAGAAAGAGCTGGGATGAGGCAGAACTGTTTGTTTCTCTCTAAACAGTCTTTTTCTCCTCTGTAATAATGTAGGCATACTTTTTTGATGCCCCTGAACTGGATTTTCCTGCACCTATTATCCCTGCTCACAATGGAACAACAGTAATAACAAAGAGTCAGTAAATAAGGTAAGAATCCATCTAAACTTTCTTCTGTAATCATCACAGACATCTCRAAACTTTTCCCCATTACTATGGTTGAGTGAAAAAGGGTTTAACGGACCAATTTTGCCGAATGGTGCCTATATATAAATACCATTTATTCACTTTTCTTCCAGTTGTAAGTTTTAAGTATAGCCATAAAAACATAAAAGACTGTGAGGAACAAAGACATGTTATCTTTCTTTTCTTTGAGGTTTACTCTTGGCAAAGAAACACATAGATTTAAATAATCTACTCAGTCCCATAGGTCTTTTCAAAGAATTTTTTTTTTCCCCTCAATCCCTTACAAAAGTCCAAAAGTGTTTGTTAGAATTTGTACTGCACAGGTAAAACTTAAGCAATAAACCATTATACTCCCATTTCCCTTTCCATTTAATGTTAAAAGTAAATTGGATTTTTTTCCCCCTTGATGTTTGTGACAATGTGTTTCAGAGCAGCAGCTCTGTGTACGGGGACACCCGTGTGCTCTCAGAGCAGGGCTGACTCAGAGCCCGAGCCATCCATACGGACTGCATTCCTTGTGTGGGATGGTTTGAGGTTTTGCTTCCTGGTAGCTGGGAGTGCTGCCAGCGGCAGATGACATTTGAATTCTGTTGGAGASATGAGACGTGGAGCAGGTCCAGGAAAAGGCTAATAGACATGCAGAGGCCAGACCTCTGCAAGTGTACCAGCCGCAAGTGTGGATGTCGAGATCAGAGTGTTTACTGACTAGAAGCTGTATTAGATTTAAAAAAAAAAAAAAAAAAGGCCAAATATGCCTAGCAAAAATGATCATAAAAAAATTACCAGCTGTGACACAATCTAATCATGCAGATCAATTTTAGAAGCTTTCCTCCTGCAAAATCAATTTCTCATCCCAGGTGCCTATTAAGATTCAATATGATAGTAATGAATTTGAGTATTCACGTAAATATGTGCCTTATTGTGTCCTCTGGTGCCCGTGAGGAGCTGTAATATTCATAGGAGTTATTTGTCTCTTTCAGATCACAATGCCTGTTTCTCCATCTGTACAGTAATTTTATTTTAGATTATTTTTTCACTGAAGAACATCGGAAGTGCAAGAACAGGGGATGTTTTTTGTAAAAGAAAGGACGGTGATGTCCCATGGACTTAGACATCTCTGCTCACTGGAGAGTGAACTGTTGATCTATCCTGTACAGCAGTTTTTTTTTTTTTAAATTCTGTCTGCACTCACCACGCTATTTTGCCTCTGAATAAAGTGTTCTGAAGGCGATTCCTTATTTTGTTCCTGATCTAACACTCCTCCTCCGAAGCCCTCTAGAGGGTTTGACGAGAGGTGTTACCGGTCTGAGGTGTCACCGGTCTGTTGAACCGCCCTGAGGCACGCGTGTGCAGCCACCGAGCCCTTTCAGTGGCAAATGCCACCGTGAAAGCGGTTCGCGATGTCCCTGCTGCTTTCCCGCGCCCGGCTGCCGCCTTTCCCCTCAGCCATGCTCTCCCTCCCCGTGGGGCTGGGCGGTTACGTTTCCCGGTGTCCCTCAGGCCATCGGGCCGGAGCCCGGGGCAGCTCCCTTCCCCCCGGGGTGGGCGAGGCCCGGGGGGGTGACAGGGCTACCCTGAGGAGAGGAGGGGGGGATGACTGGGCCGCCCTCCGGCCGCCGCGGGGCACGCCGGGACTTGTAGTSCTACGCTAGCCGGCCCGTCACTTCCACTCGGGGGGCGGGGAAAGTGGGCCTGCTCGTCTCCCATTGGCTGCCGGCCGTCCAGCCTCCCGGCGTACGGCGGAAGTGGCGTGAGGCCGGCGGGGGCGGCCGTTGAACGGCGGAGACTTTGAACGGCGGTGCGGGCGGCCGGGCCGCAGCCATGGAGGCGGGGGCGGGCCGGCAGCGGGCGCTGCTCCGCCAGGTGAGTGCGGGGCCTGAGGGGGGGGCGGCGGCGGCGGCCCCCCGTCCACGCGGCCCCGCGGCCCCCGCCCGCGGCCCCTCACGCTGTGCTTCCCTCAGGTGCTGGGCTGGAGGGTGGCGGCCGCCGTCGCCTGGTCCGTGCTGCTGCTGCCCGTCTGCACCGCGGCCTTCGTCGTCCTCAGCGGCCTCGACCCCTTTCACCCGGTGCGCTGGATCTCGAGTAGGTGCTCCGGCCTCCCCCTCTGGGGCGGCGGTCGGCCGGGGCGGGGGGGGTCGGGGCTGGGGGGGCAAGCGCGGGAACCGCGAGAGCTGCGGCCGCGGCGGTGGGGAGGGCGCAGCCTGGGACGGGGCTGCTGAGGGGCCCTCGGAGGAGGGGAAAGCGTGAGTCTGTGTGTCGGCAGAGCACGGGRTGCGGGGGTGCTTGCGGTTACCTTTCGGATCCGCTTGCGATCGTAGCAGGGGTTGTTTGAGTGCTTTGGTACACAGAGTGACCCGATAKTAATGTTTTAAATCCGTTTGTAAAATAAAATCGTTTCTGCTGCAATACTTGACGAGGTGCCCTTTGATGTTTTTGTATTTCTACAGTCACGTGTTTATATTTGCGGGGKTTTTTTTTCCCTATCTGTTGTTTTGGGCTTAGTCTCAGATAATGGGAACTGACTGTGGCGTTGTGTTACATTCCTACTTTGTGTGTTTCTGAATGGTCTTTAGGCTTTGAAATGTAAGTTTCTGTGTTACTTATACCCATAATAGCCATAGTCCGCCCTAGGTAGAAAYAACTGTCGCAAGCGCGTGTAAGTATATTCTTCAGAGAAAAAATTAGGTTAAATGACTTAGTTGTCTAAGTACTTGGACACACTTCCCCTTTCTGCCCTGTGCAGCTGCTGTTTGCATAAAGAGCTTCAGTTTCCTCTAACTTTGGTGCATTGAATCACAAATGAAATTCCTCGGATAAGCGCTCTGCATGGTGAGAATAACTTCCCTTCGAGTGCAGACACAGAAAACTGAGAGATGTTTAGGTGGAAGCTTGATAGCTGCGATCATTTAGCTGCTCCAGGCGGAGAGATTTCCTTCCCCCTTTGAAAATACAAAGCCCAAAAGAACCAATCAAAACCAATTTACTCTGTAAGGAATTTCTTACCTTTTAAGTGTGGCTGTGTGGTTGCAGCTTTTATGAAGTGAAGGGAAGCTGTGTTAGTTGAGCTATAGTTTAATTCACTTTGAAAGATTATTATTTTTTAAACAACATTCTGAGTGTTCATTTATGAGGAAACCAGTTATAAGGCTGTAAAACAGTTTCTGTGAAATTTAAATATGCTTTTATGCAGAAATATTGTGCAGCTGGGCAGATCTGGTATGAGATTATAGAGTCCATTGAAATTACTTCCCTTTATGCACGTAGTGGATTATTGCTTACTGCTTAAGTGTTCTTTTTACTTAATGTGTCACTGTTGTGTTACTGCAATCTTCTGAGCAATAATATTTTTTTTATTTTAGATTCTTTCAATGATTTATATACTTCCTATGTCATCTTTTGTATCCTCCTTATGTCTGTGGTGATACTAGTAATAAGCATCTTCAACGCTGAATTTTATGCAGGTGGGTTATGTAAATTGCTGAACTGTGATACCCAAATTAAATAGGATGACTAGGTAAAGAGATTTGTATTTACATTCGATGTACTTAATGTTGGTAGAGTTACTTTTAATAATCACAGATTCCTGCTTACCTTATGGCTGAGCCCCTCTTAGCTGAGCCATTTCATTGATTTCTTTATCATTTAGTGACTGATTCCAACTGTCAGAAGTTCTTTGGTGACAGTGTTTTTGGTTKGTTKGTTTGTTTGTTTTTTCTTTCTTTTTTTTTCTTTTTCTTTTTATTTTTTTTTAAATGAAGGGTTTTATTAGTAAGAAATGAAAATTCACTTTTGGCTTTTATTTACAGTTGTGCCATCAATACCATGCTCTCGATTAGCACTGATAGGAAAAATTATTCACCCTCAGCAAGTTATCCATTCAGTTGTTCATGCTGTAATGGGAATGTTGGTTGCTTGGTGCGCTGCAGTTATGACAAAAGGGAAGTTCCAGTTTCTTGCTGTGCCCTGCATACCTTCAGAAAGGTAATTATTTGTGTGTGTTAAAGATAAATTATGCAAATAACTTTTATTGTAAAATGTATTTACTGATGGCTTCTTTCAAACAAAAAACTAAAATTTGAGTCCTATCAAAAATAAACAATTATATGTTGATATCCTTTATTAAAGGATAGGAAATACCCTCCTCTGTAAATGTTACAATGCACAGGGAAATAACTGGGCCAGAAAAACTAAATTGCCAGGATTCTTAATGGAAAGTTGAATGATGACAAATTGGTTGTCACTTGAGCTACGTCTTGGTCTTCTGGCTAATGTGAGATACTTCATAAATACCAGAAGCATCCTCGTGCACAAATTACAGAAATAGGTAGTGGGATTCCTGCTTTAGAAAAAAACTTACTGAGACATCATCRTATGTACTGATCAGGAAAGTAAAATCAAACGTCTGATTTGAACTTCCTAAGGTGAGAATGACTTTRTTTTTTTTGAACTCAGAATTAATTCTAAGTTTTCTATTTTAGCCTAGATGATGCTGTTCCTCAGATGTGCCTAAATGARTATCACCTGTTTTTTCTACTTTCTGGAGCTTTCATGGGATACAGTTACAGTCTTTTGTATCTTATTAACAATATGAATTATTTGCCATTTCCAATCATACAGGTAAGAGGTTTAAATACCTTTGCAGAAAGACATCTCTAAGTAAAACAGTGATCAAAAAARCCTTGATTGTTTATATTTTTGACTTTGGCAGTAGCAGCTGTCTGTTGGCATGCTTTCACTAATAGATGAAGCATACACTCAGTTAGCTTTAAATGCCAGTAGTGTTCTTCTTCCTCCTTGCTGCTCAACTCCTTTCAAATGAACACAGAAATCCRGGGTGCTGTGACTACAAAATTTACACCGCTCTGATGCACGTTAAAAGCTGGCTGAGGTGGACCATTGCAGAACATGAACTACAGGAAAGAGACAATATACACAAACTGAATATTAACTCTGGAACTGACAACAAGACTCACCTAAAAGCTGAAAATCTTGAGAGTAAAAAAAAAAAAAAAAAAAGGCATATTATCAGTTGTAACTGGGTACCAGCTCACTTAAAGTTTAAATAGCACATTAAATCTTGCTTAAAGCTTAACATCCAAAGCTTGTTCGTGTGTGTAGTGCTATGGAAATTGAAATTCCATTAATTCCTTTGGAGGGGGCTCTAGCGGTTCTACAGAAAACTGTACCAGTGCGAAATGGTGAGGAGTGGCTTGTGAAACATCATCTTAAAAATATTTCTTCTGTTGCAGTAGCCTTACAGCAGCCATTAAATTTGCATGATTCCCAGATTTTTTACAAAGTCCAACCAATTCRGCAAAAAGTATCTTTAAACAAGGTTGTTTGTATTAGTGGAAAACATTTAAGTCATGACCATTCAGTTTATCAGCAAACCAAGCATCATTTTGGCAATGCTGTAGTTACAGTATTTTTAAAAATTCTATTATTTGAATATTGTTAATTCTCCTTTTTTTTTTTTCAAGACAACTTAGCCAAATGAAAAATTAAATTATTTTAGTTTCCTTTGCATACAGTGTCAGACAGGTTGTGTTAGTTGTTTGGAAAGACACATAATTTGTTTGCTTGGAGAAGGGCGTCAGTGTTACACTGGTTTTGCTGCTTGGAGGATTACTGACTCTGTAACTCATGCTTGTCTGAATTTTCCCTATATTTTAGTGGAATAGTTCTAATCTAAATGAAATCTAGTAGATTAAATATGCCTTCTTTGGGCTTTTTTTTGTTTATTTTGCATTACACAGCATTTTTCTAGTTTGTTCCCCTGTGTATRGGATCAATTTACCCCATCCTCCATTTTCATACTGCCACAAGTAGGAAAAGGGATGAGAACTAGAGATTATTATAAAATGGCAGAAAGAGATCGGGAGAATAAATAGTAGGTGTAACACCTGGAATTGCCTTAAACTAATTTTTTTAATTCATCTAGACTTCAGGTTTTCAATTACCTTGTCTTTTTTTTTTTTACCATTTCATTATTTTGTTCTGAATGYGGAATACTAAACTATTTTTTGTTTGTTTTTAGCAATACAAGTACTTACGTTTCAGAAGATCTTTGCCTCTCCTTGTTAAACACAGTTGCGTGGAATCGCTATATTTTGTTAGAAACTTCTGTGTCACATATTACTTTTTTGGTAAGGGCTCCTAAAATTCTCTTTCTTTTTCCTTTTCTTTTTTTTTTTTTTCAAATTCCTGTATTTTGAGAACTTTAATCAGTCAGGCCTGTTATACTGTTTTTCAGCCTTCCGGGTAACTTGCTGAAGGCACATAGACTTGTTTAAACAAATAAAGAGATCTAGCACCTCTCTAAAACAGTAAGGAAAGGCACAGGGTTTGTACAGCAATATTTGTATGATGGCAATTCTTACAACCTCACAGAAGCTTGTTTAGCGTAAGAGAAATGACTCTTCTCCAAACAGATTAATACCTTCTATAAGAATTTATTGTCTAGCTGATAACATTATAAGAAGATGAGAGTATTCTAAGGAGAAGGGAGTGGGGAACAATAGTTTTCTAACCTGAAGTCTGTGTTTGGTCATTGTACCAAAACATAGACTATTGTCTCTGGTGATCTCTTCTGTGCAGGAAATTTTATCACAGGCAGCTTGTGAAATAACTTGCATGTAAGAGGAGCTACCAAATTCTAATCAGCTGGTGGTTTACAAGTGTACRTTTTAAAACCTGATGCTTTGGGCCACTGTTTACGTACCCATCCTGATTTGTGGCAAAAAGATTATAAATCTGAGAACACAGTGCAATTAAAAAAAATGTTTTTTTTGTAATTTATATTCCCTTTTTTCTTTAAATATTCCYAAATATTTTTTAACATGGATAAACATCTCCATGCCTTGGGCTGCTCCTTCCACTGCCTGGTATTGGAAACGTAGCGTCACAGAGCTGAACCTGGCATACCAGCAGTGGCTATGGCTTCACTATATGTAATGTTGCTACATTTTCACTATTTTTTAAGTAAAAATTAGCACTTCGGCTTTATTCTCAAGTGCCCTTTATATTGTTTGGAGGAAGCTGGGGAGACAAAGGCAGTATTGCTCCCTCCCATATGAAAGTGAAGCTTGGTCTTTAAAACTATGGTAAAAAAATATCTGTGCTGATGAAGATGATTGCACTGGACTTTCTAAAAATCAGGAAYTTTTTATGTTATGGTTGTAATTATCCTCCTAAATTATGTCAAATATGCTAGAATTATTTCCACTTTATTTGTATTAGGGGATAAATTAGAAGCATGGTGGTTCTATATCAATTTCCATTAAGTCTTTAAAAGCACTTTGCTGCCTGAGCTGTAGTGAAAATTAACGTTAAATTACTATTAACCTCTTGTTAGTGAAGAAACGCAAATAACTCAGTGCTGAGAAGCTAGCAATAAGAGATAAGGTCTACCTCTCTCAGTCTATAGTTGCTGGCCTGCAGCCTTTTTTCATTGTGTTGTGTCTATTTCTTAAAAAAAAAACCCAAAAAACAAAAAACCCTCAAAGGCTGTACATGCTTCTACTTATGTCTTTTTTGGCCTGTTGTGTATATGTTTTGCAGTGTCATATTTGTTTCAGTGTTTTTTTTTTTTTTGTCCCCTAGGTTATATCCCAAAGGTGTGGATAAGTACCACAATGGATCTTCATATAGACAGGTAGGTAGTCCATTGTGCTGAAAACTCGCAGGAGAATATKGCTGACGGCTCCCTTTGCTGAAGAAGTCCAGCTTAGCAACTGGTTCTTTGTGTGTAGTAGGACCCAGTTCCTTGCCTCCCCACACAGAACATGGGGAGCGCTGGGTCCTTCTGAAATGGATCCAAAAGGAACCATCTTGTAGACAGTCATTAAGAAATCCTCTCGTTTCCTTCATCTCTAAGTCTCTATAATATTAGAAAGGCAAATCCCTCCAAATTTCATACGTGTGTTTTATCTGCTTTTCTGTGTTTTGAGGGGGCACGTCTTCATTTTTATATGGCTACCAATTGTTTTAAAATAGGGAAACTGTACTCTTAATACCTTAATTGACTAAAGCTGTAATCATTATTTATTTCGTATTTCTTTTCTCTTTTCCTTGATTTCATTAATTTTTCTTAACTTCATTTCATCACAGTTACTGAAAAATTAAAGAAATGGTATCTCAAACATCTTTAAGAAACTGTTTTTGCAAAAAAATGCAAGTTTATTCTTCCAATTATTGCTACTGTAACAGCTTACTATAGACATTTTCTGTAATAAAAATACTTATCTTCTTGGTTGTTTTATCTGCAGTAAATTGCATCCTCTTGACACTCTGACTGGCTTACTGGATCTCTCCTTATTTTACCATGCCTGGTTATGTGGTGTATTTCTTCTGATTACCTGGTACATTGCATGGTTACTCTTCAAAATCTATGCTACAGAGGTTAGTACTTAGTGACAGTGCTAAAGGTATAACATCGGTGTTTCACAGATAATACTTTCTTTTCAAAAGCAGTTTTACTAAGAAATAACTTATTATGAATTTTTGAATTTTCARAGCGTGCACTACAGATAAGATCTGATAACTGAACAGTCAAGAGAGGCCTGGGCGTTAACTGACCTTCCCTTTCTCTCCTTATAGCAAGACAAGCCTGTGCTGCTTACAAAATTGATGCTTTGTTATTTCCACCTCCTCTTCTTACTCCTCTGTTTCTGTTCCCGTGTCCCTCTTCTCCTGTTCATGTTTGATGCCAAATCCRTGCAGATGCTGTTGGGGCCACCCTAACAAAGAACCACTTTGTGCTTCATGGAGTCTGCACCCTGTTCTTTGTCCTCTTTAGGTGTAGAGACAGATGAGCCAGTGTGGGGCCCGTATGTGTCTGGCAGGGCTTACTAGCTTGGTCCCTGCRTGTGTTTCCATGCAATGATTTTGTATTTGAGTGTGAGACTAGCTGAAGACTTGTGACAAACAGCTACAGGTTACATGGGAGATAGTATCCAGAAACTGTGTAGCTCTYAATCCAATTTTACAATAGGAAAGAGAACAAAATGCTGTCAATTTTGTGTGAGCTAAGCTCTAGAAATCTCAAATCTAACAAACCRTCAAAGTACACAGTTCTCCAAAGCAGAGACATGTTAATCTAATTCAGGCTGCAGTATTAAAATAGACTTTAAGCAATCTTGGGAATTAAGACACTTGTGCTTTTCCATTCAATCATAAAGTTACAAATTAATATGGCTAAAAAAAGACCATTTAAATATGTAATGAATCGTATTAGAATAAATGTAAGACCATGATTGAAGGGGGGGGGGAAGTCTTGCCAACAAAGAATTGGAGAAGACTTGATCTTTGTTGACAAATCCAGATACTTCTTTGTCAGAATACAGAGGAAAAAACTGTTCATCTAACTTGTTCGTTTTTTTGTTGTTGTTGTTGGGGTTTTTTTTTACACATTACTAGACTGCAGATTAATAGGGGGAAAAAAAAGCAAGGTTTAAATCCTGGCAAAACTCTCTTATAGAATGAAGTGGCATACAGTGTTTGTTGGAGTGTTAGCTTTAATTAAAAAGGTCTAGTTGTTGTGACTGCATGGAGAAAAGATTAACCTTGAGTCGAGCRTAACTGATGTGTCAGAATCTGTAGTCGGCTCCAACAACAGGTCCGAGGTGTGTGTGAACAACCTGTTTCAAAGGATAATAGTTGAAGCACCAATGAACACTGTGAGTTAATGTCTGTAATTATTGTGTTGCTTATAAAACTGTGGAAGACAAAAGAAACATCTAGCTGTGAAGGTATAAAATGGACCTTGCCCTTTTGACTGTTGAACAAAAGATTTGTTTATCCACGTGATTTTTTTTTTTTATTAATGAGCTAAAAAACTTCCAAAGCTGTTTGTAAATATTTGCATAGTGTTAACTGAAGAGTCAGGAAAGAAATTGTAAACTTAGTCCCCATGAAGTCACTTTATTAACACTTTGAAAACAATTGCTACCTCAMATTTCAATTTTGCAGTTGGAAACAGAGGAGAATAAAGCTATGATATGTAAAATGAGTGCAGTWACACAAAATTGACAGGTAATCTGTGCCCAAACTGGTCCATAGCATTAAAAAGATGCAAAGTTTGATACAATTTAAGCACTGCTATTTACATTTTAAATGTTGTAGCCACAAGAACAGATATTCTATTAAAACACAGAATATTAATATCATGGTGATAAAAATAAGAATTCATTAGCTTATCAGTGAAATAGTGCAAAAGAAGAAGTAAAAAAATATTTTATTATTTGGTAAAAGGACCCTCAGTTCTTCACCAGAGTGGTTACACTGTTAAAGATAGACATTACAGTTTAGATTTCAGTCTTGTTTCTAAATATGGTGTCACTAGTTTTTCCYGGGTATGTGGTTAGAGGAATTTCTTTTCATAATGATATGATGCCCCTAGCTACGAATTATATGGGTACATGGAAGGTATTTGAAGATATAAAGATATCTGCATTTTCTAAGATTTCTCAATTTTAAACATAAAGAGTAAAGTCTTTTTGTTTCTATGTTGGAGACTTCAGGCTAGTTTACAGTAAGTTGAAGGAACGGGGTATGTGCTTTTGTAGTTCATCATTCATCTGACAAGTAACAGCTCGGGTGTGGTCTGTCATAAGGTTTTCTTGTRTTTTGCTCTGTATAACATAACTTCTTGATGTTTATATTTAGACGCATCATTTTCCTGTCCAGCCAACTTTTGCTGAGGAGTCAGACCAGTGCCTGCCTAAAATCTTAAACAGCAACCCTCCCCTCATTATAAAGGTAACGGAATTCCCACCATCTTCCCAGCTAGGTGTGTGCCGAGAAGGTGTTTCTCAAAGCATGTAATCGGATCTTCKAGGTACCAGTTATTTTAACTGAGGTGCTAGTTCTTTAAAAAGCTGCCTCAGAACTCTGGAGGMGGCAGTCACACCTGATGGTGAAAATTTGTTCAGCAGTGACATCTGCTGGTGCTCAGCACGCTGTGTTACTTTGAGCTGAAGACAGGCTCTTTTAGTTAGARGTGAGATCTGTTTGTCTGCAGCGTAAGTATGTTAGTGCATACTGACGTTAAAACAGAAAGGTAGTGACATTCAGGTTTTTTAATTCTTTCAACTTTGAGTCTTTGTCACATAAACAGGTGTTYTATCTCTTCGTGTGCTCTTAATACTTTGCCCCTGCTACTTATATTTGAGTTCTTATGTGTGTGTTCTCTCTTGAAATTAAAAAATTATTTCCATATTTATGTTGGAAGTTGGGTTTCTTTTTTTAAAAAGACAACACTAAAAAGCTACTTAAAATCTGTGAGTAAAGGAGAGTAATTTTGGTCTGACTGGTAATCATTAATGGGATTTACTGATTAGAATACTTAAAAATTGGAGACCTCATATAAGTAGTATTATGTAAATAAAGATAAGAATATTCTCCTGCTTGTGCAAAATCCACATTTACTGGTTATACAGATCTCTGATAAGACTGGAGATATCATAGGCTGCAATCCATTTGAATCCTTTTTTAAGCTTTGCTGCACTATCAAAGAAYGGGTGGGGAAGAGTCAAGTACAGCRCGGCTAAAGGTAGAGGAAGTCTAATTGATAATCTCAGCCGTTAAAGTGTGTAATTTATAATTGTATATTGCATAGTGGGAAAAATCTGGTTATTTTTGGTTTGCCACATTAACTGCTTAATCACGTGAAAAAGCAGTATTAGGTGCGGTACTGTATGGCATACTGTGTCGTTGAGCGCTGGCTTGTGAAAACAGTTCTTTCCTTAGACTTTTTTGCGTCTTAGGTTCTTTCTGTCTGAGCTGTTAGCTGTTAAGATAAAAAATGGCGTTAGATCTTCTTTAACTCCGAAGAAATGACTTATCGGGAAAGTTCTCTGAAGTTCTAGGGGTGTGTGCAGTCCTTTGCCTTCTTTCTTTTTCTGTTACATGGCTGCTTTTAGTCTGTGTGAATTCATCCTTTGTTAGGAATTGCTTTTGTATGGATAACTACATTTTTTTTAAGGAAGTATGTTGGACTTTGCATGCACTAAAACATTTTCCTTTCTTTGTAGTTTTTAGCCTTACAAGACTTGATGTTACTTTCCCAATATTCTCCTGTTCGACGACAGGAAGTCTTTAGCCTTAGTCAACCAGGTAATTATAAAAACTATTTCATATTGATTCTTTTTCTTTTTTTTTTTTTTTTAAGTGTTAGTCAAATGCTTTTAGAAGTTATTTGATGCTGTGACGCGTGCTACATAAGCCAGAGGGCCTCATAAGTAAAAGTATCCCTATGGTGCCTTTTCCAAAAGGATGCTTAATTATCTATATTCATATTCATATTGTTTCATCTACTAAACTCAACAAATTCTGGTGCCTGTTGTTTGATTTAAATGACAGCCATGAGGAAACACAGGTCTTAGGGTATTGAAAGCAGGGTCCTCTTGACACCACCAGTCAAATAGTCCAAACCGAATAATCTAACAGACGGGTATGAAAGCCTGATGTTGAGATGTGAGTGAGGTGAAATCAAGCATAAATAGTGAGTCACCACTAGAGTTGTGAAAGCAAACATTGGCTATAATTTCAATTAGTATTCAAGCCTCTTGCTGTATACAAAGGTATGGCAGAGAAGGTCAATTAAAACTGCTTAAAAGCCTTCAGGAACTTTTTTTTACACCTCATCAGGAATTCTAGTGTTTGTACTACTTCAAAACTGTTTACCATCACCATTGATATTACTTTGGTCATTTTAGTAGTTTAGTGATTTCAGATCTGATGGGCTGAACTGCCTGTTTTTCCTGCTTGCTTAGTGGGTTTCACTAAAGTCTTTCTAGAGTTATCCATTGACAGGAGGATGGAGTCTGCCCATGTTTTCATCTTCCTCTCAGTACAAATAAACTGTCCCAGTGAAAATGCACTGTGTCTTTTTAGAAATGGAGCGGTACTGTAATCTTTGAAGCTTATGCTGAGAGCATGTGGGCACTGTCAGAATAGATACAAGGATGAGCATCTGGGTTAAACATACCTACTGCATCTCCTTTTTGTGTGCATACTGCTAGGTGGGCACCCGCACAACTGGACTGCAATATCAAGGGAGTGTTTGAGTCTTCTGAGTGATCTGACCCAGAGGCTGATCACGCAGCAGGAAGCTGCAGCAGCAAATGGGAGAGCAAAGCAGCCAGCAGGAGAGCTGAAAGTATCTCCACAGACTCCAGGTACGTGGGGAAATGCTCGCAATAGTTTGTAAAGCGTGAAAGTACCAATAGGTTACGTAGGTACGTTAGTCTCAATTAAGTTGTATGGGGAAAATCAGTCACAGGGTTTTCTGCAAATAAATGCAAACAAAAAAAAGTCTCTCCCCCAATTTCACTTTAGGTATTCTTGTTGAAATAATCCCAAAATAACTAGAAAACTTGGAAAGATCATGTTTATTCAGTTTGTTTACTTTGCATGATGTTATGTTCAATACTGTATTTTTTCCACACTTGCATGAACTAAGAAAGTCTAATTATTGCAGTTTAGTAAGGGGTTGAACCTAGTACAGGGAGAATGTCTTGCCAAGAGATGCTTTGTAATTTGCATAGCTGCTCCTATGATTAGTTTAAGGTGGTAAATTAGTTTTTGTCTTGTTGTTGTGGGGACTTTGACTATGTTTGTGTCATTCACTAATATCACTGTAGAATAAGAAAAGCCAGTCTGACTCTTGAGCTGTGTGCAGCCTGCAAGCGTTTCAGGTGTTCTACATGCCAGGCTTAGGCATCATTCCTGGCAGCAGAGCTGTGTTAGCACAAGGGGTGCCAGGTAATTGAATCCCTTGGCAGTCAGTGCTTGGGGTACAAGTGCCCTGGGAACGGCAGGGGACTGTTGGTATGTCAGAGGTGAATTTCTTCTAGTGCTGCCGTTCCTTGGATTTTGTGACTGACGTGTCTTTTCTTACATACCAAGCAGAATCAGAAAGAATTGCTGTTCTTCTATAGGTAGCCTTTTTCTTTTCTAGTACTTAATCCTAAAAGCACACTTTACGTAGATACATACCAGGGCGTAGTAATGCTAGCTAGCGAAAAGAGAAAAATAAATAAATCCACAGGGATCCTTCTCATCACTTGCTGTTCTTAAACTGATGAACTTTTAAAACACTTCATGCTTATGTGGATGTGTACTTCTTTGCAAAACCACAGTGGAAACAATGTCCTTTAATAAAAGCTCTAATGATAGAGAGGTTGTTGAAATAGCAATCAAATAACAATCCCATCTTTTATTTCATGTGTGCCAGCCTGTTTGTCTTCATGCAGYGTGTTCTTTGTCATTAGGAGCTGTTGTGACAGAAGACACGTCTTTCCAGTCACAGAGGTCTAATATCGTTTCCAGAGCCTCCATGTCTTCACTGGTTAAATCATCCCTAATGCCTTTAAAGACATTGCCTGGGTCTGATGCTGGTTCGCCTTTCAGCTCACCTACTTTAAATTGCAAGATGGGAATTCTGGATGTCAACTCTCCTTGGCATGGATCAGTCCAAAGCCCTCGTGTTATGAGAAGGGGACCAAAGYTGTGGACGTCAGGTTCAGGTAGAGGTTTTTCCACAGCACTGTTTTTAACCTTGTAGTGGTAAGTGTAGTAGGCATGTCAATAGAGATCTGCATCTTGAGGATTAAAATGACAGCAACYGGTTTTTCTGAAGATACTGTATTTCTCTTGTAGATCTGCAAATGAATGGTTCCCAGCACGAATCCTTCCCAGTGCTCTCTGCTGCAAGAGCTGGCAGTGAGGCAGTACAGCCAAGYTTTATTTACACTTGGCTTCAGAACAAGCAAGAACAGGTAGAGTAAAAGTTGCAGTACAGATAGGTTGCAGCCAGTGCCGCTTAGGTGTTCTCTCTTCTGAAACAACTTTCCATTTTTGTTAATGAATACTTCCTTCTCCAATTAGCTCACGTAACAAAAGTCCTTCCTCCCACCCCCCAATCCCTTTATACTGTGAGAAGGGTTGAGGAGGGGCCAACTGTGCATACCTTCAGACAAATACAGATTATATTTAATCTTTCGTTTCTTTCCAGATAAAAAACTTCTTGTCAAAACGAGTGCTGATAATGTATTTCTTCAGCAAGGTAATCATGATCTTATGTTTTGTAACTGAGCAGCATGGAGTAGAAGGGCATGAGCGTATGGGTCCTGCTGTGGCACTATGTACCTTTTGCATATAGTAGTGGTTCTAAAATCTTTCCTTTAATCTAAGGTTTTCCATAAGTACAACTTCRTACTTACTGTGAGTTTCATAGCAGGAGTATCCCGTACCTGCATAAAAAAGGATAATAGTACTTGTTTAAACTCATCTGATTATAAACTGCATTTTGCTTAAAGCATCATGTACTAGTAAAACACAACTAAGGACTTAAATGTAATTGTCTCGGTACACTAATTGTAAGATGACACGGCTTCTAGTTAATGTTAAAATTCAGTTACTACCTTTTGTTAGGTCAGTGTACCAAATTAATTTTTTATAGTTTTCTTTTGTGCGAGAAGTGGTAGCTAGAATGTTGAGAACTTCTCCTTATGAAATATTGGTGCTAATATTACTACAACTTTTCAGGTGAACTTGAACACTTAAACTAAATTTGCATAGTATTTACACAGAAGAACAATTGAGTATTTCCCTTAGCATAATTGAACAATAGCTCAATTGACTTCTACAGAAGCATCTCCCCCTACTTTAGGTCTCTGTTTTTCAGGGATTTAAATGTTACCTGCAAGTAGAGATGATATTTTTATATGCAGATCTTTTTTGTGTATATGATAATGGTTTATGCTTACATGTACAGCAGTGTTTTCTGATCAGTTAGAGACTGGAGCAGAGACTGAGGCAAACAAGATCATGAAATAGGCCTGGGGGAATTGTATTGCCCATTTAGTCCTTGAAAACTAGTTAGCTAATGTAATTTCTCTTCTGGAAGTCCCAACCATAGCTATAGCTTTGTGGGCAGCTCCTGTCCAAAAAGAATTTGTTTCTTAAATGATCAGATTTTTCTGGGTATTCCCTGAGATTTGTCAGCCTCGCAGGTCTTTTCTGAGGGGAGGGACGTGGCCCTGTGAAATGTATAATACCTTAATTGAAACCTGCAATTTTGGTGATGTTATTTGTAAAGTGCACTCAGAATGCTTTGATTTCTTCTCAGCACCCAGAAGCCTCYATCCAAGCTGTCTTCTCTGATGCCCAAATGCACATCTGGGCTTTGGAAGGTAAGCCGTTTCTATTCCCAGGTGATCCACTCTGGCCCATGAAACTACAACTAAAAGGATCCGATTCCAGGTTTCTGGGGCTCTGTGCTTTATAAATGTAACGGAAGAAAAATCTTTGAATCTGTTTTGACAGAAACCCGACTGCATTTCCAAACCCTGACTGCATGATACCAACATGAATAAAGGTCTAATTCACCTGTTAGTTTCGAGATCCCATGCGAGAGCTCTTGGTTTATGTTCTGCAGAYGTTTGGTAGAGATTCCTAAGCTTGATTTCTGTTGCTTCTCTCCCATGTGAACCTATGTATCACTTTTTTTTTTTTCCCTCAGTAACAGATTTATGATGTCTCTTTACAACAGCTTTTCTGACTAAAGGCTCTGAGTCTTTCTCTGTTAATCACAGAGAGTTGAGGGAGGGAGACACTCAGATAGTAACTTAAGAAATAAGTGGAAAAAGATGGTCTGCAGAGAACTAAAAGAACAACGACAGTATGTGGTTGCGCTACGGCATTTTCTTGTTTGTTTGAAAGTCATGAGCAAATACCAGCATCGATAGAATCTTTTATTAGATTTGTCTGTGCAAGAGCTGATCTTTTTTCCTAGGTTATGTGTTTTATGGGCAGATATGCCAGGCTGTCTCAGTTTGAAGGTGATGAGTTGGGACGTATAAGAGTCAGGAGATGGGAATCATGCATACAGTTTGTAGAAAAGCAGAAGATACCGTTTGTGTTATAACTAAGGGCTAGGCTGTAATTTTTTAAAATATGATAAACAAGTAAACTGAGAAGGGGTTTAAAGCTAAATCAAGGTTTCCCTCAAAGCAGTAGAGTGTTCTCCTCATACAAGCTGAACAAAGAAAGCTAAGTGATCTGGAAATGTTTGTGTATGGCTAGAAGAATTGTGAAATAGGTCCTGTCTCTTAGCTGATGTCAGGTACAGCTCCAGAGCAGTGGAAAGAGGGAGCCAATGCTTTTTTAAAATTTATTTTATTCTATATATAATCTTTCTTRCGTTATCATCAACCTCAAACTGTTGTACACCTGTCAAACCGGTGACTGGTTTACTCCTGAAGCAAGCCAAAGGTGAGGTAACCGTCATCTGRCTGCAGTAAGTCCTGAAGAATTCCACCACACTAGTAGAATCTTCAGGCAAAACCATGATCTTTGTTAATGCTTCACAAGTTGAGAATTCAGTAATTATAGCAATTTTTTTTTTTTAAAGGTCTGTCTCATTTGGTAGCAGCCTCCTTTACTGAAGACCAATTTGGAGTTGTCCAAACTACACTGCCAGCTATCCTGAATACTTTACTGACTCTTCAGGAGGTAAAAATCWTTAACTTTTCCTTACTGCAGAACAAGTTTAGGAGAAGAGAAGGAGTTTTGTTAATGTTATATTTTGACATTGCTGACCAGTCATAATGTTCAAGTTGTTACCRCTGTAAATGGCTTCTCTTCTGCAGTTAATCTAAACAAAACAGCTAGTTGCCACTATGTGCGTTGTGAATCAGCTCAATAAAAACCTTGTTAGGTTTTTAAAATGTAGAAGTAGAAAGCATATTTTTAATGGAATGTTTAATTTAAAAAAAAAATGGTACTATGTGCTCAGTTAAATACCTTATGTCAGGGATGCAGCAATTGTAATACTATATTTTATGCATAGTTAGGACTTCATCTTTATTTGGCTGTACGCAATTCCTCGTGCAACCTGGAGCACTTGGAGACATTGCAAATCATGGGAGATAAGATCTGTGTCGTGTTTCTCTACTAATACTGAGACATTACACAAACATCAGTAATTTGAGAGTAATGTGTATTTAAAAAAAAAATCTAGGTTTGTTTCCAAGGCTATGCATGTCCTATTGACGTAATCATTTTACACTGCCTTAATGGAGATTCTTGGAAAGAATTTAGATGTTATTAAAGTTCTTCAGTGTAAGTCATCTATTCCAAGAACAGGCACRGGGGGGGGAAAACCAATACCCTTGTTTCTGAAAGAAACAATAAAGGACAAAATTGTATTTCTACTGCAGCGTGTGCTGTGCTTAGCTTTTAAGACTCATTGACAGAGAATCTTATTTCACAGAACTTGGTTCTGTGTTCACGTTGATGGCCAGTGCAAGGTCAGGCTCAGTCTCCAATACATTTTTGTGTGTCTTGGTGGAATTTCTGAACTTGCACTTTCTTTTTGCTTTATTTGGCATAACAACATGTTGCTAGTTACATTATGAATTGAAYAGATGAAACAAGTTCATTTATGCTTTTCTCAATCAGGTTGTAGACAGACATTTCAAACTGCCTCATGTTTCTAGCAAGCCCCCCAGGATTTCAGGAAGTCTGGTGGACACATCCTACAAAACACTACGATTTGCACTTAGAGCATCTCTGAAAACAGCACTATACCGGATAACTGCTGTCTTTGGAGAACATTTAAAGTAAGATTGCTTGCTTGCTAAATTTAGTTTTAATTAATATTATTGTAGGACCTGTGAAAAGAGAAGTTTGGGCAAAAATCCCTTCAGGTCATTATTCTAACATGGTATTTTAGTATTTTTTGATTTGTGGAACCTTAAAAAATTCTTGTGTAGATATATGGTCCCCCTTAGAAACTTATTATTCATAGATTTCTGGGCAATTTTTCTCAGTGACTTTTCATGAACTCTTTAGAAGCAGTCCATGAATACCACTYGTTTAATAAATCTTAGCTGTTGAAAAGAAAGTAAATCAACTAGAGACAATTGTCTGTTCTGTAGGGAGACAATCCTGGGAATCCTATGAAGAGTCCAAATAATCAAATTCCCTTTCTGCTTGGTTGTCTGATGGCTCTTTCTCGGCAGACTTTCATACTTGGCCTCTGAATACGTGGGACTGAAACTTCCTGCAGTGTCTGCCCATCTCTCCCTGTGGGGATGAAATGTTACTCAGTCTGGAAGTGCTAGATATACAGGAGAGATCATTTTAAGAGATTCTTTCTTACCTAAATCATTCTTGCAAGTTAAAYAATTGCTTGTGTGTCTTTAAAGGTAAGGAAATAGGCTAGGTTTCTTCGGACAAGTGTCTTTTAGTAGTGGAAGCTGTTGAGGTTAAGAATTAACAGTTTTAAGGGTTAATATACTTTTTTGTCTTTTTCTTGGAACGTACGTTTTTCATACAGCTGGGTTTTCTAAAATTTAGCTTCAGTGTAATTGCTGATTTCAATGTATACTTAATTTTGGCATGAGGCTTTATTTTTGTGGTGTATTAYATTTAATGTAAAATCTTATGTTCTGCATTTGTTGTTTTTAGTGCAGTGCAAGTGTCTGCAGAACATAAGAAAAGACTTCAGCAATTCTTGGAATACAAAGACTAAATAACAGATTTTGATGCAGCTACGGTTTTTTTTTCAACACTTGGTAAGAAGAAAGTGGGACTAATGAGCCTTTTTATCTTGGCTTGTTGGAAAAGCATATGGAAGGACAAGTCACAGAACAAAACTTAGAAGAGCTCTTCTGGGTTTGGATCATCTTTTGTATAATAAAACTTTTTTAAAATTCATCTTGCCTTCTTTTAATATCAATTACAAATGAGAAAGTGTCAGTTCTTATTTTATGTAAGACTGTGACATTTGAGATTATCAGAGTTACTTTGCCACTCAGATCCTTCACTGTTTTTCACRATGTATTCTTTTCCTACCCTTTCCTGTTAAAGGGCTGGGTAGAGATTTACATAGATACTTAGTGTGCCTAAGTGTTTCATAAATTTAGTTGATAACACTTTCAGTRCAAATGAAGTGTGTACTTTAAGAGTACGAAACAGATGTGCCCAGGAAGAAAACATGCTACTCTTCTGTAAGATGGAAATATTCCTTCAGAGTAAAAGGGGTGTGCAGGAAGGCATTGTTAAGACACAAATACTGCTTGAAAAGCTGGCAGCTTGGATTTTATCTTTAAGGTGACCTAGGAAATGAAGTTCTGATCTACACTGAAACATACAGGAACATTACGGCATTTAGTAAAACTCCAAGTAATGATATTGTGAATTAAAGTTTGGACCAACAGCTTTCTGTTAAGGTGGATATGAAGGATGTTTGCAGCACATCCAACTTTTTCAAAATAATACACATTATTGGTAGCTTCTGATGAAAACGATGACTTTTTAAAAGCATTTTTTAAGCTTCTTATCYGGAAGTAAACCTGTCCAAATTGTTTGAAAATTAACTACTCAATTTTTAAACTGACTCCAGTTATTGTGATAGCTACACTAGAAAATATGTATGGAGTATGAAGCGCTTAGATATAGCTGCAGTACCTCACTGTAATTTCCTTGAGATAAAAGTGAGCTAAATGGTCTTGCAAATTAATTTAGTGTGATAGGGGAAACAAAATTTGGATCATTTTCCTTCCATTCTCTTCAGTGCTGTTAGTCCTATGGGGTTTTGGTTGGTATTTTTGCTAGAGGACCTAAGATCTGATAGTGAGTGGTTGTATACTAATAATTCTTTAGGGAGCCTGTAAGGTTTGGGTAAAATTAAAAAACATCCACAATGAGACCTGCATATTGCTTTCTTTCCTCAGTACAGAGACACGTACTTTTCCTGTAACGCAGACACTGCATGTGTTAGATGTGATCGTGGATATTAGAACTATATTGTTCCTTTTGTGTTGAGGTGGCTTACAGCAAACACCGTAAGGTGATGGACTGCCTTTCATTGTATTTAAAGGTTAAGCACAAAGTCTTTTAAAGCTTCCCCACGCTTAACTTCTACCACAGGTTTGACTATTATGTCAAAGCCTCTTGCCTGCCTGGCTTATTAAATAATTTAATTTGCTTATTTTCTSGTATTGCAATGTGCACCTGGAGTTAAAATGGTGCTTTAGCTAGTACCTTAGGTGTAACTGTTGACCCAAATACTTCAGCCAAAAGTTTCAAATACGTTTTTCATGCATTTAAACAGGTGCAGAATATTTTGGTTTTTTTTTTTATTGCTCTGGTATTTTCTGCAACACTCCCACAACTATAAGCTGTAAGTTGTAATTAACAGTGTTATGGCTGTCAGCAGCAGGCTTAAAATGTAGACTTCTTTTTGATGCCAAAGTGCTTGAGGTCTGTCCTCCTTGTGTTGCAGTAGAGATTTGCACACAACATCTGCTAATGTGYGTGTGATTCATGGCATTCTCTGTGTATGGCAGAAGAGCTTTCAAAAGCTGATTGCTTTGTGGTTTCTTTAAAAGCTCCAATTTTTAAAGACTTTTTTTTTTTAAGCCTTTACTTAAAAGTGCATCTTTAACAGTATCTCATGCTCATGAATGTAAGCATACAAGAATATAAAGTGTACGTTGGGTGCCCTCTGAAGACGCAGTAACTGGCTTACATGACTCAAACAGGGATAACATCTTATTCTAGTTTTGGCTTTGGGAATAATTATGTTCCTCAGGCAAACTGTGCTGGTGTTTCAAGTCCTTTTATATACTTTTGTCTTAACATAAAAATAATCAGTCTGTGAAGCCTCTGTGAGGTATGGGAAGAGTCTCTCGAGTTCATTTCTGCATTCTGGGTAATGAGGAAAAAAATAAAGCCTTTTTACAGTTGGTTTCTATGTAACTGCAGTTAAATTGGATCCCTCAAGCCTGATAATATTTCTCATCTGTTTAATCATCTCAAAGCTGAGCTGCATCTTCTTGCTGGATTGCATACCAAACACACAAGTAAAACTGATAGCATTTGGTTTGATTGCTATTCTGGTAACCCTGTGAACTACCTGCCTCTCCCTACAGGTTAGCTGTAGTCAAGAGTATCTGAAATTATTTCCACTGCAGCTGCAGAGAGGTATGCTGTTGATTTGTTCAGATCTGTTTTCCTGTTAGAATGGAGTAATGAAATAGAGGCTTTAGCTCTTAAGCAGTCTCCTATAAATATGAAAAAAAAAAACCAAACCCACAACCTATCCTTTGAAAATTCAGACTGGGTGGACAAAGGCAGTGGCACTAGTCCTTGCAACGACTGTACACTGCTGTCCGAGGGAGCCMGCCAGGACTTGCTCCCTCAACGGGAGCACTTTGCCACTTTGGAGAATTGTCTCGATGCCAGTTGCAGCTCAGGGCCTGAATGCACCCTTGAAATGAAGTGGTTTCGATTCTGTTGCTGCTTACTTTGAACAGAGGCTGTATTGTATGTACCACGCTCGGTCTTTTAAGGCCTCGAGCAGCCATCTTCCCACCTCCTGAGATACACGTATGGCTCCCAGGGCAAGGCAAGCACCCCTGCAGATGCATCCAGCTGCAACTATGGAAGTAYCAGTCTCTTGCTGATGAATGTGCCRGTACCTGTTCAGTCACAGGCAAGTTGAGCAGTCTGTGCTCTCACCAGACCTTCCCCCCCAGCTACTGGAACTGGCYGCGTGAGGGATCTGATGCTCTGCCAGGGGGGAGGGCCTGACACTTTKGGGGAATTGGGTGTAYGTGTGTGTGAATCCRTATGAGGTGGCCCTAGGAGCACCCRCAGYTGTGGAGGTGCTTCTTGCCATGTGCAGCGCTGTCCCTTTCCCCAGGGGCTGAATGGTGGCAGCTCGCAGTGCTTTGCGTGTTCAGACAGGCATTTGATAGCTGTAGGGCTTCACACAGTGATGGCAGCCATGCTCCCACCGCTCCCATCACCACCTTTCTACAAAGATGCAATAAAAAGATGCAGGTCTGGGTGGAATCATCACAGATGCTGCAAGCTGAGGACCCCCCCCACAACCCACACACCCTCCTCCCCCTGTGGTCTCGATATTTTCCATCACCAGTACTGTGTTAACAGATTTGCTATGTGGATCAAGTGCATTTGGGTGCCATGGACATACCTGGAGTGTGGTTTGCCAAGCTCTAGTGTTRTAAGGGGATGTTCTCACATCAGAATGTTGCTTCAGACTCATGGTAGAGATTTGCATCTGGTATATCAGCTTTGGACAAACCTGTCGTATAAACAACTTGCGCCGTCTGAGAAAACAGGCTCTGAGAGAGAGCAAAACCTACATTCTACTCTGATTTCAGAAATCAAAAAATAAATCAGAGAAAACCTCACCTTTCTGCTCCTGCAAAAATCTTGGGACTACAGTGGAGCTGGTCAGTCAGGAGATAAATGAACATGGTGTCTCTGGAGCCTGCCATGAGATCAAAACACAAATTCAAGGGGGAATAGGTCTCTGYGTGGCCTGCTGGATACACTAACTGATTCTTCTAATAGGTGGTGATGGCATAGGAGTTCGTTCTTTTTTTTTTTACTTTTTTTAAAACCCCTAAAGAGTCCGTTCCAGAAGTAGGAAGAATTTCAGAGAAAACTGTGGCCTAAGAAGCACATGCATGTGCTCACGCAATCATCAAAGGAACCAAGTGCAGAGTGACTAGTGAGCTCCTCTCCCCCCCTGCCCAAAACACACAAAAAAATACAGGCTTTGCCTTTTGCTTCTTGAATAACTCAACTTTTAAATCTGACTACTAAACCAACAATGCTGGGGTGGGCTGTTCTATTTAATTGCATCTTGTCTGAAAAGGTATGRTGAGAGCCCTGGAGTGAATTTTGATGGAACTGGGAGCGGGATTATATAGCCTTCTGCGCATCAAGGATTGTTATAGCTTATGTGTAAGCATCACTCTCTGCTCTCGCTTAGCAAGCTCCAGTTGTGGGCTTACAAACGTTAGGATGTTTCAGATCAAGAGACAGGCTGGGTGACTACCTTCAGGGCAAGCTTTGAGGACCAAATAGATGGGGCACCAGCTTTGTAAACCGCTGGCTTCCCTGTCTGTTTACCAGCAGAGGTCACTGCTCAAAGCAGGTTTGGGGAAGCGCCAGGCTGTGGACCTGTGGTGGTACAAAGTTTTGRGTTGAGCACGGGGCTGCAGCTCAAAGTTAGGTACTGAGGGAGCTGTTGCCTTTGCAGACCCTGGCAGCTGGGTCTGGGGAAGGATTTATTAGCAACCACAAAGAGTGTTGTAGGAAGAGAAAGCCCAGCCTCAYGGTTAGTGCAAGCTGAACACTGCCAGGGAGAAATGGTTTGTCCTTGCCTTTACCACAGACATCCTGCGCAGCACTTCAGCTCTTCATGGGTGGCYGCTCTTTGCAAGACTCCCAGTTTTCGCACGCTCGGTTGGGGACACCAAGGGTTGAGTTTAACTGATGGAACTGGAAATGTGCTCTACCGTATACAATGATGGGAAATGCTAAATGACCTGGAGCGAGGGGTGGGGGAAGCAGTCAGTCTTTGTCACCAGTTTAGCACTCAAACCGAAGCTTTTGGCTTCTGGGCCTCTGTTGTAAAACGGGGCTTAGTCTAACCCCACCCTCCCTCACCTCCAATGATGATAAGTAAATATTTGTTTGCAAATCAGTAGGTTGCTGCAGTGATGGACAGCAAAGAAATGCCCTGGAGAAAATTAATAATTCTGTATTCTGCGCAGGGCTTGGCTGATGTGCAGTAAATATATTCAATGTGTGGTCCAGACACTATGCCAATAAAGAGAGAAGAGTGACTAGCTGCTCATTCAGCAATCACTATCTTCAGTGCATTGAATATATGGATCCCCAGGCAAAATGACTGGGGCCATGTTATAAAGCCAGTACTATAACTCATTTATAGTAGGCGTGAATTGAGGTGGTACCAGTAATTTTAGTCCTGGCATGTCCCAATGCTGAGGATTGGATTTTACAAGCTGAACATTCTTAACTTGTGCTGTCCTGGTTTTTTTGTTTGTTTGTTTATGACTTAAGTTTATTTTACTACCTGTGTTGTGTATGCATGGTGTGAGAGATGAATCTATTTATGGACTGATGCAGAGAAATAATATAGATGAATGTCTGAGGAAGCTAACTGCAGGTGTAAACAACCACGTCCTGAATGGAGGCTGGTCAAATCCTTCTTTAGAGKTTTTTTTTCCTCAAAGTCCTCTAGAATGATCTGCCAATTAACTGGGGAGGCAGGAGGGARGGAGAGATCTGTAGTGTTACAGTGGCTTTGGGAGGTGCTGGTCATTTCTCACAGTCTCTGCAAGCCAAAGGTGGATTCAAGATTACCGTATGATTTTTCCAAAACATGCTAGCTATTGCAGAGACTTGTTTTTAAAAGATAAGTCACAGTGATCTGAGGAATTTCTTTTTTCTAACTACAAGAGCTATAAACGAATCTGTAAGTTATGAGACAATAGTTGAGTATGTTGCTAGATAATGTGTGGTCAGTTTGACCCTGCTGTCTTAATTTAGGAGGTCATTTTAAAACCACTATAAAGATGGGGTTTGTGCTGCCTTAAAGGGATATGGGCAATCTCTAAGAAACGGGCATACTTACAGAAACAATCCCTTTGGCTCAGTTTTTGTTTGGTTGTTTCTTTTTTACTATCTGTGGTGCAGTAAATTAAAACAAAAACAAGTCTGGACTTGGCATGCCTTTGTAAATAAACTGCTGTGTGTAAATCGACAGCTCATTTGCAACCAGGTTATTTATAACAAAGTTTGTTATTTCTCCCACCAGAGAGCTTGTTTTGCCCTATATTAACAGAATGCTTATGGTAACACCTCCCACCGCTGTCTATACTGCAGCAGTTACACAAAGGCCTCACAATTTCAATTGTGTCCTTTTGAAATTTAGTTTTGTTGCCTGCTGGAGTAGAAGCAGGGATTTCAGTACGTGAACTAGAGATTAATACTTCAACTCTGCTTGTTTGCTCTGCGCAGCTCACCTTACCTGTATCCGTTCTGCTTCATTCCTCTCCTCCCACAGAACTGTTCAGGGAACTGGAGTTTTCAGCTTCTGCAAGTTTCTTGAAGATCCGGTTTGTGACCAGCCATAATGCTGAGGCCAGTTACAACCGTCCGTTCCTGACAAAGGTAAAGAGCACACTTTGAAGATTGGATTTGGTGAACTGGGGTCCCCTTCAYGTAATGTCCTTTCCCCCCTCCTCTTTCCCTCCCTCACCTTTTACAGATGATCTGTCATTGTCCTCATGTGTATCCAGCTCCCAGGCAGCATCATCTCAAGCCAGGACAGCTGTGCCCCTGCTTGTGCAGCTGTGACCACAGGGGCTCACGCTGTCCGGGACTCCAGGACTCCCAGGGACTAGCTTCAGGGRCTGAGGATGTCCTATGTGCCTCAACTGGAAGGTCTGCTTTGGTGATGGCTTCCTCATTAACAGAGGGAAGAGGCAACTGGGCTAGCTGTCGGTCATGCTATGACCCATGACCACAGCCCTCAGCAACCAGGAATGCTGAACGAGAAGGCTAATATGGAGAAATCTCCCCCCCATTCTATTAAAGGGAGAGTATTGCTGTCATGGGGAGAGAGGCCAATGAGTGGTTTACTCAAGGACACAAGGAGGGGAGACACCCATCTAGCTCATGGATGTAGTGACAACATTGGGTGAATTGGTATTTGTTGCACAGCTTGTGCCTACAGCAAAGTCATGGTGACCCAGGGCATAAAACAGTCTTAGCAGCCACGATTGCACTTGCTTGGCCTTTGTTCCAGAACTGAAACATATGAAGTGTCTTCTGATTCAGCAGGGAGGCTCCTCCCAGCACTTGTTCCTCCCACATCTGTGGACTTGCTGGAGGAGCCAAGTCGTTGGTTTGGAAGAGCTCGAGGTGTCAAGTCTCTATCAGGCCCAGCTAGGTCTGGAGGAGGATGTCCATCCACCACCTGCTTCTCTTGCTCAGGCCCAGGGATGGGCATCCCCAGCTGGATAGTCCCAGCAAAGACAGGGCAGCTGCCAAATGTTTCACTTGAAACTGAGGAAATAGTGGTGTTGAGAGAAGGTTGGAGTCCATGGGGCCTCATTTCCTACTGGAAGGAATGTGGGTACCTGCAGCTTGAGCTATGCAGTTTACATCTCTGCGAGACGATCTGCCCCGGAGAAACTTACCTCGCTGGGAAGGCTTCAGTCCTACGCGCTGTTGAAGCTTGGAGCTGTGAGGTGCTTCAGTCCGAAGCCTTCTTGGCCACCTGTGTGAAAAAGGCTTTTTTTTTTTCCCCCGCTCAGAGGGTGCCCAGAGCATGGGGGAGGCTCTGTGCCCCCTCCTGCCTGCGGAGCAGCCCAGCCCTGGGCGATTGCTGAGCGAGTGGCGGCACCTGCCGGTGTTTTGCAGAATATTCTGGATAATGGTGAGAAAAAGAAATGGAATTAAACAGCCGTTCAGAGCAAGGACACGCGTGGCCTGAGGTAGGGAATTCAGAATGGTGTGGGTTAATGAGGTGAGAGCAGCCGAAGTGTTGAAGTCTCTCCCTTTCTCAGCTTGCTGTGGGAAGATCCCTAACCGTGAAAGAAAATCCCTCTAGGAAGTTTTACAATATATCCAAAACTACTTGTTTTCTAGGAAAACTCCTCTAGTTTAGATATTTAGGCACTGTGCATCAATATAGGCGTAATAATTTGCACAAGCTGAGGCCATGGTCAGGATCCACCTAAACACTCGTTTTTTCCTGCGCTGGAAGCAGCGGGATTACCCTGGTTACACTATGTCCTGGAATAATATTTCCCTCAGTAAATTTTACTGCCTCTTCACATCACTGGGGTTTAGACCGTTACCACAGTGTATTTGTGTCTTAAATAATTACTATTTCTGGTAGCACTGCCAGGTGCCTTTAGCATTTCCAAATCGAAAAGAAAGAGCAGCTGGGTCCTGAGGGCCCCACAGACCGATGGGACTGGGGAATGGATGTAGGTTATCAGAGCACTGAGAGGTGTTGTGTAGCTGTAGAAAACAGCCACGCCGAGGGATAACGTACGCTGAGAATTTTTACTTTGTTTTTATAAATTCCCAGGATGTCACCATTAAAATTCAGCGTTTGTGCCAGCTAGCTGATATTTAGTTTTGTTTTCTGTAGAGGTAAGGTGGGGATTTCTCCCTTTTTGTAGCGTCTTGCTCCCACTAACATGTTCTGAGGACACTTACCAGTTTTCAACCACATTTGACAGAGAGCTATTAACTTCTGACAATTTAAGACGTGGTTTTACAGAAGAAAAAGACCCTATTACTGCCCTCGTTGAGGGTAAAGGCTGGCAAGGTCCTTCTTTTGTACACCTCAGGGCATCCACGCTGGGCAGGAAGGAGGAAAGGCACACTGCTCCCAGAACTGCTTGTTCCATCTCAAGATCTCGTGTCTTTTATGGAGAGTCGCCTCCTTCCCACCAAATCCACAACACTCCTAGCATTTGCCAGGAAAAAGTCATGCCCTCCCATCTGGACCATTCCTTTACTCCGCAGGGTGGCATATGTTATTAAGGGGATAGATAAAACTGTGAGCAAGGCACTCTGTGCAGCATCTGTGCTGTGAGAAGATGAAGATCTTTGTTGTTTAGCTGCGGGATGCTCCTCAGGAGGGGCGTAGCAAGACACCAGTTCAGTAGCTGTCCCTCCTCCTTGTGCTAAATCTCCCAAGCCTCTCTCCTTTAGGTTTGATGTGAACAGGCATGATTTCCAACCAGATGTCTGTCTGATTTACACCCGTGTAAATCAGGGGTGACTCTGAGTCACTCCTATCTTTGAGCTGTCCTGGTGTGTCGCAGACCTGCTGTGCTGCACCTGTGCTGACAGCAGCATGCTGGGCAGCGGGGTGCAGGCATCCCCGAGCCAGCAAAGAGTGGGCTGGTAAATTTTGCTGGTGCAAAGCTGTGCATCGTAGCTCAGCCTGCGTTTGCTTGGAACCAGGCCCAAGCTAATAAACCCAGCTAGATTGCTTCCAGACCCGAGCTGGCCCAGGAGGAGCCAGCGCAAATGTCACTGCTCTGTGCTGCTTGCTCTGAGGTAGCTTAATTGTCTCTAATGGAGTGGGCCAGCTGCAGGCACCTGTAGGACAGGAATGGAACGATGCATGGCCACCGTATAAAGAGGAGCACTGAATGCACCTGAAACTGCGTCATCAAGGAGATGTGTTGGCCAGGTTGTACCTACTTCTGACACATCTCCTTTCCCGGGCCCAGGCCGTTGGCAAGGCTTTTGCTCTCTCCCGCTGCTCCTCCGTGACACACTGCAGTTGCTGTGGCTTTTGCACAGAAGTTGTTTATAGGGCGCTGCCGGCTGTTCAGCGGCTGGGTGGTTTGTGGATGTCCCATGGTTCCCGCCTGTTGTGTGCCTGGCGCAGAGGCAGCCAGAYGCGTGAGCAGGTTGTCTGGGGACAGGCGTGGGGGACCCTCGAGGCCAGCRGGAAAAGGGGAAGAGATCAGGCCCTCGGCAGCGGATGTGAGGGAAAAACATGGACCATGGGCAAGCACAGGGACTCCTCACCGCGGGGAGGGCACCGGGAAAGGTGCGGGCCCTCTGATGAGGCTCGGGGCGCAGGGAGGTTGCTGACCCTCTCCCAAGGACCGCGGCAAGCGCGGGGTCCCCGGCTCCCTCCCCTTCCCCGGCGGGGCGAGGCCGTGAGGGGCGGCCGGGCCGGGCCGGGCCCGTGAGCGGACCCCGCTCCCCGCCGCTGTCAAAGCCCCGAGGGGCGGCCCCGGCGGCACAGCCCTCCCCCTGCCCGCCCCGACTGGCCCGAGCGAAGGGCTGGCCCCGCCGCCGCGCCAGGGTAATGGCCCGGGCCGCCTTCACTCAGGCAGCCGGCCCTGCGGCGGGGGAGCGGGGCTGAGCCCATGAGCCCGGCTCGGCGGCGGCGGCAGGACGGGGCGCGGGGGCGGCGGGAGCCGGCGGGCAGCGCGTCCCCCCGGGCGGCCCCTCCCAGGTAGGAGCACGGGGGCGCGGCTGTCACCGCCGCGCCGAGGCGCTGCCCGCGCCCGGGCGGGCTCTCCCTCACGCACGTCTCGGCGCGTCGCCGGGGCCGGTGACTGAGGGGCCGCGGTGAGCCCGGCGCGAACGCCCGGCGTTGGCAAACACGCCCTGCGGCGTTGCGTGCGCTGCCGCCGCGTCCGCTGTTGCCGGGGTAGCCGCTGTTTGGATGCCTCAGCTGAAAGGCTGAGGACCCAACCGCGGCCGTGTGCCGGGCCCCCCTCCCCTCCCGGCCGGTCTCGCCTTCCCCGGAGCGGTTACGAAAAGCCCGGCGGTGTTGCCTAGAGAGGGAGGAAAGCCGACGCGCGGCGCCAGCCTCCCCTCTCCCTCACAGGCGAGCCGCCGCCGAGGTCTAAGTCCCCCGTTTCTTCCCCCTCCGGCCGGTGTGCGTGAGAGAGCGAGCGGGGCTGTGGGCGCGTTACGCTCCCCGCGGCCGGCTGCGGGCTGTGGGGTGCCTCCCGCCGTTAACGGTTAACGGCCGTTGGCGGCGCGCGCGGCGGGGCTGAGGCGGCCGCCGGCGCGGGGCTGAGGCGGCGGGGCTGAGGCAGCGGGGCTGAGGCGGCGGGGCTGAGGCGGCCGCCGGCGCGGGGCTGAGGCGGCCGGGCTGAGGCGGCCGCCGGCGCTGACACCCCGTGTGCCGCTCGGTGCAGGAGAGCGGCGAGGGCCCTGGCAGCAGCTGGACGCGGACATGCACTGTGAACTCGCAGGCGGTCAGAAAGCCAGCGCCGGTCCGGCTCGCTTCGAGGTGACCGATAAATACCAGGGAGCGCCTCTGAAGGAACTGCCGCGGGTGAGCCGTCCCAGCAGTGGTAAAGCTCTCTTGAATCCTCAGATGTCCTTTAAGATAACTGTCAGCAACGGCAGTGACCACACGGAGCCTCAGCAGAGCCCCCCTGAAATGTCAGCGCCTCTGCTAGATTTCATCCCCAAAAGACCCAGCATATTCGAGAGGATCCCAATTCTGCCGAGGGCGCAGGAGCTGCGATGCGCTAGAGGCTCCAAAGATTATTTCCAGCAGCAGAAACATCAAAGCGTGAAGGGTGAGTTTAAAAATGTATGAACTGAACACTACCACCACCCAAAAAAATATATCCACCACGCAAACAAAAATGTGCATCAAGCTCCTTTTTTTTTGGTGGGTTTTTCCCCCTTCTTTTTGGTCTTCAGTATATTTTCTAACTTGTTTATTAAACTGCAAGCTTTAAAACTTTTTTTTTCTATGCACCTTGGAGGCGCAAGATAAACCAGACTGTTTTTTGCTGATGGGCAGCAGAGTGTTTCTCAATATTCTTTAAGAAATCCTGAGACCAGCATCTTCTTTAGTTCTCCTGAGCAACTGCTGCTCAGTTTGGTTGCTTCTCAGAGGTGGTTGTTTTGAGGATGGTGCTGAACACTGGGTTAGTCTGTCCTGCGCCTGAGCGTGCGTGTGGGGTGTTTGTTTGTGAGTATGCCTGACTGACAATAAATGCCTAGTTCTTATTCAGCAGTTTCACCACGGTTGCTTGGGTTTATAGTTTGTATTTTAAGGAGGTGTTASAAATGCTGGATTCAGGCAATGAATCCTCAGACTCTGGATTCCTGGTGCCTGAAAGGCATGGCGTAGAGGCAAATTCTGCTAGTTAAATGCCCAATTTTCATCTATCCATTGTTAAAGAAGTGGCACTGAAGTTAGGTTAGGGATTGCCCACTAAAATCTGTTAGTTACCCTTTTGAGCTAGAACTTGTTAATTGAGCTGGAATTTATTAATCAAAATTTAGTTTTAAAATAATCCCTCTAAGGTATCACTGGATGGGGTCAGAAGGAATTCAAGCATTCCTTTATGCTACAAAGGCACTTGCAGAGACATATATGCACCTAAGGTTATTAATATTAAAGCAATGTTTTCTGTAACGCTAAAAAGGTAATTCTCTTTTTCTCAGTGCTTTTCCATTCTCTATTTTAGAGATGTACATGCCATTATGTTGTTGGTGTAAGACAGTTCCCACTAGGGTTTTTTCAGTGCATCTCTTTCTGTCCATTCTTCTGAAAAATAAAAGTAGTCTGCGTGCCCTTGGACTAGTAACATTTTCTTTTGTGAGCTTGTTACCTAGGGTGATGGCAACTTTCATTGCCATGAAGTTATGTTAATGAACACCTCAATCTGTGCGAGGTCTGTCCTGCAAACTGTAGGATGTGTTTGTTCATCACCAGTGAATACAGGCAGAGTGGAGCAGCAGGTTATAAATTACCTTTTTTATTTTTCTGTTTGTTAATGCTGCAATTCTCCTCTCCTGATTTAAAAAAAAAAGCACAGTTGTTAATGTTTGGCAAGAATGAAATGAAGGTCTGTTACACAGAACCAGGTTTGGAGGGGGCAGAAGGAGGATTCACGAAGTATGAAGGGACAGCTATGAGCTCTAGTACCGCTTTGCTGCTGCGACTGCTGCCTGTAGAAGGGTCTCATGAGATGTTCAGGTCCCTTGTGGTCTCACGAGTGAGGCTGGTGCCACTCGACTAGGGTTTGTACCGGCTTAAAACCCTACCCATGCATTGCCCTACCCAAGCAGACTGTTGACGCACTTTCCTTTTTTTTTTTTTTTTTTCTTTTTCATTTTGAGCTACTTCCTCCTCTTTTCATGCTTATTTCTCTTGTGGGTGCTGCAGAGGGCAGGGGTGTAGGGAGGGTAGGAAGAAAAGTATGATTTCCATTCATTTGGGACTTCTTATAGTAGGTGTAGGTGGGCACTGGGAGAAGGATGCTAACTCATCTTTCCTGACTGATCAGTTTCCCCTTTTCACCACTGGGAAAAAAATAGTGTTTTAAGGTTTGTTGGTGTTTTTTGTTTAATGCATTTTCTGTTCAGGGTGTTACCTTGTGGTTGCTTCAGCATATGGGTGACTTGAGTCATGGGAGTAAGTAGGAGGTATCCACGGGCAGGATAGGGTTCATTTACTAAGCATGGTGATTTGACGGATAATGTTGGATTTTTCCAAAGACGGCAGCACTGGGGTTTTTTGGGTGGGTTTTTTTGGTTTTGTTTTTGCTTTTTGTTTTTTTTTCCTGTGAAGGTATTTTCAGGAAAAGTTAGGGAAAGTAAAATTTTGGGCTAGAGTCCGATTTAAAATGTGTGGGCTGTGCTGCTCCTTCTGACCTGTACGGTGTCAGCCAGTGCCTGAATGTCCACTCGGGCATTTTGGAGTTCTCCCACAGAATACTGCGAGCTGCCAGCCCCTGCTCAGCACCCTATGCTTCTGAGTCAGTTCCACAGAAATAACAAAAGTCACTTAATTGCTCATTGTGATCTAACTGTAAAATCAGAGCTCTGTGTATCTAAAGTGAGCTATGCTGCAGACAGGAGAGCCGCTGATCTTTCAAGGGGTGGTGTAAACCATCTCCCAACAGCCCTGGTTCTCACAGGAAGATAAAGAAAAGGACCAGGGACAGCTGTATGTGGATGTGATATAACAAGATACAGCTAAGTGGGAATGAGGGAAATATTCAGATTTACCCAGTAAAAGGTTTTAGGAAGGAAACTGATGACAGCTTGATTTCAGATCATCATGCTGTGCGTCTCCTGCTCTCCAGCCCCAGAGTACCGTGTACCCAGTAATTCCCTCTGCAATCTGGGTTAGATTACAGAATGTGCCTCCTGCTTTTAGTTTATCCACAGTTGAAAGCTGTAAGTAGGGAGGGTAAAAGACCCTCTTTAACAAGAGCAAAATCAATTTTTATAGTTGCCTGTAAAATTTTTTTTTCTAAACATGCCTTTACTTTTTTTTTTGATTTTTTTCAAAAAAGAATGAATCAAAATGATACACTACCCTACTAATAAAAAGGGCAGCTTTGAAGTAATCACAATGGGCAAAAAGCATCCTGCTGTTGTAATGTCTCTGTGGTGTTACTCTACTGCTTCACAGTGTTTAAGTTATGATCCTGCAAAATGCTTCCATGCCTGAGCAAGTCTTTTTACATGAACAGCCAAAGAAAAACTTGAGGGGTGGTGGTGAGGATTACTTCTGGGAATCAGATCATTTGGGTCTAAACTTTGCAGGATGGAGCTGTTGGTTGTTTACCAGAAATATCAGTATTTTAGAATTGTGCTTCATGTTTTGTTCTGTTTGGGAGCTGTTTAAAATAAACATGCAGTTTTCACCCAGCCTCCCCCTTCTGGTATGATTGGCTGTGATACACACCATGCTTTTCTTGATTTCCCTGTGTGTCACAAGGCAGAGTATTTGCACCCAGACAGTGCTTCTTAGAGGCATCTGTGGTCTGCTCGGCATAGAATAACTGTACCATAAGGTATGAAGTCCATTTTACAATGTTTTCCTGGGATCCTATGGTTTTAGTTCTGTTTCGTTGAATTTCATGCTATGGTATTACCATTTTGAAAGTAACACGGAGCAAAATAATTATTGTCAACAGGAAGAAAACTTTTGGAAAAGAAAGCTTTAGTGATGACAAAGAGTAATCTATCAAGATGTCACATATCTCAGTTTTTTAATGACATTGATTATGGTTGTTACCAGGAAACACTTCTCCTTTTCATTCTTTTCCAGTTTCGTTCGGTGTACCTAATTCATGACTCAGTAGAAATGACGAGATTTATCCTGTTAGTTGTGCCACTGGGAAATCATCCAAATGGCCSAGACCTTTGCAGTAACCACTTCAGATATTAACTTACAGTGGGCAAAACAATAAGCTGTTCACGTTGCAGTAGTTGGTTGTTTCCTTGTTGAGAGTATTTTTTATTCAGACAAGGAGAAAGTGGGTTGGGTTTTTTTGGGTGTTTTTTTTTGTTGGGTTTTTTGTTTTGTTTTTTTTTTTTTTTTTTTTAGCTGTAGCTGCTTTTGGCAAACATACAGCCAATGTATTGAAATTAATTAATTTTCTTCTGCTGTTGAGAAGGAGGGTTAAATCTTGCCATTGCAACCCCCTGTGACTATTCCTTGGTTAGCAGGACAGTCCTTGCGTAAGTAACAGCTTATACTGTTGAGATCTTAAGCAAAAGCATATGTTTTGGTTATATGACTTATTAGGTGTATCAACTGGTCTTGGGCCTGATTCTGCCATTTTCTTTCATACACCTTGTCTGTGTTCACCTGAATTATCCCACTGGAGCAAATGGGACTGCCTAGAGCTGATAAATATTATATGGACTGATAAGGAGACAGGGAATGGGCTCACTGGTATGGTGATCTCTAAACTCTCTCAATTTTATATAGAGCTATAGTAATAAATTTTTCTTCTTTTCACTGTAGTTCTCTTGCTGCATTTGAACTCTCCACTACAAAAAGGAATTTAAAGGTTTATTTGAACAGAACTTGCAGCTACAGAACTCTTTTTTATTTTGTGGTCTGTTTTTTTGTTTTTTTTTGTTTTTTTGTTTTTTTTTTTTTTTCCATAAGGGGAGAAAGGAGAAGAAACTGCAGATTGGAAAATGTGTGCATAAAGTCATTTGGGATGAATTGTGACTGTCCCCTCCCCCTTAAACTGGCTAAAATGCTTACTTGTCTTGAATAGGAAAATAACTTTCAGTTACTTGCTGCTGAAGGAAGTTCTTCTAATGATTTATATTGCAAAATCAGAGTCACTGAATTGAAGATGACCCTTTCATGGATTTAATTTAAAAGAGGTTTAATTATATCTAATAATTAAATTCTTTGTTATTAAGGGATTGGTAGTAGAGAATATTTAGTAAATACAAACCAGAAGATCTACCGATCGACCTGTCATATAAAGGCAGTCAGTACTTGTAAATTAAAAGCAAAAAACCCCATTCTGCTTCAGGAAAAAAATACAGCTATTGGAAAAAAGGAAGAGAATAAATATTGTATCTATCTTAATATTGTGTACAATTATATGGAATAACAAATAATGTCGGATTACAGGAAATAACTGATCTGTGGAAGAGATTTTGTAACTTCTTGAGTTTTACTTGAAGGAATAGAAGTAAAAAATAAGAAATTACTTGCTCTGGCTTTAAAATGTTACATTAACACATGGAATAAATATGGAAATTATTATATACTCTGCTAAATGGGATGAGAAGAAAAATATCTTTTCCTTTCTTCTTTTATAGTAAGAAAAAGTTTAACATCTATATCTTGCAAGTACTTAAGTATGTGCATTACTGTGTTCCTGTCAGTAGTCTCATATATATAATGTGTTCAACTATATCTGAATGATTATTTGTGTGTTAGAGTTCAACCATGTATACACATAAGCTGTTAAAGTGTATGCTGAGGATTTTTAGTAGATTTGAGATTATATTCTGGAAGTGCTTCAAGATTCTATTTAGTAAAACTACTACATGTAATGTGAGTGTCTTCTGGGAGATAGTACTACTTTATTGCAACAAAGTTGGTTGTTTTTTGTTTTTTTTTTTTTACTTTCAGTGAGCAAAGATGCTCAGTATTTTGAATAGGAGGGACAAAATTTTACTCTAAACGATTAATATTAGTAGGAGTCTTGCCACTATAGCTGGGTCAGTATTTCAATCCTAATATTACAGAAGTTCTTTATCCTGTGTACAGGGAAAAGCTTGTAGAACAAATAACAAGCTTGTATTAAATCCATCTGTAAGCTAGGAAGCGGAATAACGTATGGACTATGAAGAGAAATTTGTAGTACTGTGAATGTCCATGTTCAGTACCATGATTACCATTATTCTAGAAATGTGAACATCTGCAGTTTAGTGATTTTAGAACTGTTGAAGATGTTGATGGCAGGGTAACTGGAGAGGGAATATAGATGTAAACCGCTCCATTTTGTACTCCAGGTTTCTATCATTATATGTCAACAGCCTTGAACGAGGCGTGCAATCTAGTAATCATTTCACAGTGCATGAAACTGCTTTTAATAGGCTGTTGTTTTTGTTTGCTTTTTTCCTCGGCCACCAAACGTTGTTTTCCAGCACACTGATGTAACTCAAAGAATACAGGGTTCCAAAGCAAGGGCAGTGCTCACTAACTGTGGTACAGTGTAATCTTGCCCTACAAATGTGCAAGCAATAGCAAAAGTATGTGTTTCTGAATATGGCACAGCTGTTATCTTCTCCTGAGAGCTGGGAGCGTTACAATGACATAGAACGACCAGTTAAAACCACTCATGCTGTTTTATTGCCTTTCAGTGGGGGCATGTAAAAAAAGCAAGGACCTGTTCTTCCATTCAGATAAGTATCAGTTCAGACTACTGCAGTACTACCTTTCTGCACAGGCTTTGAAGAGTAGAGGCAAAGAATTCCCCTTTTTCCTTCCCCTCCTATTACATTTCTGGCACCCAGTATGTGAAATCTCAGTTGGAACTTGGAACTTTCTGTTCTCAGAATCTGCGCTTCACTAGTAACCTGGAACAAGGTTTTCTTTTTTTTTTCTTTTTTTTTTTTTTATTACGGTCATTAGTTTGGATATATTACATGATTGTTAACTCCTCCTTGTCGAAAGGAGACTACTTGAAAAACAGATGAGACATTGCCAGAGCTGCAATAGGAAATAGATCCAAATTCTGTGTTTTAGGTTATTTTAAGGTGTTGAACATTTAGGAATTACAAGGTTGAACTCAGTCAAATCATGACAAAGTGCTTGAGCTCTATCTTTCCTTTTTTTTTTTTTTTTAAGCGATTGTATTGGTTTAAATGTAATAATTATGTCTGACTTTTCTGTCATTAAGTCTGAATGTATATGTGATTACTTTGCATAGTCGATTGGTAAGGAGCACTGTAATTGAATCTATCCAATCAAATTTATTCTAGGAGTTAAATGAATGCAAAACATCTTAAACTGCATTTAATTCTGGCATTTATGTGTATGATAAGAAGAGGGCTTTGTGAGAGCTATAGAGTTGTCAGTTGTTTTAGAATGAGGGGAAAGCAAATATGTTCTTACATGGTTTTTTGCATATTTAGCCAGAGGGAAAAATGACACTAAGGCGACATCATCAAATACTGTAAAACTAACTTTTTAATACAGATCTCCATTGTTGTTTTAAGTGCTTAAGGGGTTGGCGGTTTGGTTTATTTTGGAACTTGCTGAACTATATGAAGTGTGTCTCCAGGGGCCTGGTATTTTAATACCTAGTAGAAGGTTGTATAACAGTAGATGATGTATTTTGCCTGCCTTCCAATGCTGTAAATAAATTACACGTGCTGGCTTGGGAGAGCATATCTGAGGTGTAAATCAAAGGCTAATATAAGAGGAAAAAAAAGCAATTAGTGATATCTTATAACCGATTAGGGTTTTTTATTCATCTATCTATAATCAAGAGATGTAAGAGCAATAATATGTATAAAAATGTTAACATGAGGCGCTTCCCAAGAAGAGGTAGAGGGTCTAGGGTTATTTAAAGTAAATGCTGTGATTCACTGCTTTTTCACAATTTGCTGTGGTTAAGTCAAGTCACTTAAATACTGAAGTCAACAATCCCCTAGGCAAAGAAAGATAATATAATTTTAAGCATATTGTAAAAATCGAAATTTGATAGCTTCCACTCTATAATCCTATCTAAGTCTTGGTTGTATTAAAAGGAAAACAGATACATGTGTCAGTTTTGGAGCATAAGCTTTTTTGAGTTTAAAGGATGATAAATGTGCTTCAAACAAGCAACACAACGGTTTATTAATGTGAATGTTTTGCTAAATACTACATGCTTAACGCAATCCCCATTCCTTTATAATAAGTTTAAATATTAATTCTTTGGAATGCTAGATGCCTAAAGCTAGATAGAAATGCTGTGCAGTTTCAGATATCTAGGAGTGGGCTTGTGAAACAGGATATTTAACTGGGAGAGATGAGTAGCACATTTCAGAGTTATGAGGGCACAACAACAATGCAAGAGGATGACTTAAAAAGAAAGTTACAAAATTGTTTTCTGTGCATGAGGCTTAAATACCTTAGAGTTATTTATTTGAAACACAAGAGTAAATTTCCTATGTATGTAGGTTCCAGATTGCGGTTTTTATTGTTATTTTGTTTAACTTCTTCTTAGCCGCCTGCCCCTCTCTAAAGCAGCTGGCTTTGATTTAACCTGAATCCTTCACTGAGAGCAAATGATCAGTCACTTACGATGACTGTGTGTTGTGCTCATTGATGGAACATCTCCATAGTGGCAGACGCTTAAGAGAGAAGACCAAATAGGACAGGARGGGTGCTCGAGGAAAGCAGCAGTTTGCATTCAGAAGGACTCATTTCACTCTAAAACAGCTCTCGCTTATCGTTCCTTATGTAAGTCCTGCCTACCTCCCAATCCCCATCTGTGCTGGACAGAGAAGAGAGAGTTAAAGTGAGAACAGATAAAAGAGGAAATTTCTGTTTTATTTCCTGGCATTTTCTGGGAAAATCCCAGAAAGGATTTAACATGAGGTTTCATAACTCTTGCTTTGCCCTGCTGCTCCTGCTGAAATTGCAGGGAATTGTAGCATTGACTTCAGGAGGAGGCCAGTACTGAATGTTTTTGAAAATCCCATCCATGCTCTTTTGAGGCACAGAAGAGAAGATCCAAGTGTTAAACTCTCTCCCAGAGAGAAAAGTGTGCAAGCAGAAGCAGCCCAGTAGCTCAGATGCCAAGGTCTGTCAGTACAGCATGTTCACCTTGAATTTTTTTTTCTTGTTCAGGACCCTGCATGGGTCTAAAGCCGGTGTGATCTGCCATTGTACATGAAACAGGCAAAAATGGTGAAGGATTGTGCCAGCAGCTGACATGGCCAAGTACATAAATGTTTTGGATGAAAAGAGTTAGGGTGCTTAAACTCTATTCTAGGCTGTACCACTTGTATCATTTTGGGGCAAGTCTGTGTACTGTTCATGATATTTCTACTGCAAGAGTGTAATGGAGTGTGGTATAGAGAAAGACAAGCCAGTTTTGGAGCCAGAAACAGTGCAGTTGTTTCGACACACCATCAGGGCCAGCTTAATTTTCTATGCTGAGGGACCGAGTTTGTTAGTTCAGGTGCAGTGTTTGTGTGATGTGGCTGTGCTCTGTTTGAGATCTGATCTGGTGTTGTTGCAGGATGCTGCACTGCAACATGTGGCTGTATCAGCCTGGGGTGGCACTTGCTTGAACGTGGCTGCACCCCCTCCACACAGTGTGCACGTGGACCAGATCTCTCTCTTTGCTATGTGAAGTACGTGGTGYTTACTCTTGTTGGTAAATCTCCTTGAGTGTGAGTGGTGAAGAGTGCAAAATACATATTTGTTATCTTTGGGAGAGTAAGGTTTTTAACGGAACATTTTAGTTGGGCATCTGGTTTATGCCGCCAGTTGCAGAATTGTTGCTGAGTAACAAATTCTCCCATTTATTTTAGTGCTTGACACGCTGAGGTGAGGGAAAGGAGGCTACATTAAGGGAGCTGTGTTGGAAATAACCAATAATAAGTACCCATTATGAGGAAAATCTTCCCCCCTGGTTTGCTGGAGGAAGCAACTTCAGGGTTGCCCTTGCCTTCCAGCAGATGGAAAAGTCTCTTACGGCTGTTGTTCATGAGACAGAAATCACCCGATGGATTATATGCCCCCTGGGCTTGAGGTGCAGGTAGCTACTAGAAGGTTCCCGAGATCCTCATCACTCTGGCGTAACAGATTTTGCACGCAGCTGAGACTGTCTCCCAGGACTTGAAGAAGAAAAAGCAACACTAAATTCCTCCTTTCTGGATATCTGATTGTTGTAATGTTCAGTTTCCTTGAAGTCGTCAGGGCTGGTTTATATTCAACTGAAACTGAGCTGGCCTGATTCCACTATTCCTAGCTCTGGTGCAAATCTGAAGTGACGCCATTTTAAAACCAAGAGTGGATAAAAAGGAGGCAGACGTGAGCCCTGGAGGGCTAATGCATAGAAGTTTGTCCTGTAAATATGGACCCAGTTCACTTGGCAAAAGAAAAAGATGTCTCACATTTTTAATCTGCACAGTTTTGCTTCTTATTTTTCCTCTTGCCAGCTCACCACAAATTGGCTTATATTCTTTTTCTTAGAGTTCTTGAGCTATTTGATAAGGTTTGCTGACTTGTCATATTTTTGTGGGGATAAGCTACAGACTGTGCATGTGAATGGTTCTCTTTTCAAAACAAAGATCCCCATGCATTTCAGCATCTCTCTGATTTGAATGGGTATGCAGGAAATTTAAGGGGATGTTTACCCCTAGAGCCCACTTGCTCTTTCCCTGCCCTTGAGTCTCAATAACTTATTCTTTATACTTTCATAGCCTCCTGGCCTCTTTTACCTTGTGCAGCTTTGCTGTTGGCTTATTTTTAGATATATGTAAAGGGTTGTAACTTATTTGAACTGTGGGCTAAATACATGGAAGTATGGCAACTGGTGTAAATAGCTTTTGGTCTGTTGAATGTGTAAATACTCAAAATCTGTCGGGGTGATTTGGCTAGCTTTTATTGGAAACATTATTTATACGAGATCTCCTTTCTCTTACTGCATCCTGTCAGAAGCTGTTAGGCAGAGATTACTGGCATGAATACTCGGAGTGCTTTGTCAAAATTCGCTTTTATGCCTATTTGCTTATAAGTTTGCCATTTCCACAAATACTTTTGTAAGTGCATATATTTTGCAAGATTAGTCATAGAAAGCCAATATAAAGGGGACCAGAATCTAGAAAGTGAGAGCAAACCACTGGGATGACTAATCATCAGTAGTGTTTTGAGCCCAAATGTATGATGGCATTGGCTACAAGTACAGTTTATTTGGCAAGATTGAGTGAAAACACTGGTGTTTTGCAGAGGCTTGCTGCTTCAGTGGTACTCAGGTTAAGTTTCTCAAAATGGGACTAACCTGCTTGGGGAACTTTCCTTGCTAAGGGTTAGTGTTAATGCCAACAATAGACTTCTTATTAGCTGCTGTAGAAGTTGCTGGGAGACTTGAAAATTAAGAACAGTAAACATTAGAGGTGATAAAGATGTTTTATGTGTGGGGTAGATGTTTTGGCAGCAAGCAGTCGCTCTGAAGTGACAGGGAGACAGATTCGGAGCCTAGATGGTATGAGACTTGAGAGGAAACTTGGTGAAAAACAGCCTCATAACCAACTATCATTTAGGTAAAAATGAATTATGATACTAAATACCACTAGAGAAAACAATCTGGAAGACTGGATACAGCTTCCAGTGTGAAGGCTCCTGACTACAGCATTTGCTAGTTTGATGAGCAACCCAGATTTAGAATATAAGCTAGATACGAGAAGGACCTTCTAAACATGGAATCCACCAATTTATAGATCAGAGTTATAATTCGTGTGCATGGTACCCACACATGCTTCAGAGGCACCAGTCTTGTTCTGTTGGTATGGAAGAAAATCTCCTATTGCATCCTTTCTGAAGCTGAGTGTAGCTGTAGGTTTTCCCTGTTGGTACTAAGTACTTTGTGAAATGCACCTGATATTCAGCACCTTCTGTCTCTTCTACATTGGTTTATACTTCCACAGGGATTATGTGGGCTCAACACTAGGAAAAATATTAACTAGGAGTATACTTAGCTTTTCACACATGGTGGCCAAGCAGGCTGTAAGTTGTTTGTCACTGGAGTTTCTAAAGACAGGCTGGATGGAAATCCTGCTGTGGGATGTAACTCTTTGGGCCCGACAGTCTTTCCTGCGACATCTTTAATTCCCATACTCAACTGCTTAGGCACTATAAAGACTTACAAGAGGTCCCTCAAACTGTAATACTCCAGGCTTCTATCCTCTCTGACTTACTGAACAAAGTTCAAATCCTTCCTTGTCTAGTGTTGGTGTTTCTGGCCATTCATTTGTTTGTCAAGAAAACACCGAGAAGGCATACAATAAAAACCAGACTGCGTTAAGGGCTCTAAGAGCAGCAGTTGGGAGAGCCAGTGGTAGGACAACTGGGCATGGAAAATGATTGATTTTTATGTGCAAAGCAGTTGTGAAATGTTCTGTGGCATTCTGGGGACATGCCATTGCTAACAAATGGTTGCCTGTTGGGGATAGAAAATGCCAACCATTGTTCTGAAGAAGGAAATAGCCTTATTGATACTGAATTAGGCTCACATTGAATTATTATTATTATTCATTCGCAATGCATCCTGTTTTCCAAATATGAAAATTAACTGACCATGCTGAAGTCCTCCAGCACTGTTGGCCTTTAATTGTTGGTCATATCTACATCCTTATGGTCCAGGTGGAGTTTAGACTGTTTAGAACTGGGGATGTATTGTGGCGGAACTCTGCATTAACAGAGCAGCTGAAGGAAGCTGTTCTGCTTCTTAAAAGAGCTCATCAAACTTGTTCTTGTTTTATAACAAGCCTGAGAGTGAGGCTGGCAGAGGTAAATGTGTTGGTAGATTAAACTTAAGATTCTGGGACATATTTTGGATTGTTACATGCAATGTTGATGGCAGAAAAATAGTGGTATAAAAACAATAATGTTGCCTTTTGAATGGAGCAAAACCTGATTTATCTATAGAAATTGAGATGCACACCAAACAACAATATTTTGTACAGTGACAGTATTTTATATAAAACTCTGAAAGTTTGAGTTTTGTTCCCAGTGTTATCTAATAGTTTCTACTGAAATCCTGACAGAAAATAGAAAACCACTGCCAGTAAAGTTTGTCTGTTGCTTCAGATTAAGGAAATAATAAATAAAAATTAGGAAGTGACTGGCATGCGACATGGATTTTTTAAGCAATGATCAGGAACTGGACAATGAATATTTTCATACAGTCAGACACATGAGACCTTGGCATGGAGGATATAAACTGTTTTTATAGATGGGAGGCTGTATGTCCTGGAAAGCAGTGACACTGAAGAGGATTGAGGTGTCATATTCAATTGGTATGAGAAAATAAATTTCTAATGGGGTACAAGGCGATATGATATATTATTAAAAAGCATAGGGAAGTGATGTTATCTTTCTGTTAAGCGTCACTGTAGTTGCAGGAAGATAGATTAATGCTCAAACTTTCTTAAATGGCTTTGAAAAATCAAAGGATTTGGAGAAGAACTGGAAGATGCTAACCCATATGTGGTACTGATGGACTAATGGAAGATTAGAGGCAATCTAGTCTGTTCTGGAGATGTACCAGAGGAAAAATATGTGATACTTGAAGGTTCTTTTGGGTGCAGATAAATGCAGAATGGCATCTCATGGCTGGAAATCAAGAAAGATAGAACAAGAAGGAAGACCCATGTTTTTCACTGCAAGGATGATTAACCCTGGCACAGCTTAGCAAAGGATGTGATAAATCCTCTGGTACCTGGAGTTGCTGAGCCAGGTTTGGATGTTCCTATGGAAGAAGTGATTCATTTCAACTATGGACAATTGCATTCAGTGGTAGAATCACGAGACGAACAAGCTGGACCATCCCAATGGCTTCCACTTGCAATCTAAAAGATCGGATTCCAGGCCATCTCCTGCTGCCAGACCTGGTGCTGCTCTTCCTTCATGTGCCCTCTGCACTGTAATCCTCGGGTCTAGCATCCATATTGAGGCCATATTTAGGGCCTCACGCTGGATTTCATGTCAAAGAGTAGGGGGCAGGCTGAGGAAGGAGGAGCATTACCACACCACAATCACACAGTTTTGACAGTAATTATGGTAAGGCAATCGCTAGCAACTCATGTTTCCTCCAAACCCGCCCTTTCTTTCCGCTCGTTATGTCTCTCTCTTCAGCAAACAGCACCACTCCTCCTTGACTAGACTAGCCTCTATTCAGAGATGTAGTGATGGAACCTACTGTCTCCTAGGATCTGGGCTAAGACCAACTAAAACCAAGTGCTGGGTTTAAAACTTGGACACGTGGACAAAGGGTAACAGCTGTGATCTTCCTTCTCTTACCAAGCACTGATGATTTTCAACTTTAATGTCTTCCCTTTCTTTGCTTTCTGAAATGAAAACAAAGGCTCTTAGCCTCCTTCCTAGCATAGCAATAGCGACGTACTAGCGACATACTAACACAGTTATTACAGCAAACATTGTGGCCCTCTCTGGTCATGATGTTTTCTTTCTGTGGGGAGACTGAAATACTAACTCACAAATAATGTCTTTAGAAGTCATATTAGTCACACATTTTTAAGACATTCCAAAATCCTACCAACCTCCTTCTGAGCTTGTCTGTTGCTACCAATGATTCAAAGTTTTGAAAACTCTCCTTTAGTTTTGATTTACATTTTGGTCTTGGGCACTTGTTATTTCTGGCAAATGCCAGCTCAGTTTCATTAAAGAAAAATCTGTTTTACAGCCACGCAGCTCAGATCTGCTGCGCTTCTAATAATTGATGGCTGGTTTCCTTATTTCCTGCATTGTAGAAAAATAAGGACCTTGTTAGACCCAAACAAGCCTGCATAAAGTCACAGTGTGAAACATCAGGTTGGGGGTGAGCAGAGCAGCTGTGGGCAGGTTTTACAACTTCGGGCCATAGTTGATCGAGGCAGCCAAGGGAAACTGAGAGATACCCATGTGACTAAAATTTGGTTGAGTTCTTTGGCTCCCYGGCCTGAGATTTATATTTGTGACACCTTCCCCCTCTGTCAGTCCCTGGGCCAGACACAAGTCTGTGTCTGTATATGTACTTACGGCTCCGCGCACCCTGCGGTGTGGCCACTGTGCCCGTTGCTTGCCGTGCCACCGCGGGACATGTCTATTTCCAGTGTTGGCTGTCTTGCTCCTGCAGCCCACAACAGTGTGAGTGTGTGCTTTGGAAGAAAGCAGCTGCCATGTGGTGGGGATGAAAAATCAAGAGCAAACACTTTCAGAATTTCTGCAAGTGGGCAAATTAATTTCAATCTGAACTGTCATCACAAGGGCCTTTTTTTCCTTCCCCTTTCCTTTGGGTGGTATCTTTGATTTATATTTCTGAATGGGGCAAGTGATTGCCCTTTGGTGCCCACTAAGAGCATGTGCAGTTCCATTTCTTTATAGATGRTCAGTTACAGAATCCTATCAGTTTCTTGGTGTATGTTATTGTGGACAGGTTTCTTGTTTTGTTTTTGTTGTTGTTGTTGTTGTCGTCTTGTTTTAAGAGCCAGTGAAATTCAGTGATGCCTATGTTAATTGAAAACAATCTGTAAATTTTCACAAGGAGCTAATGTCTGTCAGGTATTCTTCCACAATGCAATAGCTGTCAGATGCCTCCTATCATATTGCCACTCCATAAGCCTGATAGTAGGGACAGGATCCTGCCTTTAGAGAGTCACAGAGATAAATGGCTCCTAGGAAGCCAAGCAGTGACACCTGAACAATGTCATAAAAGGTGTTGTGTTTTTTTTTTAATGTATTTATCAGGTCTAGTCTGTTTCCTTTGAGAACTGGATGGTTGTTTTCAGGCAAGGCAAATGTGTGATGAGTCTCCTAGGCATTCCTTTGAAGGACTTGCTCCTCAAAGGAGGTGCTGAAGAGTTTGTAGGAACTGGAGAACCACTGAAAAATCAAGCCTTAAAAGTTTCCTCTACTAAAGGTCTGATCCAGAGAGGTATTTAGGCACCTAACTCCCATTGACGTCAGTGGAAATTCAGTGCCTAAATACCTCTCTGGATCTGGTGCTTAGTCTCCTGGCGTTGAATGTTACATAGTTCATGCKTTCTGTGGGTCTCCTTTTATGGCATCTTCTGTGAGCGGTGCAGTAGTATTAATTTTGAATTCTTCCCATCGTGAGTTCCAGCACGTGATGCAGACAGTTGCCTAGAAAGCTATGCCATGTGATARTCTACTGTTCCACCAAGGAGTTGAGGCCTCATAGACAAGCAGTGGGGTGGGAGAGCGACTCAGAGAAAATACACTGCTCTTTTATTCATTTAGTGCTACTGAGGGAGGATGGGGCCAACCTTCAGGCACTGAGATTTTGTTGAGGGGGGAACTAAAGTGACATACTCACTTGTTTGGATGAAAATCCAGGGAAAAGTGGGAGATTTTTGTCGGCATTTCCTCCACTCAGTGCTGATCTTATCATGCTGGTTTAGTAGCAGACCTCCTTTGGCTCCTTGCCAGGTGATACCATTGGAGTCTGTCTGAGATGTGCAAGATAAAAGATCTCGGGAAATTACAAGTATTATGACTTTCCTATCAAACTGTTCTGATGTGTAGAGTCTTCTGACCCAGAAAACTAGCTTTCTTTTTAAAATTTTGTTATTGAAAGAAAAGGAAACACAAGAGCTGGAAAGTGGAGTCTGATGTTTATAAGGGCCCTGAGAGCAGCTGTAATTAGTGCAGGTTTTTGGAAGAGACTTGTTCCTCTGCCAGCAAAGGGCCCTGGTGTTCAGCCAGGTTAGATGTAGCCTGGGAGTGAGCACTTGGGAACTGCGTACCATACGCTGATTCTATGTCTGGCTCATGAAGTGTCCTCTCACTTAACGGATAAAATAAAATGCTTTGTGTACTCCCAGTGTGTACTGTGAGACGCTCCGGAGGTCTGAGTCACTGCCCAGCCGTTTGGGCTGGTTCTCTAAACTCTGACTTGTGAAGGGCTGCATCAGGGTGCTGTGAGGGTTGCTCTGCTGGGTGCTGTGATGATGATCACCCTACTGGGTGCTGTCTTAGTCTTGTGGTACTGTGCAATTCACAGTTTTAATATGGGCCCACAGGTCTGGTAGTACTGCCAACTGAGTGATGTGAGAGTAAGGAAGTTCCTGTGGTGACAGGAATCCCCCTTGTCAGCCCCTTCCTTGCAGAGGCTCACAACAGTGTTGCTGTAAATTTATTTTGATTATTTTTAGGTAAATTCAGTAGTGATGCTCAGCAGTACTGCAGGAATTTTGTGGTGCTGAAATGCTTTTATGGTTTTGCATGAGGCACCAGCCACATCAGCACCACCRGCTGAATGTGAGATTTGCTTGCTTGACTCCTCCTCCCTTGCCTGTATCTGCTGTCRTCTTCTTCCTCCTGTGTTTTCATCATGTGGCCTCTTCCCATCCCCACAACACCTAGTCACAGCTTTGGCTGACCTGCCTGGTACCAGGAAGGTATGACTGGGAACCCGTAAGAAGGTGTATATCCCAGGCACAACCTCAGACCGGTGGTGCTGTGAGGGCAGCAGAAGCAGAGGTGTGCTTGCTGCCCCACACAGGTAAGCACAGTGAGGTGTCAGAAGGCACACTGATATTCTCTGGGCAGTTTTAGTGTTGGAACAAGTCCCATGGCAGTGGACATTACTACAAGATGATGAACTCCGGCAGATTATTTAACAAGAGCCAATTGGTAGAGACTTAGAATCATAGAATCATTAAGGTTGGAAAAGACCTCTAAGAYCAAGTCCAACCTTCAACCCAACACCACCATGCCCACTAAACCATGTCCYGAAGTGCCACATCTACACGTTTTTTGAAYGCCTCCAGTGATGGTGACTCCACCACTTCCCTGGGCAGCCTGTTCCAATSCTTGACAACCCTTTCGGTGAAGAGATTTTTCCTAATATCCAATCTAAACCTCCCCTGGCGCAACCTGAGGCCATTTCCTCTTGTCCTATCACTTGTTACTTGGGAGAAGAGACCAACACCCACCTAACTACAGCCTCCTTTCAGGTAGTTGTAGAGAGTGATAAGGTCTCCCCTCAGCCTCCTCTTTTCCAGGATAAACAATCCCAGTTCCCTCAGCCGCTTCTCATAAGACTTGTTCTCCAGACCCTTCACCAGCTTCATTGTCCTTCTCTGGACATGCTCCAGACCTCAATGTCCTTCTTGTAGTGAGGGGCCCAAAACTGAACACAGTATTCGAGGTGCGGCCTCACCATTGCTGAGTACAGGGGCACAATCACCTCTCTAGTCCTGCTGGCTATGCTATTTCTGACACAGGCCAGGATGCCGTTGGCCTTCTTGGCCACCTGGGCACACTGCTGGCTCAYGTTCAGCCGGCTGTCAACCARCACCCCCAGGTCCTTTTCTGCCGGGCAGCTTTCCAGCCACTCTTCCCCAGGTCTGTCGCGTTGCCTGGGGTTGTTGTGACCCAAGTGCAGGACCCGGCACTTGGCCTTGTTGAACCTCCTACAATTGGCCTCGGCCCATCGATCCAGCCTGTCCAGATCCCTCTGCAGAGCCTTCCTACCCTCAGGCAGATCAACACTCCCATCCAACGTGGTGTCATCTGCAAACTTACTGAGGGAGCACTCGATCCCCTCGTCCAGATCATTGATAAAGATATTAAACAAGACTGGCCCCAAAACTGAGCCCTGGGGAACACCGCTCATGACTGGCTGCCAACTGGATTTGACTCCATTCACCACAACTCTCTGGGCTCGGCCATCCAGCCAGTTTTTTACCCAGCGAAGAGTACACCCATCTAGGCCATGAGCCGCCAGCTTCTCTAGGAGAATGCTGTGGGAGACAGTGTCAAAGGCTTTACTAGAGTCCAGGCAGACCACATCCACAGCCTTCCCCTCATCCACTAGGCGGGTCACCTGGTCATAGAAGGAGATCAGGTTGGTCAAGCAGGACCTGCCCTTCATGAACCCGTGGTGGGTGGGCCCGATCCCCTGGTTGTCCTGCACATGCCTTGTGAGYGCCCTTAAGATGACCCGCTCCATGATCTTCCCCGGTACCGAGGTCAGGCTGACAGGCCTGTAGTTCCCCGGATCCTCCTTCCGGCCCTTCTTGTAGATGGGCGTCAAATTGGCAATCCTCCAGTCGTCCAGGACCTCCCCTGTTAACCAGGACCGCTGATAAATGATGGAGAGTGGCTTGGCAAGCTCTTCTGCCAGCTCCCTCAGTACTCTCGGGTGGATCCTATCTAGCMCCATAGACTTGTGAGTGTCCAGGTGGCATAGGAGGTTGTTAACYGCTTCCTCTTGGATTATGGAGGGTGTATGCTGCTCTCCGTCCCTGTCTTCCAGCTCAAGGGGCTGAATACTCTGAGGATAACCGGTCTGACTACTAAAGACTGAGGCAAAAAAGGCATTAACGTTGGTGGCAACGTTCCCCCTGGCATCCAATAAAGGATGGAGATTCTYCTTGGCTCTCTTTTTGTCATTAATATATTTGTAAAAACATTTTTTGTTGTCTCTTACGACAGTGGACAGATTGAGTTCTAGCTGGGCTTTTGCTGTTCTAATTTTCTCTCTGCATGACCTAACGAGATCCCTGTACTCTTCCTGAGTTGCCTGCCCCTTCTTCCAACAGTGGTAGACTCTCCTTTTTTCCSTGAGTCCCAGCCAAAGCTCCCTGTYCAACCAGGCCGGTTGTCTTCCCCACCAGCTCTTCTTGCGGCACATGGGGATAGCCTGCTCCTGCACCTTTAAGACTTCCTCCTTGAAGAACGTCCAGCCTTCCTGGGACCCTTTGCCCTTCAGGACCGCCTCCCAAGGGACTCTCTCAACCAGTGTCCTGAACAGGCCAAAGTCCGCCCTCTGGAAGTCCRTGGTAGTGGTTTTGCTGACCCCCCTCCTTACTTCACTGAGAATGGAGAATTCTATCATTTCATGGCCGCTAAGCCCAAGATGGCCTCCAACCAYCACGTCTCCCACCAGTCCTTCTCTGTTGGTAAACAGCAGGTCAAGCGAGACACCTCCCCTGGTAGACTCACTTGCCAGTTGCGTCAGGAAGTTATCTTCCACACACTCCTAGACTGTTTTCTCTCTGCTGTGTTGTATTTCCAGCAGACACTGGGTAAGTTGAAGTCCCCCATGAGGACAAGGGCTAGCRATTGTGAGACTTCTGCCAGCCGATTGTAGAATGTTTCGTCTGCCTCTTCATCCTGGTTGGGTGGTCTGTAACAGACTCCCAGCAGGRTATCTGCCTTGTTGGCCTTCCCCCTCATCCTTACCCATAAGCACTCGAYCTGATCATCACAGTCGTCRARCTCTGTACAATCAAAACACTCCCTAACATACAGAGCCACCCCACCGCCTCTCCTTCCTYGCCTATMMCTTCTGAAGAGCTTATAGCCATCCATCGCAGCACGCCAGTCATGAGAGTCATCCCACCATGTTTCTGTGATGGCGACTGAGTCATACCTGTCCTGCTGCACAATGGCTTCCAGCTCCTCCTGTTTGCTGCCCATGCTGTGTGCATTGGTGTAGGTGCACTTGAGCTGGGCTATCCATCTCACCCCCGACATTGGCATGCCACTCCTAGGCTCATTTCTAGTGAGCCTGGTTTTAACCCCTTCCCCCTTCGAACCTAGTTTAAAGCCCTCTTGATGAGCCCCGCCAACTCATGAGCGAGAATCCTTTTCCCCCTTTGAGACAGCTGAACTCCATCCGTCGCCAGCAGGCCCAGATTGGGTAAGTGAATGTCAGAGCCTGGTAACTATACGAGGAATGCTGTACCTTACCAGTTCCTGACTAATAGTATTATCCTGTAATTCTAAAATCCAGAGGCAGAGGAACCAGGGAGTTACTCAGATTGTAGACATGCAGCTCCCATTTTTCAAAGGTGGACATTTGAAAAAGGAGTGAAATCTAGAAAACTCTGTGTGGGGACTTGCATAAAACTGTTCAACATTAACTTCAGCTGTTCCCCATAGGAGCAAATGCTCCAACTGTAAAGTTGGGGAGGGAGAGGCAGTGTGTGGCCTGTTTCCTTCTGAGGTGAATGATGAGCAGGTCAGGGTACCCAGACCATCTGTGTCTGTGCACATCCTAGGCTGATAAGTTGGTGGCTGAAGGGTTGGGAGAAATTGAAGGTGTGACTGGACATGGAAGGGAGGGAACACTGGGAAAAGGCAGGAGGAACAAGAAAAATTAGAAACCAATGGGGATCAGCTACTTTGGACATGAGTATAGGCCCATCTGCCCAAAGAGGTCAAACTGGACCTGCAGGAAGTAAGTGTGTATGAGTGTGTGTGTGTGATCAAAGTAGTCATTAAGGAAAAAAACTGATATTTTTTATTTTCTTTTTAAAGCTTCAAAATTGAACTGTTGAGTTGTGAGCTTCTTGTTCCTCAGATTTCACAGTGCATGAGAGGAAAACATTTGACTTCCTTTTTCAAGGAGACTAGACCTGTTGTCAGTCCAATTTCCCTGTTTTTAGACAGGAATCAGAACTGTTCACCATTTTCCAGATCCTACAGAAGCCAGTGGGGCCTCAGGAAAAGAATACTGCTTCCGGCAGAGCTAAATTGAGTGAGCCACCTATCAAGTCAGCCAGCTCTAGGATGCAATGCGCAGCATGCTGCACAGAAAGGTGTTGGGAGATGGACAGGGACCCCAGTGAAAACTCTGGCCCTTCTCGTCCATGCTGCTGTAGAGCAGAAGGCTGGGCAGGAATGGTGTCCAATCCAAAGCCTACTGGGTTGGTAGGAGCAAAGGACTGGGAAGCACCACATGGACGATTGAATCCAGTTTGTTGCTGTTGCAGGCAATCGACTCTCAGTCCAGGGAACATCTGTCCCACACCACCCACAAGCCACAAAGCACTCCCCAACAGCCTATAACAAACTGAGATCATTAGTGGAAAATACCAAAAGCCACAAACTGCTGTGTGCGGTAATGAGCAGGAGAGGTTGAAAGCACTGACCGTGGCCTGAAACTCTGGAAAGGCCGGGAATTTCCTTAAATAAAAATTCCCAGATGACCCAAGCATCAAATCTGATCATTGGTGTAAGTACCAAAACTGAGTACCTCATGTTATTTGTGTCTTGGACAATCAGAGAACTGGTGACCAACACCAGAGTGGAGGGGCTGAGGAGAGCTCACAGGGATCCTGTGCAAGCTGTTCGGACTTGCTCATGTTTACAGCAACCACATTTCCATGCAGCGCACAAGAGAAGGTGCCTTTTTTTTTTCTTCTTCTTCTTCCTTTCTTCTCCTCTCTCTTTTAATAACTGAACCCAATGGCTCCTCTGAGTTATGAGGGATTTTTACAGCAGAGTTGCATGGTGGAGAGACCTGGTTTTCATTGTTCAGTCCGGGATATCAGTTTTAACCCAGAGGCAGTGATGTTATTTAACAGGTGCCTTAAAGGCATAGTGCTTATTTAATCACCGTCTCCATATCAACATTATGTAAATTGAAATTGCTTAGGTACGCAATTAATTGTGAATGCTTTAGACATTTTTAAAGGCATAAGACAATACGTGAAGTTCCATTTTAAGAATATCCAGGTCAAAGGACACACATGTTTTTATTTTCTTATTTGAGGTATAATGTGTTCAAGGCAGATTTATGGCACAACCTTTGTTTATTGACTTGTACTTTTCCACATGAAACTAATGGAACATGACAGATGATATTTATGAGGCATGTGGTCTTGATTAAATCATGTTAGACATTAAAACCTGATAAAAGAGCGTATTTTAAAGGGTGGATTAATAGAAAAGGAGGCAGCATTGATTGGGGAGTTTACACGGAACAAGACACGTTGGTCTTAGACTGAGTATTTATAGGTGAGATATGTGGTTATAAAACTTTAGAAGCTGAACAGAAAAAGATTAATAAGCTTTTGCTCTTTGGAAAGTTTGAGTTTTGTTTTTCTCCCTTTGTGAGCCACCGGCCACCTCGTATTTCTGGTCTTTCAAGTGAATTTATTCAGTTCTGCTTAAGAACTTGTGACCCTTTATGGCCTACTGCTTTCACTGTTGGTCCTACATGCATTCTATATGCTTCAGGATTCCCAGTCAGCAGATCTGTGCAAGCAGCCTTTGACACTGCTAAAAACTGCTCTGTAAACATGCTCTAAATTCTGCTTATATGGGTGCAAATTGGGTAGATCAGCAAGAGTCAGATGGAGCTGCTTGTTCCCACCTTGATATCTGGGGCCTTGCACAGAGTTCTCAGTAATAGGTTAGCAGGGAATCACCCTGTGTAATGTTTTGCGTGTCAGCATAAGAGTATCCTCTAAGTATTTCCTGTTGAGAGCAATTAGAGGATTTGGGTAAGCATAAGTGGGAACAGCTTGAATTTGTTTTCTTGTCTTAACTGAATATTAAGCCTAAAGAGAAAGCAGATACCTGCATTCTGCTTTCAGTTACACAGGTGCAAACCTGGAATATTTCCACTGATTTCAGCTACACGGATGTATCTAAGGACACATTCTGGCTTGGTGCAGCATTTTCACTCCTGACTTTTAGCCTTCTATGGCTGAATTTGTGCTAACATGGATCCTCCTCAAAGCTGCATCTTCTCTAGAACAGAAAATTGCTGCATGACAAGATAGCCTTGAGTTCCTAGGTTGGTTTATATAGCATTTTAACCTCATATCAGCTTAGACTTTTAGAAGCATCGTTCGCTACAAATATAAGACAATTTTAAGTATAGTTTTTATGACAACAAAGTAAAATTACATGTTGTGCAATATTCACCTTCTTCCTGTAACCTCTTCATCATAACTGAGACTTGTGCCAAATTAATAGCTGTTTACTTTTCATCTAAAAGCAGTATCTTTTCTGGATGAGGTATGGTAAAAATGTTAAAATTATAGGTTTTGAGTATTTAAATGAATAAAATGCTTCAATATCTTCTACAGAGAAGGAATGCAAATTATGGGCACATTTATGATTTGCTTTCCTTTGTACTTCTCAGGATAGGTAACTAAAAATATTTGCAAAATGAGAAAGCTATATAAGAAAAAAAATACAGTTTTCTGTGAATAGAGATGTTCTTATAAAGTGTTGTGTGATTTAACTTAACTGAGTTAAAGCAAGACCTTGCACCTAGTATCATCAGAGCAAGTTGTGTTTGAAAATCCGTTAGCTAAAGTACACCCCTGCTTTCCAACAAATCCAGTGGAAATTCTTCCTTTTTTTTTTTTCTTTCCCCAGCTTGCTCACTAAAACATCCCTACCTACCTGAGATTTTAGAATAAGCCTTCTCTCCCATTAGAAAGTGAAAGTCGTCATAATGCAGATGTATCCCGATAGAGATTTCAGCCCTCCTTCCCCAACCGTATGGCATAAGCCAAAACAACAGATGTTAGAGAATAAAAAGAAGAGAATAGAAAATAGCGCTGGAAGTAATAGAATGTTGTTATATTAATATTTTGCCTCCTAAAGGATTTAGCAGAATTTAAAAGGCTTCAAAGATGGATTGAATAATAGACCAGAGACTTAAAAAAAAAGTGGATTGAGACTGAAAAGAATGGAAATGATTTTGTTGGGAATTGATACAGATCAGAAATGCACAATGCTTGTGCAAAAAAAAAAAAAAGAGGGGGAGAAAATGGATGGTATTGAATAAAATGCAGGTCCTCAGTCATACATAAAATGGAAAAATTTATCACTTTTAGAAAGATGGTATCTTCAAATGGGAAACTGGATGCTGAACGCGAAGGGCAGGTAGAAGAGTATTTATCGTGTTTCGGTTTATATTAGTAATGGTACCCCTAAGCTTTGTGAGGGCATCACAACTCTCTGCCCTTATAGCCAGGAAAAATAGCACCTTTAATCACCAGTGAAAATGGCTGGTGATGATGGCCAGCACTCAAGAGATGACAGACATCCTCCTTTCCCCAGCCAGGATCAACACCTCCCACACCATTTCTGGTAGATCTTTGCCAAGTTTGTTCTTACACGCCGCCAAGAACAGAGATCTGTGTCCCCTCTATCCTAATGCTTAGCTGTCTTTCACAGCTCTCTCCTTGATGTGTAAACTCTGTCTTGTTTGCTAAGCTTGACTTCTGTCAGCAAAATTCATTTGGAGTTTTATGCAGTGGTGCTAGCGATAGGACAGGAACTGGATCCAGGAATCCTCTTCTTGACTTAGATTTTTCTAAGTCTGTGTAAGTTGAAGGAAACCTGAGTTATTGCTTCACTAGGAAAACTAGTTGCTCTATTAATGATTTCCTGTCTCATAAAAGAATTGTCCTTGGAGTMAAAGTGATGGTACCAGGCTGCCAGGGAGGAAGCCCTGCAGTTATAACTTTCAACATGGCTTCCTACTGAAAAGGTTCTTGCTGGCTCCCCCAGCTTCTCTACTTCCTTTGCTCTGTCCTGCCATGCTTTTCCAGAGCGGTTGTTCCTCTTTGACCTGTTGCTTTTTCTTTGTGTAGTTTTTCTGCTAACTGCTGGTTCGTGTTTCTGTATCTCCTTGCTGTGGAGGATGCAGACTGAAGGTGCTGGGGCATTGCTGAAGGCTGGGCAGGAGGCCTTTAGTACATGCCTGTAATGGCCAAATCGTACATCAGGATATCTCTGGACAGTGCTTGGGAAGCGAGGATGACTTATTGGCCATGGTGTTGGGCCCTTGTAAAGAGACGGGTTCTTGTAAAGAGAGGACAGCTCCAAGGAACCCCAGCTGGTATGCAGACAGAGACAGTCACAGGGAGTGCCGTCACCACAGGATAACCGAGCACTAGGTATCACTGAGGTAAAGTCCATGTCTTACATGCGCCACTGTCTTTTGTGGTGCATTCTAGATGGTAAGAATCAGCCATATTTGAGTCCTTATTATCAAGCATGTTCAAAGGACTATGCTAGAGATATAAATATATACATAAGTACATACACATGTACATACACACATAGCACTAACGTTATCCCAGCTCTCTGTGCTGCTGGGAGGCAGCAATGCCCCATTTCCCACCATTAGAGCTTATTGGATCAAAGAGAAGAAGGGAAGAATATAAAATCCAAAGGTTGTAAGAAGTTTGTGTTTAATCTGCATTTCTAATATAAACAGAAAGAAAAACACATATCAGCTAACACTGATTAATTATATCCCTGTGCTGGTGGCCAAGAACGGAGAGTATCATGCCATATAGAGTATATACAACATGTTCTTTTTATGAATCAGCCAGGGAAGGCATCCAGGCTCTTTCAGTAGGTAGGTAAAGGGTTTGGCTAATTTTCAGATTTTGAAGCCATCTGGAAAAATTTAACCGAAATTATCTGCCTCACAGTCCCAAGATAAATCCTTTTCCTACTTATACAATTGTTCCTCATTAAGCTAGTCAGGTTAGGGCTGATTAAACCATGATATTATAACTCAGGTTTTTATAGAGCATTTTGTAGATACAGTTTTGGTGGTGAGAGTGATACCGGTATAAGCCCCAATTGAGAACAACAACAGAAAAAGTAGTTTCATGCAGTGGAATAAACACTCTGTGAAACAGAAGCAATTCTGTACAGCTCTCTGTGGTTTAAAGACATTGTCCTTTTTGACAAATGTTTTATCTAAATAGTTCAGTGTGTACTGTAGTACATATGTTTATATACTTATATATTAATAAGTACTAAATACATATTATGTATAATAACCTTTTCTGTGAATCAAAGGTACTGAAGTGTCCTACATGTTACTGCAACAGTAACAGTTTTGAAAAGCAGCAGCAAATAATTCTCTTTTAAAAAGCAGCTTCATTACATTCTTTGTCTCTTCTCTGCATTCATAAGCAAACTCTTGTAACTGAGAAGCAGAGGGAGAAGGAAGACAAAAAGTGAATATTGTTCTTTTTTAAATTTTAAGTGAAAAGAAGTTGATGAACCTGATGCTGTGTAAATGGAGACATAATTCAGTGGATATGAAATGGCCTTACATTTAATATTTTCCAGTGCTACTCTTAATTTTAGAAAATATTCTGGAAATCAGTTATTTCAATTTTGGAAAGATCGATCTCATACGCCAGTACATTGTCCTTATGTACTTGAGTAATCTTGTTGACTTCAAAGGTCTACTTGCACAAGTGTCTTATTAGTGAGCTTGGACTTACAGACCTGGCTGTGAAGTTCTTTAGATGCATCTGATTAGGATTCTTGGGTTGGATAAGGGCTAAATTGTCTGCACAGATGTTGTGGCTTGACTGAGTGTATAAGAGCTGCAGCCAGTTGACAGCATTGCTGCCTCTCTCAGCTGCGGATCAGGGACATCTGTGGGAATGCCTCACAGGCAGTGTTTACAAGATTGAATCCTTAATTTAGCATTTTCATTTTGCCGACAAAGGTGATATACTTTGCCTCCTAAGTCCAGTAAAATTTACTATGAATGTGTAGTATGTAGCCCAACTGAATGACATCCGTCTCTGGTTACAGTGCTGAACTCTAGTGATGTGGCTGTGTGTCAGATCTGAGTTTGGGGCCTGACCCTGCCTTGGCTCATCATTACAATTTCGAATGAGTCAGGTGGCTTCTCCGTGCCTTGGGCTCACTGCTTGCAGAATGAGGCTAGTGATACTTACCTGCTTTTGTAAAGTGCTTAGTGACTGAGGGGAGAATATGTCGTCCAAGAGCACTGCATATAAGTAAATATTGTAACCTGGAAATCCTTAGAGTTCCACTTCTGAGAAGAGTGGTCAAAAGTAGAATTTTACTTCATGTGGAACTGGTGAAGCTATTGAATGCAGCAGCCCATAAGTGCAACCAAAACTATGTGCAGGGAGAACGAAACTTCTGGTGCCCATTTCTGTTCATGCCAACCACTACCCGTCCTTCCTTTTTTTTTTTTTTTTTAAACTTTGTTATTCTTCTCCTTTGGAATGAGGTTTTTGAATGCTAAGAATTACTCAAAGCTCATAAAATGCAGGGCTTGGAGCTACAATTACTAGTATTTCCAGGACACACATCATCACTGAAGATGATAGTGGTGTGTGTGGGTGTGGGGGCATGTGTGTCACTGTAAAATACTAGGGAGTCTTACCAGACGGAAGAGTTCTCTGAAGCACAGCTAAGCTGGTTAACACACACTCATTTCTGGCACGTGCTTTAAATGTCTGCCAACACTGAAAAACTTCATTTTTTCATTAAGTTGGTGCCTTAGGATCTGTATCCTAATGCAGTTCCTCTGAAATAGGAAGATAAACTCTTTCTCCTCAGTGCTGTTATGCTTTCATAACTGTGTGATTTTCACATACTCCAGCAAGGTTAATATGTCAGGTTAAAAAAAAGAAACAGAACCAAACCCCTTTTTTCCCCATCCCATTTTGAATTGGGATAATGATCTTTTTACAGTATTGGGGAATTAACACTTACTTCCTTATAGTTGATTTRCCATTTTTTTTGGAACAGGGGTGAGGCATTGAGCAGCTTCTGTGAATCTTCATGATGCAGGTTCTGTAACAATGTCAGGGTTACATTATGTAGGAGATCTGCAACCCAGGTGACATGAGAGGGATGTTTCTCATTGAAATGTCTGTCGCTGATGGGGACAGTAAATGAGATCAAGTATGCCTCCTGCCTAGGACAAATAGCTCCAAGTCCAAGGCTCAGGATGGACAGGCCATAGTGGCTGGTAGAAGAGCCCTGAAGAAGCCGTGTGGTGAAAGCAGAATCCCCAGCCTGCTGTCTCTTTGGGTTCAACCTGGGGTTAGTTTCTGAGCTAAGTCTCACAGCTCTTTTGAAAAAAAAAAACCAAAAAACCAACTTGATTGAATTTGAGGGTTTCTCATCTCTTTTAGTGCAGCAGACACTTTGAAGCTTTCCCCCATCTTACCCTTTTAATCCCACTTTGATTTCACCTCAAGCTAGAGATTCCTCCTCTTGTGTGAGATCCCTGTGCAAGACTTCTTGATGTGATAGTTGCATTTCCACTGCATGTTTTGAGGTTTCCCTTTTGTTCTCTGTACATTATCTAGTTCTTTCACATAAGTACAGTCTTGCAAATGCTTATAAATTACTTTGTAGGCTTGAGAAGCTGCCTTTTTGCTCATAGAGCCTTCTGATACCCGTACGTAACTACCATCCAGATTGCATAAAAACATTTAGAAGAGGGCTGCATCTGTTCATACAGCACCTAGCACTGAAAGACTGATCTTGACCAGACCCTCTACAGCTTCCCTAATAGTAGATTAAGTGGAGTCCCAGATTATGTTAAAGTTGCAGTTTTGGGGTTGTTTCTTTCATTCCACATAGGTTATTCAGGGTCTGATTTAGAAATCAGACTCTGATATTTTAATACTCATGTCCAAATGCTTACTGAACCCTCCCTTCCTTCTAACATAATCCCTTTCTTCTCTGCTGCTAGTACTTCTTTGTTAAAGTGAGCTGGGAACTTATTTGCATTTGGAAGGGAATAAATAAAAACAAACTAACATTAAGGTGCAGTTGCAAAATATTGCAGGCCCTTTGAATGTTGAGTGTCTGCTTATTTTGGAGTCTTTGCTGGGCTAAACGTAACATGAATTTGTCTGCGATGTGTCATAGACTTATCAAAGCCAAATTACTCATTAAAACAATGCTGAATTGGAAACACAATGCAGTAAACTAGCATATAAATAAAAGGTTAGCAGAAAGGTAACTTGATACATGAAACCATAAAAGAGATTTCAGAATTAATGAGGGAGACAATATTTCTCCTGTAGAGACTTTAAGATTTGGTTGAAACAGTGTAACAGCAACACATTATTTATTTCTCATGTTGCCTTATTCTTAGGCCCATGGGACCAGACAGGAAGGAATTAGAGAGCCCTATATTACAATTTAATTGCTTGAAGGAAAAATATTATTTTTTATTGTTAACYATTAGCTGCTTCTAGTTTTATTAAAGTCATAATGTCCATGCTGTAGCACCAATGTTTGCAGCATGCAGTCAGGGCTAAGAAAAGTGTTCAATCGCTATAAACTCAAAATAAAATAAACTAAACTCAAAAAAAAAAAGAAAAAAAAAAGAAAAGATGGAGAGTTGGGACTAGACCAGTGTCTGTTCAGGTGTTACATGTCTAAGAGCTGTGTTTTCTTCCATTTAGAGCAGAGCTGTGAAGAACTAGTCCTGATCTTTCACTGAAGAAGTGTTCACATACTACACCCACAGTTTTCATTCAGTTAGGCCACTGGGAGCAGCTCGTGCTCTTTGTTTTTTGTTTTCTCTTCTTCATGTTGGCTTGGAATTTCTGTATAATGTAATGTTTTTGGTCACTTGAATTGTTCATTTTTTTTAACCACAGGTTAAAATTGTGACTTTATTTGGCCAGAGRCATCCCTGTTTAATGTACAAGTTTGTTTCTTAGGCAGGTTTGGGTGTTTTTGCAGGGACAGGGGACAATGAAAGTCTTCTGCTTTTATAACTTGTTCAGTTTTGCAAAATAAAAATTCTCATGTGCCAGCTACACTGTGATGACTATCCCCTACTGTGCTCTTGGCCTGTGGGAAAGGGGAGACAATGTAACTTAGTTTGGCTCACCATGGAAAAAATATTTGAGAGGAATGATCTCACACCTGCTTCAGGCTAAAAATGCTTACTCCATGAACAGACAGAATGGCTCAGCTGTTAAGCTGTGGTGATTTGACCACATGGACAGATAAGTAAAGCTGAGATATGTCTGTAATGCAGAAAGTAGTGTGGTAATGGCAGTACAGCAGTTCAGTCTTCCGTGTAACCACATGGAAGGTCTGACAGATCAATACAGTAATCCATTGCATTTTTGCATAGACTCAGGGCATTTGCTTTCCCTCATAGAAGCAGGAGAGCAGATTTCTTCCCATGAATCTTTCAATCCTTGATCCTTYGCTTCAGCTCTTACCAGCAACATTGACTTTGTATGATGCAGGGAACTGGGTCCTTTCACAGAGGTCACCAGCTAGAAAGGGGCCATAGTATTTCACCAACTGATTCCTCTTCAAGGTCAGCTTTGTCTCTGAGGTAGACTTAGTTCTTCTGATAACTGAGAAGTGAATGACTTTCCAATCCATTGGTAACACACCTGCAGGAGTATCCACATAAGTGTTCTGCCTTGTAAATTCAGAAAATGATGGTTGTCTTTCTTCCCTCTCACTGTTAAGTTCACCCCCATTGAGAAGTATTTTTAGAATCTGTGGTTAAACCACGATGTGAAAGGAGTTGGCTAGATTACTGGGATGATGGMGCTGTTGCAGCTCAATGCTGGTGACTGCTGATATTTCCTGCAGCTGGCTTGGATTCTGTTTTAAACCAAGGGAATCTTCCAATCCAAGAGTATCTTGTATGTACTTGAATACAAATCATTCCCTTGTTATTACAGTGAAAGACAGCAACAAGATAGAAGACCATCTCAAGAGGTTTCGGTGACCGGTAGATCCCCAGGTCAGTAGGTCAATTGTGATAAGCTGCTATCTACTGTTCCAGCAGTGAAATAGGGCTGTAGTATTTACTCTCTCTTAGAGTTGGGTTTTGTGGGCTTTGGCTCATGTTGGCAACCCATCGTAGGTATGCAGGTCTCCTGAAAGCCTTGAAAATTTACACTAGGTATTTCTGTGTATATACATGGATATATGTAAAACTCTCAGGGGTTCACTTCTTAAAGAGCTTTTTTGGAAGCCCTGTCAGCTAACTCTTTAAGTTGTTTAGGAAACATGATCTGTCTGATCTTGTGAAGCACGGTTGAAATTTGAAATATATTGTGGGCATTGTGACTGACTCTAGACTATTTTTTTTTCTAAGATAGAGTTAGCCTGTTGATACCASGGCCAGCTCTGCTTTTCTATGCTCTTGCAAACATTCAGTGGGGAAGGTGCACTACTTCTGATGAATACTTCCATTGTTTGCCGTGGACTCTGGGTAGTAACTTTGGCCTTACTGGGAAAGATTCCCATTCTTTGATGCTCCGATTCTTCAGCCAACTCCATTCTGTTGAATATAATTTTTAATCAAGTTTTCCTTTTAACTTGTAATGTAACAAGTCCCTAAATGTGTTACTATCCACCAAAGAGGGTTTCTTGGCAGGATTTCCAAACAAAAACAAAACAAAAAAACCTCTATTCTGCCAAAATACTCTTAACGGATGAAGCAACAATTACTTGTGGGTTTGTGAAAATAGACTATATATTGTATATATTGTGGAGCAAGAGACCATGATGTGTGTAGTGATGATTTGAGGTATTGGGAAATTAAGCAATCCATCAGTATTGATGCTTGGTGCCAAGTATTTAGTTCAATGCTCCAATTTGCTGTGCAATTGAAAGTGGGAGTAGGCTTTTCAGGAAAGAGGGTCTAGTGGTTAATGCACTGAGCTGGGCCTTGGGAGGTCTGGCTTTAATTCCCAATTCTCTCCAGGCTTGCTATACAACTGCGAACACGTTACTTGAATTCTCTCTGCCTCAGTTCTCCTCTTTCCCTCCCTCACCCACTTCTTTTTTAAATTCCTTTGGGAGGAACTGTCTTTAAGCCCTGTGTATGTTACCTAAACAAAGGGTACTGTGTCTCAGTAGGGGCCTGGAGATACTTTGACCATAGAAATATTTGTAAGTGTTCTGGCAAATACAAAACTGTCGTGTACAGATGCATGTCAGGCAGGCTGAGTTATGTATGCAGTAACAGGGGAAAAATTAGCAAGCAGAAATGGCAACCATTACAACCGCATGTTTTCATTTGGACATCTTGATTATGTGAATATTCGGAGCAGCTGCTCCCATTCCTACCCTGGTCCCTAGCAGTACCATTCCACTTTTGCGCAAGTTTGGATGAAGATGTACTTCCTTAAGAACAAAATTCTCTCATCCTTTCTCTTCAGAAACCCTCCTGGATAGCTCATAAAACATTCTGAGGCATAACACAAGGAGAGGCAGCTAGAGAGGACTGTGAACTTGAGGGAGAGCATTATTCTGAACACAGTCCTGCAGCCTGTCCTGGACTGATTTACTAAGCCTCCTTGCTTCCAATCCATCACCTGCAAAAGGCAGGAAGTCATAGCTACCCTGATACTACCCTGAACTGTGCAGATTCATTGATGTCTCTAGAGAACCTTGAAGATGGTACTTGCCTTGAAGAGTGACTTAATTTAGCTGTTATGTTCAGCGGAATTTGGGGGCTTGAATAATAAAGGCCTCTGGTTGGGTCAGTACTGAAGTGCATTTGCAGAAGTTACTTCAGCCGAGTTACATTAGCCTAAGGACAGCAGGCCAGGGCTAAGGTTCTTCAGCAAAGCTTGAAACCTGTGAGGGAGCTCCCAGAGGCCCTCTGCTCTGCTTCTTGAAAGGTTTTGGTTTAGTGAGAGTAGGGAGTAGAGCTGCATTGCCTGACAGAAAGAGGATGAATGCAAGTCACTGCCCTTCCTGCCATCTTACATGCATTTAAAAGTAGAAAATGTTCTGTAATCCTGTAATAGCTGTTTCTGAGGATGAGCCCTATAACATTTCCCAGCATGAGAGCACTACTTCTGTGTCTATGCTAATTTTGGCTGTTGGAATAGATAAGGAAGCTGTTTCCTATGAGTATCTGATTCAACATTGCAGCCTAATAAAGACAAACCTCCTCTCTGAACACAAATGATACAACAGACGGATTAGCTAACTTCATTCAAGCCAAGGATTAGCTTTTGGAATCAAAGTATCATTTTGTCATCATTAAAATGGTGGCAATAACTACTTCTTTGCAAGGCAGTATTTCACTCTCAGCCAGTGGGAAGGCAGGATTGAATGTCATGTTTTGTTTTTGTTAGCAGAATGTTTTGTCATTGGACCTAGGCCTAAACAAGGCAGTGATAGGAGAGCTGTTTATCTGCAAGTAGGTTAGACATGCGTTGCTGGACATATGCATACTGTAYGCCACACAATTGCTGAAGAGTTTGGCGGTTGCTATAGATCTCGTTTTCACAGAAAGATTTGGCTGCTGGGGTCTAGACCAAATTATATGTGCTTGGAAGACAGCCATTTAAGATCACACTGGCAGACACCTGTGGAGCTAAGGAGATTAGACTGCCTAGGGTTACTTCCACTACAGAAGAGAGAGTTTTGTTTTGTTTTCAACAATGGGTAATCAGATCTCTTGTTGCAACTCCTGTTTCTGGAGATCTGAGTGAGTAGCACAACAGTGACCATTCATGAAGATCGTATGAAAGTATTTAAAAAAATAACTTGACAATCTTAAACCAGACCTGCTGTGTAAACAAATTATACAGTGCTGGGAGTGAGCTTTATTGACCTACCACAAGGAGGAACTTTCTGATCTACTGATGGACTTTTACTATAGATTATCAGCTCAGTCCTTGTCTCTGAAGCATAAAGAAATCTCCTGGTTACACCCACTGAATGTGTGTTCTTCCTCCTACCTCTCATGGTAGAGTTAAATGAAGTTTTGGCCCACAGAAGGCAGGTAATATCATAAAGAAGGAAAGATGCGGAAAGTGGTATTTCTTGATAATTACAGGAATTCCTAGCTAACTATCATCTTTGTACTTTATTTGGATGCATAAGAAAGTAGATATACAAGCCCAGTTAAGAAGGAATGAGACTTTAAGGTGTCCTAGGACTTCTTTCTAAAGGTAGAGTCCATGGGGATTATGGAAGCCCTAATTTTCTAGAAGGATATTGTATGAGCAGCCACARTAATGCATACGACCTGCTACCTGTATTTAAAAATAATAACTTGCAAATAAATACTTTAATTTGCTGCTGGCATACAGGAGATTTAAGGGTGGGCATAGAAGAAATAGATGTTTTGCAAAGTAAACATTTGCAAGATCTTTTTTCAGATGCAAACTCAGAATCTGCTTTTTATGTATGTATACTTTTTTTTGCCAACAAATGTCTGTAAGATTTTAGAATACAGTCAATTTACTTTTTTTTTTTTAATCTCCATGGGAGTTGTGTTGATTTCCAGCCAATAGGATCTGTCTGGCCCACAGACTCTTCCTGATGGACAAGAGTGCTACTGTTTGCTTATAGCTGCTGAAAGAATTGTGGAATTGGAAAAAATACTTAGTGATAGAACTTTCATCTGCTCTTGTTTGACACTTCAGTTAATGAATGTCTCATGTCTAGCCATCCAAAGGAGTGATATTTGAAAATCTAATCCAAACACTGCATAAAGTTTTTCACAATTAAGGCAAAAGCATTATGTCATTGAGGACTGAATCTTCACACCTTGAAGGCCAAGTCTGAGGGCAGGACTGTAGCCGGTTTGCTCATGTAAATACCTTAACTAGACTTCTAGATCCCCAAGTATTCAGTTTTCATCTACATCTAACACACAGACAGGTGTGTGAATATAGTGACACATTTTGTGTGTCACTAAATGAGAGTGTATGAGAGAGACTGAAACTGAAGCTTTTTGAATTGAAGATGCCATTTAGCAGAGCAGTGGTCCACCTCTCCGAAAAAGCCCTAAAGTGCTGGATATTACAGATGGGTCAGGTGTCACAAACCAGATGGTATGAAATTTTTCCATTGTGCTGTAGTTCTGTAAAGCCAGCAGTATCAGCACGGTTACACTCAGTACAGACATTTTTGGGTGGTTGAAAGCACCTGATCTGTACCTTGGGTAATGCCTGATTTAAACACATTCCAAACTRCAGGTTATGGCACCAACTTAGTCTGTAGCTAGGGATGTATAGACTGGGTTTTTGGCAGGAACTATCTAACTTTTGTCTGCAATATATAGTAAGTCTTTATAGTGTTTAAGACGCATAAATCTTATCTCCCCCCAAACTGTCTGTAGTTCATTTCCTTTGGGGTTGGGGGAAGGGGGAAGTCCAGGTAGATGGAAGGACAATTTGAAGAAGAGAGAGATCCTGTGAAATCATTTGAGCATGAAATGTTGGATTTAAACAATGAAGTAGCTTCCTTTCCTATTCTATTTATCATTTTAATTGCTTAAAGCATATTTCTTAGAAATAGTCAAAATACAGACTCAGACATATTTATATTTTATGCATCCCTGCTGTTACGTTTTTTTGGATGTAAAATGGATCGGCAAAACCCATGGAGATGTTTATACAGAAAACATAATATAATGAAAGTCTTACTGTGAATTTTGTGTTGATAGCATTTGTAATAAATCAAGGAAGTCAATTACTTTGCTGTATGCACAGTAACTACTGTCACATTGCATGGAAACATTACTTATCTACTCACTGTAAAGATGCCAACTATCTCTGGATCAAACTGTGCTGAACTATGAAGTCAGACTTCTTATAAGGAAGGAAGACTTGCAAATCATAGGAATATATGTGCTGGTGATAAAGCCAAAGGTTTCTGACAAACTACTTTATGAGGATTTTTCTTATTTGTTGTTTTCTGTACTGAAATGGAGGAGGGAACACAAATCAGTTCCTTAAGTTGTTAATGTTGAAGTAGTTCTAGGGGACGCAGAGGGATCAAGCATTATATATCATAAGCATTTACTATTTGGCAAACAGAGTCAAGGCATCAGTCTAGCAGGATGTCCTATAGGGAGAGAAATACTGGGTAGGTAATGGATGCTCTTATTTCTAAAAAGTCTGGCCTTTTCTCAAAGTTTCCTCTGGTGTCAGGCTGAGCAGGTAATGAGGGACTCAAGACCAGTATTTTAAAAAAAATACCCTGAAAGACTTTCTGATCTCAGCTTTTGAGTATTCATTGTGGCTCTAAAAATAGTAATACATGGCCTACAGACCAAGTTGAGCATCTCAATGCTAAATTTAGGCTGTTAATAACTGCAGCTTTTATAAGAAATGTGGAAATGTCCCTTTCMCGCTATGCGTGAACTTTAAATGCTTTAGCTCTAGAACCAGCAAAGGCACAAATAATTTGAGGTTCTGGGGCCTTTACTCCTTTCAAAAAAAAAAGATTGTAATTATAACCTAAGAAAATGCTGAGTTTGGAAGGGAAAACTGTCTGTCTCTGTAAGGGGGGACTAGCCCTTTATAGCTCAACATAGTAGTTTGAGAGCCTGTTAATTTAGCGAGGACACTTTTCCTGTCCCACTTATCCAGGGGRTAAATAGGGGAAGGTGAAGGAAATACTTGAAGCCATTGTTGGGAGAAGGCAAGGTGTAAGAAACCCAGGCCCTCTTCCTGGAAGGTCCTGGGATGAGGCAAGGCTCCTGTCATGCCCCTGATAGGTCCTCAGAGGAAAGGCAACATTTTCTCTAAACAAGTAGCTGTTTGGGCCAGGTGATTGTTTTGAGTGTATGAGGCTTCTGGAAGGAGCCTTGTCTTACAGGTATGTGGTTGGAATAGGTTGTTTCTGAAAGCTGGAGGAAAAGATGAAGCAACTACTCATAGGGCCACCTGAGCCTATGAGGAGGCACATCAGCTTTGCTTTGTGAGAAGAGGACAAAAGGCTGTTTTTAAAATGTGAATAAAAGAAATGATATGCAGCCCCCCAGAAGTTCTAGTCACCCATATTTGCCCTCCATTTCCTGATATGAGTTCTTCTAAAACATCTGTAAGCTGTAAGTCATCAGTTCTGTTCTCATTTTTAAAACCATATGACACTGGAGAAATAACTGTCTCATTCTGGATTGAAGCTCTATTTTTAATATGATAGTGTTGAAACTGCACCTGTTTATAGCACTAATGGCTGGTAACATCAAAATTATCTTTATCAACTGTGCTGTTCTGGAAGCCAGCCTTGGCTGAGCTAGCTAAGATACTTCTGAACTGACTACAAGGACCTTTCTGTGAGCTTACAGTTGGCTTGCAACAGAAGAGGCTGAGTAATCAGGCAATTACAGCTGAAATCGGAATCAGCCACTTGAAGCCCRTTTTGTTTTTGCATTTCTGTTATGTTTGGAGTTGTTATGTGAGTTTAAAGATCTTGAATCATTTTCTAAGCCTGTGCATTCAAATTGATTGAATACTGGATGCTATAAAAACAATTACTTCAGTGCAGATACACTTACACAACTCCCTTCTAATTTTTGGTAACTGCATTCAGGCACTCCAGTAATCTTCGGTGAAAAGCCACTGGATACAAACAAGTTGTAACTTTTATCCCAGTTGGGTGACCGAAGGAAGTTAGTATCTTCATGGAAAAAAGTGGCCTTCTCTATTAACATACCGAGCCCTTGCAGGGCTGTGAAAAGATTGGTTGTTTACCATGTCTAGGATTCTCTTACTTAATTCAGTACCGAAGAGGATATTAGTGTTTCCCATCTGAGCTGCTGTGTTATTAATTCAGGATCTTTCACTGTACCCTTTACATCCTCCCAAGTTTCGCATGTGCAAAGCAGTTCTCAGAATGTGAAGCTATTCCTCTTGCTAGATAGAGGACACAGATACTAGATGATGTGTGCAATATATCCTTGTTAATATCCTTCATCCCTTTTGGGTATTTCCAAAAAAATAAAAACATTTTCAGAAATGCCTGTGTAGATAAAGGAGAATCCTAAGTAGTGAGTATTAATGGCTTGTAGTTCTTCCTTTTGTAGTCAGGCTGATGCAAAGCTTGCCATTTTAACAGCACTGTTGTAGCATTATCCATACCATTGGATGTCCCTTAGATCTGCACACAACATTCTAATTATTGATGTAATTTCACCACAAGTATAGAATGGATTGCAGAATCTGGTGAACTCTGTATGAATGTTCATGTTGTCATCCACATACTGCAGACATAAAACCGCTAGCTGTCTTTTGGAGAAATCCATTGTTTCATCATTCATAATTGTACAGCACTTTCCAGAAATTTTCTCAGAAGCATCCCTCATGAGTTTTAGAGCCATAATTTCCATTATCTCATGTTGAGTAACTGGATTTGTGAATTTGTCTTGAGTCATTTTCAGCTACTTTGAAATATGAGGATCAGATTCCGTTTGCAAACAAGACAGCTAAGATTGATTTCAACTTTATTCTTTGCCTAAAGGGTATGTTTTCAGTTTCTTTAGTGGTCTCGCAGTGCAAGCCTTTGTCAGGCAAGATAACATCTCCTACTTAGTATTTTCATAAGGATCTTCCTGTTTTCTTTTTTCTTTAGAGAGCATTGAAAATTTAGCATTTCACCCACATTTTTGTGGTCTTTTGAACGGTATCAGCTGCTTTGCAGTGATCTCAGATGGATTTTAACATTGTTTTTTCTCCCAACTGRAAAACATGGATGGCATAACAGCTTCATCTGTGCAGTTAGTCAAAAGTTCAGGTTTTGGGTGCGAGCTACAACAGTAGAAACCACGTGAGCTATGACYACGTTGAGAGTCAGAGAACTATTAAAAATTCTCAAATTAGGGAGCTGAGCACACAGTCAAATAAAGGAATTACATCTTTCTTGATGAGCTATAGTTGGATTCTGCTGCAGACAATGTCAGATACAGCTTTAGCCAGCAAAAGCTGAATCACATATTGCTGAGAGTTTGGTGGGATTATTTTTCTCACTTTTYTCCTTTTTTTTCCCAACAATCAGAAAGCTTTAAGTCATTTTCATTTTGGCACATTGAAKTTACGCTGTGTAATTTTGTACTTTGTTCAGTCACTACTGAGACAGTGATATGGCACAATAGTTAGTTGTTTATCACTTAGGTAATCCTGTCTGGAAAAATGAAAGTTTTATATAGCTACTGCAGTGTTTGTAGAAGAACAATCACTATGATGTATCACAACAGAAAGACAAAATGTAAGTGATGGGCTAGTAGCTCTTTGGATTTTCCTCTGCCATAGAAAAACTGCATTTAAGAGGGGAGCAAGAAACCCTTTAACTTCATGGGTGTGGAATTTCAAGCTGCAGAAAGTCCACTAAAAAATCRTGGTCTCACTGTTGGCTAGCTGGCTGCTCCTCATTCAAAGGTAATTCTTGAAACTTGGAGACAGAAGAGAAGAAATGGTCAGAGCAGAGGAAGTTGGCCGGACCTATACCATGCCTCCTTAGACGGTGGGTATCCTTGTGAAACACAAGCCGTTTTTGAGAGAAGCAGGACAATAGTGTAGAAGAAATGGGAGAGAGAGAGGTAAACTTCAGCCAGGCTCAAATGGGAAGGCCGTGTTGGGTTGTTCTTCCAGCCAGAAAAAAGAGGAATCTARACACTTGCAAAAAAGGCCCATCCATTCACAACAGTTTTCCAAGAGCCCCTTGACTCCGTGAGGGAAGAAGCAGCAGAGACCATTGAAGACCTATGCATCTTAACTAAAGAAAACCAAACTGCATATCCAGGGGACTGATCTTGCTAACTGTAATTAATAGAAAAARTGGTTTATCACCTTTCCTACTCAAGCTGTCTCTCCCCCCTCCCCCATCCYGCTATTTCACATAGAAACAAGTGTCTACACCCATGGCAAATTGTATGCCTTAAAAGAAACATGTCAGGACCTCTTGCAGCACTGCTCATTCAAAGCAGACAGATTCTGAGGGCCAGCTGTAAGAAAAATGCTTAGGTACCTTACATGCCTTTTTGGTAGAATTTAGGAGCTGATGCTAGAAGGCTTTGTTGGCTGACTGCTCAAGTGGTCAGAGCTTGGAATTAGAGAAAATCCAGGAAGAAATGTGCTTTTGGAGTGCTTTCAGCGCACTTTGTCTTTCTTGAGGTACATAGTATCAATAGTGCAAGCTGCAGAATTCTTACTTAGAACTGACTATTCTATTGTAGGAACTTTTTCATGCCTTGAAATGGCACATGCTGATCCCAGATGTTAGAAATAATCAAAGCAATGTGACAGCTAGAAAACTTAGTATCAAAAAACACAATCTAATCTAAACTGCGTGTTAAGTACCTTTTGAAAATGCAGATTCAGGAAAAAAAAATTTTAAAAATATTGACACGTCATTTCAAAAGTATAATTAAAAACAAGTAAAAGTATAAAATTATGAATAATAAAAAAGAGTAATGACGGATTTGTTTTATGTATTTCATGCAAAAAATAGAATAAATTAGATCCTATTAACTGTGTATTGGCTAAAACTGTTATATTGACATGACTGTACAGCTRTGTGACAAAATGAAGTACATGGTCACTGAGGGGAAATGACATAGATACAAGGTAATTTCAAGGAATACATAAGGAAACGGAGGACATGAGTTGCTGTGTAGATTTTCAGCTAGACAGTAATGACGTGCTTGGTAGTACCTAGGCATCACTTTGTTCTGAGTTATTATGAATAGATGCAAGRGTAACGAGAGGAGTGTTATCAGTGTGATATCCTTTTATGTATACACAATACAAGAGGAGGTAGTTTCTAGTGTCTGGTATGCCAGCCTTGTTGAGGGASATCGCAAGCAGAAAAAAGGGAACAGCTTACAAAGAGGGAAAAATCCTTCTCACCGCTAATGTCAATGGCCACCGGTGTTCCTGAGGTGGAGTGACAGATCCAGCAGAGCATCGTTTTGGAAACATGCAACACATTCAACAACCCCATCTGGTAKTAAGCCTCAGAGTTATCATGGAAAAATGCAAAATGTCTGAGAACCAAAGGAAAAGAGCGCATCCTTTGAGCAAAGGGCATGTTCTGTCAGTTGGCATAACTCACTGAAGTCGAGACATGCAACATGAGAGAACTAGGTGCATACACATTCAATCCCCTATAGGGGCACAGGTCTGCCACTGTCTGTGACATAATAACCCTGGCCCCTTTTAAGGAAATATTTTGGGGAGTAGTGTAGAGGTCTGGGAGTCCGTGAGGAGCTTGTGTCAAATGACCCTTTATCAAAAGAGAATTGCACATGTCCTTACTAGCTGTAATGTAATATCATCAGCCATGGGATGATTATGTTCATGGTGCAGGTGGTGAAAGCTCAGTTTTACCTAGTGCGTCTGTCATGACTTACATAATTAATACTTGTGATCATACAGTGATCGATCATATGGTGACATTGTTGAAGTTGAAAATAGACCCTATTGATTGCAAACAAACAATATATTTTTTTCCCAGCTGWACTTGACAGTATTATTTTCCAGCAGAAAATTTCAACTTGGCATTTTCTTTTTGCATTACATCATTCCATGATAAAGAGGCCTGAAATCTGTATTAATGGTATATCTAGGTAACACAGGGGTTTAGGCCTTTGTTTAAAGGGAGACTGTAAAGATGTTTGTATGGAAGTCCTGTTCTTTTTCTCTTCTAGATGTATGTCTCAGGAATACATTTTTAAGAAAAACTCCAGAGTCAGGGTTCAGAATCTTGTTTTTCTTCTTGTACTAAAGGCAAAGATAAGCCTTACCTAAAATTGTTCAGATGCTTTCAGGCTTCGGGAGAGTTGGGGTTTAGATCCCAGACTGATTTGAGGTTGGTGCAAACCAAATCCTCTTGTTAGTCTTCCACAACACTGAGTGATTAGTAATGCTTTTCTTCAAGATGAGGGCTTGAGATCATGTAAGTGTGGTTTAGAACTTACCGCTTCCTTGGCGTGAGAGTCGGTACATGACTGCGTGCCTGTTCTGCATATGTTACAGTGCAAAAGGAGGTGGGGTTTCAGAAACCCACAGCCTTGATTTACAACCAACACAGCCATTTAGTGCCATTGTGCTACGGTATTTCCCCTACATTTGAAAGGTGAATTCAAGGATGTTTCTGTCTGTAAACAAGACTGCCACCCACAATTACTTTTAATAATAATTTTAAAATAAATTGGTGAGAGGGATTTTTCCTGATTTTTATGTAACAAGGCACAAGATTTGACTGCAGCTTTACTTGTTAGGTATAGGAGGCAATGCCTAGCTACTTAGTATGAGACAACAGGCGTGGATTTACTTGGGGAGGGAAGACAGTAGTCTAGCTCTTAGCACCATGATATGACACATTTTTTTTCTGTCCCACACATGCAGCTAGATCAGCCCTTGTAGATCAAAGTGAGACCTAGATCTGTTTAAGGGCAGAGAGCTTGTGAAGTCATCGCCTTTTGCCATATTTAGGAAGACCTTAGAAACACATCTGTTGGGGAAGAATTGGRCACAATTCATTCTGATTTGAGTCAGAGATGTATAGATAACATCTTAGGGAACCTTCTAACCTCTSTTCCGTGAGACTGATCATTTTGCTCGGTCCTCTCTGATCTATAAACACCCGTATTGGATTACGGTCCGGTATTCTGTATCTTATTGGAGCTGGGAGCAAATGCTGAAGGAAGAGTAGAAGAAGGGGGCAAGCATGTAGTCAAACTTCCTGAGTATCTTCTCCCAGCCACTAATAGTGTGCAGCCTAGGGACTTCTTTAATTAGTGCTCACGTTGTTCTGTTTTGTAGACCATGATCAGTTTTACTATCACAATTTTTTTTAATCACTTTTTGAACACATGCATTCACAATGTTCACAATATCCTCTGATGGTAAGTTTCATAACTTAACTATATGTTAGCTAACCCATTCTGATTATATACAAACTGCCACACGATGTTTGCATTTGGCACCTCCTCTGCTTTGCACCTTACAGGAGAGTGAGTGGCATGGTCCATAATCCATGTGCTGCKTAGTATTATTTTACTGGTTGGATTGCATAATATTTAAAGATGTGTTAGGGAAGGAAACTTGTCACAGGATTGAACTCAGTTTGCTGTGTGCAGACACACACTTGAGTTTTAAAGCATGACYTTTAGGTAGAATTTAGATAATTTTAAAAGGCCGTCTTGCTTCAGGAGAGCCAAAATGGAGTGGGAAATGGGGGGAATCATTAAAAACGTGAGTACTAAATTGTTTTTGTGCTGYGTTAGGTTCAGATATTTGTCCTAACATCTGGTTTCTCTACGACTTTCATCTTAAATCTAAGCTGGATTTTCTTAGTAAAAAGGCAGCAAATTCATCACTATGAGCTTTCTAAAAAGCATTATAAGTTATTTTAAAGATCTTTTTGGAGTTTTATTTTAATTGCACAATAAGCTTCCATTCATGACTAAAGATGCCTGCTTGAGGCGTCAACAACCATTTTTCTTTCCTGCATTTCAGCCATATTCTGTGAAATTGGACCARAAATCTATTAAATTAGATACACCAATAGGAATTGATTTTGAAATGGAGAAAAAATAAATTATTATTCCTTCTGATATTCATACAGCTGTGAATACATCTTGATTCAATTTGTAACAAGGGKTGGGAAAACACTTTTTGAACGGTTTGAAAGCATTTAATAGTCCTGTGATGCACARTTGATTTACAGCTGAGCTGTACTGGATTTCAGTGCCATGTGTCTGAAAGGTTGAAGGTATGATACGGAAAATTATTACCTTCCCTGTTATTCTGAGTAATTGCTCTCTAATGGACTCTTCCAGCTTTGAGACTGTTTTATTGCTTAAGGTAACTGTTAGCTGATGCCAGTTAATACAGYTCTGATTATACACCAGCTCCTGGGAGGATATTGTCTGTTCCCTAGGTGACAGAAGCCCTGTGCTCTCTACCCCTGTTAGCTTCACAATTGCTTTCTTAAAACAATTATAAAACAAYGCAGAAAATTAAAAAGAATAGCCCTTTCCTTGTAGGAGTGATAAGTTACAATAGCAGAAACAAAGGGCTTGCCAGAGTGATTTGGACCATTGGTCCATCTAGTTCAGAGTCCTGTCTTAAGTAGCAGTAAAGGAGATACTAYGGCAGGGTAGTTATGGGATAGTTTCTTTCTACTGAAGTTTTGTTGAACATCCTCTTCTTATGATATGAGGAGGTGAGAATTAACTATTCCATGGTTATCTTTATACCATTCATAATGTAACTTGGTCAYCTCCTATTTATCTCTGTTTTTGAGATAAAGTTCCAGATCTCTGCGGGATCTCTTAATCTGAGGTGCATTCGCTGCTTTTGCTCATCTTTACCACCTGTGTCTGAGATTCCTTCTGTTTCTACAGTGTCCCTTTTGGCTTGAGTGTTAACTATATTCTTGATAAAAGGTAGCCATTGATATGTTAAACAGAGTTTTTTGCTATTTTGATTTGTTCACTACCCTCAAGCRCTCTTCTTTTGAGTTTGTAGCATGGTGATGTGCCATCTGAGATTCCTTATATTTACCAATAAGACTGATTTTAGGTACTTGACAAAGGAATGGTTTTGGGGGTCACAGTTTTCTCCCGACTGGAAGTGGAGCCTGTTCACCAGCYGCAGATGTTAGAAAATCATGGGTGCGGCTTGTGGCCCTGGTGGAGTACATGGGAAAATTGCGCCTTGGATGAGCAAGTACTCACCTGCATAGGTACTTTACTCGGTTAAGCATGCTTTTGTATACGTATTCCATTCATACCTCATCTGCCCTGATCCATGTATTTTCTTTTAGTCTGAGYGAGGAACCAGATTGTTTCAGGTGCAAACTGCTTGGGAAGAGAGAGGAAATATTTTAAATAATTGAGAAATAAGGTAGCTACAGCTAAACTATGAATTACTGAATATGATGTCAAGTGCTGAAAGAAAGTAGAATAAACTGAGACTTCTAAAATCACACAAAAACATCTGGAAGAGGAGCTTGATTTCTTCGTAAGGTGCTGAGCAGCTGTGGAGGGCAGGTGGCAGTGGAAATTTGTGGATATCAGCAGCAAGATGAGCTCTGAAAATACTGTCATTATCTGTATCTCTTGGAATTGAAATGGTTTTGAGCTTGGCAAAAAGGAATTCAAAGTGGCTTACCAATCACCTCTAAAGACTGGTGACCGCTGATTTCTCAGCAGAGGAGTTGAACTCTGCTCTGTGCTACCTAGCAGTTTTCCTCAAGCTGATGCAGAGGTTTCCAAAGGCTTGGTATGTATCTTACTCTTCTCTCATTTGTAAGCTCCTCATGGCAGGGTATACTCCATCCTTACATAACTCACCTCAGCCTTTCTGTATCAAGCCGCTCTTTGGCTGCTCTTTGTTGTTCAGAAAAGAGGTAAGGTTCTGACAGGATTAGCCCAAAGAAAAGAGGTGGTCTTCCAGTTATTAATGAGCTTTAAGCTTGATTTGCTTATGAGATGATCACCTTCTCTCCAAAAACCTCTTCTGATTAATTTGAACAGACCGAATAGTTATCTGAGAGTCTGATCTTTCTAATTTGCCTTTTTTCTTTAGGACTGTTTAGTATGAAAGTAGTCCTGACCAAAACTCCCCATGTAGAGCGTGGTGTCCAGGATGCAGTCAGACTGTGGATTTCTTCTCTGGTTTAATAAGGATGCAGTTACTAGAAAGGCAGACCAGTTTGGGCTGGTGGTGCTGAGACGTGGCTGAGCAAGCTGCAGTGTGGGGAGATGTGGGCTCTTGGCTCTGCTGTAATCCTGCTGTGCAGGAGGGAATGTCACCTCTCAGCAACATGGAGGGAGACCTCAGATTATAAACTAAGGAGTGGCAGTATTGGCACCTCTGGGTTCAAGAACTGGGATTTTCTTAATTGTTATTTTTATTTATTTATTTGTAAGACTAATGGGCTGTTCTGTCTCAAACAATAGTTGTGGACCTGTAAGGCCCCTCTTAGTACTAAGCCTGGAGATACAAATGAAGATCCAAGCACGCTTATTTCACTGTGCATGCTTATTTCACTGTGCTTGTGCTTCTGCTGTGATGAGGCCGTAGCTTGCTATACACATTAAATGGGTTGAGATGTAATGATCTAACATACATCAATGACCAGTCATCAAAGTGTTTCCCATTGTGGATGGTGAGAAGGAAAGTGGGCAGCTCTTTCCTTTCTGCTTCAGAAGCAGTGCCTTTGGCAGTCCCATTCCTCCAGCAGTACAGGTACTATACTTCTCAGGCTTCTCCAGATCAGGCTTTTATCCCCACTTTTTCCCTATTCCTTTCCAGGACATTTTGCCCAGGTAGAAAGAGGGGAGGCTTGTCTGACGTGTTTTAGAATGCTGTTGGCTATCTAAGTGTCCTGGCCATCAGACATGCTCGGAGAAGTACTACAGAGCATATGGTCAGCTCGTCACACTCTGGACATATCAGACTCACTGTGTGTGAGAGTTTATGTACACGTACTCTTTAGCATGCAGGCATAATGTGGGGAGAATCAGAGGTGCCCTTTTTCTGAACAAAGGAAAGAGAAACCAATAATTCTTCTGTAGGGGTACACAAATGCCCAGGAGCCTTTGTTGTGGGTTATTCATGTCCCATGCATAAGACTTTGTCTCCTGGATAACTYACCTGCCTCAAGGGAATTCAGTGGCCCTCCTGAGGGGAGATACAAATGGCATGCAGGTTGGGAAGCAAAGGAATTGGACTGCARGGAGGGAGCTGCATCACGCTAAAGGACAAAAAGAGAGAAAATAATGATGTTTTGAAACAGGRTGATACACATCTATAGACTGATGCTGAGAACAGAGAGGAGTTTAGGGGGAGGGCAGGGCTGTCACTGAATGATCCAAGCCATAGGAGACCTGTCTAGTCAACAGAGCAGTAAATCTGAGCTTTCCTGTGCATATTTATTTTCACGTCACAATCTGTTTAAGCAAGAAAAGCATATTCTAATTGCACTCTAAACAAGGATTTCTCCTTCAGCATTTTACAGCTGTTTCTCGTATGCGGTGCCAAGCTGATCTTGGTGAGATGTTCTAGCACAGCATGGACGTGAGCCCAGTGGGCGGGTGTTTCTTTTGCTGTGTTTTCATTCACTGTTTCAAGGGGCAGTTGAGAGACTGTTTTGCTCCTTCATAATGGTTTATAATTCATGAAGCCCATTACTGTGTACAGAACTGTACATCTGGCATAGAAGCACTCTGGTGGCCCAAAGAATGTGCTCAGCAAGAAATAAGATGCTTTTGGAGTAAATGCTGCAGTCTGACTGGAGTTAACTTCATTTAAGACCAAAGAGCAAAGATAATAGATAAGATAGCRGCTACTGGAAAGGTGATACCAGGAGCTGAGCTGAGTTACAATACCTGTGACATCTCAGAGCAACGTGAAATGCTTTGAGCTGTAAAGCTCTTGCATCCAGTTATAAGATACATGTACAGTAGTAAGCTAATGATTTGATCCTGCTCTTGTTGAAGCTGATAGGAATTTGGCTAAGTGCAATGAGAGTTTGGATAATAAGGACAATGTGAGCAGAAGAAGGGCCATCACCTATGGTAGGACTTTGTTAGAAAACTTGCCTTTCTGTACTTCCTCTGTAGTTAGCTTTGAGGGGTCTTTGTTTCCTAGATTCTGAATTCAGAACATGTTCAAAACAGAAGTCAAATCCATTTTATTTAAGAGCTGACATTGTGTCCAAGAGAAACTTTCTCATCAGGCAGTGAAGTCTTGAAATAAGAAGAGGCAAGAATTTGTACTGTGAAAACGAGCTGGATCCTGCAGTTGTGTTAACACAAGCTAGGAGCAACACCGTTGATTAGGATGCCGCAGAGCGCGAGTGCGTGTTGCTGGGAAGCAGCTGCGCTGTACCCTCTGCAGCGATGCAGCCTGAGCAAGTCCAGTCTTGTGCTCAGTTTACGATTGCAATGTCACCCCACTAGAGGGATTTTTCACTTGCTGAGCTCAGTCCCACTGCTCKGCATTTGTGCACAGGCTGCTGGTAGCTACAGCTGAGACACAGGGGGCTTCTTCTGTTGCATACAGCGGGTCGCCTGCTCTCCCACTTGTCTAAGGCAACTTTTAGCAGTGAGAAATGAGAATGGGGAGTTTCAAACCAAAATGCAGTGAAGTTACGTTCCTTGTCTTCATTCATKCACTTATATGACAAGCCAGCGTCTTGGAAAGCAAAATTCTTTACGGTTAGATGCTTATAGGTGTCTCRTTGCAAAATGTGCATTTGAAAACTGTAGCCTGTATTTATAAATTWAAAAAACCCAAAACACACCAAACAAAAAACCAGTGATTCTGGAGATAAAAATAAGGGATCTATTCCAGCTGAAGAATCAAATGCACCATAAGGTCCCTCTGGACTAAGACATCTTACTAGTGGCATCCCAGCTAAATTTAGGCTTTCAAATTAAAACCATCTCTGCTGAGAGGCCAAATCTGTAGGCTTGTTCTGGAGTTAATGAAAAGACAGAGATACTTCCCAAAGGTTGATWCAACCACCTAAGATCTGGAGTTGCGCATGTGTCTCTGCTGACCCTCATGCAAGGCTCTGATGCTCCTGAATTAGACAGAATGAATTCAGGACTTGTAAGTGTAAAGTTTTGGGTAGGCTGTACTGAGTTCAGCCACAGATTTTGATTAGCTTTCAAAAAAGGGTGGTGCCAGCCTGGTACTTTTCAGCATGAAAGGCCAGATACAGAGTTGTTATGGACATGAAGAATCTCATTAAAGGATGAGATGAAGTCCATATTAAACAAAAGTGTCTTTTTTTTTTTTTTTGATGGAATATTACGAGAATCCCACTGGCTTTCAGTAGACCTTATATTCAGCTTCCTTCTGTGACCCATTGCCTATAATATGCAACAATTTCTACACTTGTGTTTTTTGAAATGTCCTCTTGATCAGTATGCTACTGCAGACAGCATCTTGGTGAGCCTTGCTGACTTAATAAGAAACTGTACAAAGTCGGTGAATGACAGCACAGGAGGAGGGACAACACACAAGGAGTTAGACGCGACATTTATCTTGGGAAGTGGCATCATTTGGAAGATTCACAGACTAGCTGCAGTKCTGACTATTTCAGTTTTCAGATCATAGCAGACATACAAGTCTGAAGTAAGTACTGTATGCAATATTAGGAAGAATAGGGACTCTCTTCAGAATAGCCTGACAAGAGATTCCCAATGGAAACTTTGGAGTATTCATTAACAGATAAATGAGAGCAAAAATGAAACAATTATTTTAACAAGAAGTTTTCTTCAGAACCATGTCAGGGACGCTATCCTCTGCCAGTTCCATTGGAGGAGTCATAAGAATCAGGCCCAAAGAAGACCAGAGGGGAAAGAAAATACACTTCAGTGAAATCAATCATAATTCCAGTTTATGGATGCAAAAACCATCCCATTTGCTAAACAAAAGATTTTCCTGCTTTGCTTATTTTCAAGTTCCCCCACCAGTCATCTACTGATCTATTACCCAATTTTAGGTGTTGAATCTCTTCATTTACTCTCATGGTATGCACTGTATTTATTCTAGTTTCAGTTAGTGAGAACAGAATGTGGCCACTTCGTTGTGTAACAAATTCGTGTTCTCTGCTTCAGCCTAGTAAATACTCATTTTGCTTTATTTAAATATTATCATTTTCTTCTCTCCCTCTGAAAAAATGGAGAAGAAAGGAGTTCTTTTGAAATTTTGACTCATACCCAAGGGCTTTGTAAAAATGGAATGTGCAATTAACATAAACCCAATTCTTATCTGAAATTGTGGGGGGAAAGGCAGAATTGATTCTTGATGCCTCTCTTGTGCAACGCAGCATTCCCTCAGAGTAGCAAGATTCCAGTATTAGTGGAAAGCATTTTTGTAAGACATCCCAGCCTGTGCCAGCACGGCGTGTAATGCACACCAAACAGGCTAGSTCATGAAGAAAAACATGTTTACAGAAACTGAAATGACTTCTTTGTTGTTTACTCGTGAAAAGGAGAATGGCGTCAGGAGTACTTCGAGAGAGAATCTAGCTTTTGAATTATGACTGAAACAGCATTGCAGTGTGACTAGGCGGAATTTTCATGATCTTGAGACAGTTCCAGGAGCTGCTGAGCAAATGCCCCATCAAACAGTTGATCTGTTAGGCACAGAGAGAGGCATTGTCATCTAAACACATGGCTGTACATACCACGCTGCCCAGTCACCCCAGGGAAAGTGACTCACTGTTCAGTAAAAGCAAACCCCGCTCCATCACATCACCTACCTCAACAGCACTTCCAGAGTCTGCTGTCTTCTTTTGGTGAGGAATCAAGCTCGCTTGACTATTTCAGTGCTTCAGATGTGCCCTAAATTGTCTGAGATTGTCAGTAATGTGTGAGGGTTTCCATGCAACAATGCTGCTTGTGCTGATGCACGCTGGCCCTCTTACAGCGCATTGTAGAAATCTTGCTCCCAGTTGCAGGATTTTGGAATTCCTCCGGTTATTTCCTGTTCACTTTTATCTGTTCCCCTCCAAGGATCTGTAATTGCCCCTGAATTTTTTTACCTCTGATAGATATGCATCATCAGTACTTGTTAAAGGTTTCCAGSCTCTCTGGTTTGAGGTGGGGGTTTTTTTGGTTCTTTTGCTTTGTTTTGTTTTGTTTTCCCTAAAGAGCAATTTGTAAYTCATGCAGTGGAAGTGTCTTTTGGCTCCAGGCTTGAGATGCTGGAGATCCTGCCCACTGTGGGCACAGGTACTGTTTCATCTCTGTTCACCTGGGTATGGAAGTTGTTTGAGTATTGCCTATGTGGTCAATCAAATTACATATTTGTACCCTTCTTGTTCCAGTAACAGCTGAGTGTTTATCAGGGTTACCAAGATCCGTGGATATGCTGACAGTACCTGGGCAGGAAGCAGCGCAAGACAAGAGAAGGAAAAAACCTGACGAAATTAAATATACTGACTGTAGAGGATGCCAAGCAGTAGGCTGTAGAGGATGATTTTACCTTCACCTTTCCTGGTAGAAGAACTGCCCAACAGGGCTTCCAGCTAGATGCTGGAGGAGAAGTTGTCACCACGAGCAACRTTAGTGGAAAGTATTTGTGTTGTGAATGCCCAGCCAGCACAGCTCTGAGTGAGTTATTTGTGCGAAGAGCAGTACAGAAGTATGTACCTTTTTTTTTTCTACAAAGAGTAGGGAATGGGGAGAGGGGTGATTCACACACGAGTTAGACATCACTTCCTGTAAGTGTGTTTCCCTTAAAGAGCTTACTCACGCAATTCTGCAAACACAGCAATGCTCTYGTAGGGCTTGTCATATGATTTTTAGGTCCTCATCCCCTCATTTTCTTTCTGCTCCTGGGTGGTACTCCTTGTCTTTGCTCCTCTAGATTTTCTCCCATTTTAACAACAGCATTCTGTAYATTTTACAGCATCATCTAGTACAGGCTCTTCTGGTTCTTTTTAAAGTTCACATTACCCTTGTGGCATGAAGTTATCACTGTTTGCAAGTGGGGAAACAGAGGCACTGAGAATCAGTCCACAGACCTCTTGGCCCTTCTTGGTGTGCCTTATATACAAAGTTGTAYGATGTGCCCTATCCTAACTTCTGTCAAAGAAAGAAAGACTGAAGAGTCGTTTGGCCAAATGCTCTTCCTTCTGCCAGTGKGGGGTTTCTCTGTACTGCAGATTTGCTAGTGATTTATCCGTATGGCCAAGGAGTGCATTTTCTGGAGAAACTTCTGTGTAGCAAAACAAACAAACACAAGCTATTTTCAAACGAAATGCCATCTCTTCTCACAGTCASTGGGAAACAGGTAGCAAAAGCAGCGGTTTGGACCATGATCAGGAATTGGTAAACTCTCCTCCAGGCAGAGGGATACACAGCGCGGACAATCCRTTATACAACAACCTGGTGCAATGCTGAAACAAGAGCTGCCCAAATATGTTGTTAGGCACCATGTTGTTAGGCTGTATTTTCYTGCTTTCTGTCCTTAATTTCATCCCATGCATTTACCTATGCTTCCCYTTTTAAGCAACAAATAGCAGTGTGTTCTGTAGGATCATTGCTGTCCACTTGCCTTCCTCCCTCCAACCACCTTCCTAGGGTGCGTCTCCCATACTTTSTCCCGAGATTAATGAAACTCTGCTTTTCCAAACCAAATGTCAGTTTTTGACTTTCCAGGCCTTTCCTCTCCTTTCTTATTATTTCTCTTGACTAGCTGGAGTGATCTCTTCCTTCCGGTGTCTGCTCTGAAGACAGGAGCTATCCTGGCGCTTTCTGTGCTTCAGCRGTGGGAGGTGAGTGACTGGATAACCATTGCCACATAGCTGTCTTGTGCTGCCCTCAGCATGGCCAGGAGACAGAGAGACTGGGACAAAGAAATTGCAGGGGTARGATAGCCGGGTGCATAGGGGAACGTGGGGGTGAGTCACACGGGATCAGAAGTGTGACACAAAACGGTGTTGCAGCAGTGGCAACTGCTTCATCCTCARAAGCTGATGGCTTTGTGGGAAGCAGACTGCATATGACTCAATTGGCTTTGCTGACTCCTGCACAAGTTTGAATGAAGCCCAGGCTGACCCCAGAGGTCTGCAGTGAGTTCATCCTATTGATGAACACAGCTATGAGATGTCTGAATCCTGTCTCTGGTTGCAGTGCTGGCAGGAGTTAAGATTGCTACAGAACCTACTCTCAGACCAGAGGAGAGCAGAGCATGGGAGAAAGAGTCTTCCAAGGCTCACTGTGAAGCAGTGCTTCAGAGGAAGAAACTAAAGGGTAATGGGGATCTCTCAGAGCTCTCCTTATCTTGCTAAAATAATTATACTAATAGCAACCAAAGGATAGCTTTCCCGAGGTGTTTAATAGCCATGATAGGTTCTGACAGCCCCAGCTGCTACTGCAGTGTGTTCCCTGGGTATAGAGTGGCTATTTACTGACTGTGGGCAAGGGACACACTCCACTCATTTTCCTTTCCTCCCCCTCCCCCATTTCACCTATCTTTCTGTTTGATCAGCGTGTACAAAATCAGCGGGTATCATCTGTCCCATTTCTGGCACAAAGGAGCCTTGACTTTTGTGATTGCTGTTGGACACTACTGCTAGCATGTTGTATCACTAGAGTCAGGTATTTGCCGAATGGCTCCACGGTGGAGTAAGCAGACAGCACAGCAGCATGACTGTTTTTCTTACGCTTCAACCTTTTACTGGCAACATCGCTGTGAAAGGGTAGCATGAAATGGATGTTGGGCCAATGTAAAAAATGAACAAATAGGGTGGTGGCGGGCCAGTTAGTGGGACTTCATATATGGCAATATCATGATTTGATGAAGTATTGAAGAATAGGCATACAGTTAGTTTAGTACGGTTGTAAGGAAAGTGCATCTTGTCCAAGAAATCTGACGTCAGGTTTCCATGAGGTTATGAGGTTAATGGATTGAGGTTTTCTTAAAAAAACCCTCAACAATCAAAAACCAAAAAAACCTCAACACACATTATGTGATATTGCTGAAACATCTACTAAACAGATTAAGTGCTGGCTCAGAGTAGCTGACAGTAGCAAGTAGAAAGTAGGTGGATTCAGTGGGTTTGCATACGGAGTGGTTAGATTTTTTAATACTTGAGGCTAGAACTTTAAAACCATTGCTGATTGATAGAGATTTCTTCATGATGTGAAGGTGGGCCCAATGCCAAATAATGATGAGCAGCGTAGTGCAACAGGTAGCTTGTCAATCACTTGATAAGTTGGAACCCACTGAGGAAAAATKATTTTTATCACAGCTTGCTATTAGGCCCTGCAACTGCTGGGGAAGCAAGGAAGGCAGGCAGGCAGTATCTGCAGAAAGAGGGGCACCTTGTCCTAGAAAGCCTGAACTCTGTGGGTGATTTTGCATTTGTGGGGAGCAGTGGCAATATGTGCAGTGAGGTGTTGCATAATGCTGCTCCCAGTAGAAATGATGACAAGTTGGCAAAAGTGCATTAAAGGGGAAGAAGCCTTCCTGGCCTCGAGGGCTTTCGCCTCTAGCTTATCAAAAAGGTTAAGTGACTTGATGACAAGAAAACTGTACATTAAAGGATTCTTAATGCAGCAGAGAAAAGCGTAGCAAAAACTGGGGGCAGGAAACTGAGATCAGACAAATAAAATTTAAAAAGTCATAAATTCTTAATAAAAGATGTAAAGAATCCCTGGAACAAGTGAAGGCTCTTGGCCTTCTGAAATCAAGACTGGATGCTTTTTTGGCAGTTGTGTTCAGCTAGAACATGAGTTTATGGGATCAGAGGTAACTGAGAGAAATTTGGGGTCAGGCAATGGGATTCAGTGGGTCCAGCAGTCTTTTTTTTTTAAAAAGTCTTGAAAAATTGTATCACCTAAAGCATAGGGTCAGGCACAGAGCCAATTTTCTTTCATGGATGGTAAAGGCAGATGTTAATCATATCACATTCCTGCTAACCCTCACCAGATTTTCTTTGTCATCCTTAAAAGGGTCTGATTTAGCTCAGTGGGAGGATTTTCATTGGCTTCAGTGAAAATGAGTGAGTCAAAATAGCATTACTTTTGCTCCCAGATCAGCAGTCTGATTTGGTAGTGTTCACTTCAAATATCAAGTGCAAGGGATTCACTAGCACATTCTTCTATAGGCAGCCCTTTTGAGTGCAGTTTTAAAACACTGGAATATAGTTATTTGACTGATTATCTTTCCAAGCACTAACACAGAAATCAGAATTCGGATATTGCATTTTCCAGTGTCATTTGGTAACAACTGCAATAAATTTGATGTATTCCTACCCATATAAATTAACTGAAAGATCAGAATCAGACTTGTTTATATATTTGCATGATTCAGTTGTAACTGCTTTCATGTCTTCACTGTTCTTTCCATGGAGATCTCCTTGGACTTTTGAGTTCAAGGAATTATTTTGAAAAAGGAGGTGCAGGGAGAAGGGGGAGGATAAAGGCAGAGAGAGAGAAAGGCTGTCTGCAAGGCAGATTTTTTTCCAGGCTCTCACAGCTATATTAAAAAGTACCTGGAGACAAATAAAAAAAAGAGATATTCCCATCCCCAGCACAGAAGTTACTGTTGGTCATAAAAACGGCATAGACGATTGTGCCTAACAACATATTTGGGCAGCTCTTGTTTGAGCATTGCACCAGGTTATTGTATAGCGGATTATCCGCGCTGTGTATCTCTTTCTGCCTGGAGGAGAGTCTGCCAGTTCCTGACCATGGTCTAAACCACTGCTTTTGCTACCTGTTTCCCACTGACTGTGAGAAGAGATGGTATTTCATTTGCAAATAGATTGTGTTTGTTTGTTTGGCGTGCTGTTAGGCGAGTATTCTTTGCAGGCCTCAGCCAGGATCTCTGTTTTCCGTTCGATGCGCGTGCAAAATTCCCATGAAAGCAAATGGATATGCAGGGGAAGAGGCCGGGGAGGGCTTTGCGGGTCGGTGCAGTGAGCGAAGGGACTGCCAAGTTTCTGTCTGTTGCTGTGTGCACAATGCACACTGCAGCCAGAAAGCAGACATAGCGTGCCACAAAGGCCAGCATGAAGTCTCTGCTGCCCTATCTTGTCTTAGCAGGGGGGWTGTATTAGGAATTGAGGGGAAGAAGCTGTATTCCTCTAGGTGGTGAGAGAAAAGCTGTACCAGGGACAGTGAAAGGAGCAGTACCTAATGGGGACCATCCACCTGAGCCTCAGAGGCTGCTGCTGCGTGGGAAAAGGAGCTGCAGGCGTGCGCTGGTGACTGTGAGGACCCAGGTGGGGTGTTCCTGAGATGCAGGAGTGCTCTGTGGAGAAGGGAAGCCATGTACTGCCCAGATGGCTTGCTACAGCTCTGTGGGAGAGGGAGTCATTTACTATTTCTCATTRTACTCCTGTTCCCCCAGAAGCCGCCACATTCAGACCAAGCTTGGAGTTTGTTTGCCTCGATACTCGGAACTGAAAGGTGCCAGCAGACTGGCGGAAAGGAAGGGGGGTTAGGCATGAGAATAGAGAAGGAATAGAGAGAAGCTGTCAGTATAACAGAATACCATGAAAGTTGTTTTGGACTCCATGGGCTCAGGGAAGCACAACAGGGCTGGATGGATCATTTCAGGTGAATGATTGCATTTGTCAGTTTAGCCCTTTTTGTGTGTCTGAACTACCTGGGACTAGAATTTATCTAGAAGTTCACATACATCCTGTGCCATCATATCTTAGTGTACAGGATCTACTCTGCACACTCTCTCTTCAGCAAGGTCTTCCCATATTTCCTAGTGTTGGTAAGCTGCTTGATAACATTTCTGTCTCTTGGTTGGCTAACCAGAATACCCACAACTGGAGGGCAAGTAGTTCACATGAGTATTGACACAAAGCATATTAATCCTGAAAATTTGCTAGAACAAAACAAAAAAAAGTGTTAGCAGAAATGTAATGTTGTGTGAATGCCACCCTTCAGAATTCCCTGGTCACCTGGATTTGAGGCAGAGCGAAAGGAAAGAAGATGGCTATTTCATTTCCTGTGACGCAGGTTGTTGGGATTTGTCTGATACCAGGCTGTGCCTTTCTGTCCTTGGGTTGCCACTTGAGTTTTACAGCCGCCACACAGTAAAGTGTAAATTCTTCATGTTTCAGTGAATCAGGATTTAGCTTAGTGCAGCCACCAATGTGTAGTTGGTCCCTTCGGCATGGAAGACTGCTTCAGCTTTGTCCTCATCTGAGTTTGAGGCATCATTGTAGTTTGTCCAGGCTCCATCTGCATGTTGCCATGTATGTAGCGCCTTTTTTTTTTTTTTTTGAAGGGCACGTAAAGATTAAGTTAGCTGATAAATCACAAAAAGACTGACATCTTCTGTTGTTGAAGAACAAAAAGAAATTATAGCAGTACAAATAATATTTCTCAGGTCTAGTTTTCTGATACAATTGTCAGAAATTTTGAGTCAGCCCTGTTAATTACACTAAACAAATCAGTGCACAGTGGGGGTCTAGTGCAAAATTAAACGAGCTACAGTCGTAACGGACAACCTAGAAATGCATTCCTCAGTGTCAGAGCCATCCACTGGTTCCTCCAACCTATTTTTCAACCACATAAGATTTAATTGTTGCAAATGGAATACTTGTTCTACAGAAGTCCAATAAATCTGCAGTCTGTCTTCCCAGTAATCAATCACAGATTGTGAATTGCATGAGGAAAAATCTATAAGATATGTTCTTCATGTCTAGTACGTTGGGTTATTTTCATGTCTTGTGGTTTGAATTTGGCCACTGTCATTTTAGAGGAATTTCCTGCCATCTGCGTTCAATTGAATTTTCTCACAGATTTGGGCTTGCTTGTAAATACTGGGATCTGGCAAAAGGAGTATCTTTGTTCTTCAGGGGCATACTCAAAAACCGTTAACATGGTGTTGGCAATGTGCTGKGTTAGGGAAGATCCAGGAGATGAAAAAGGTATAAATTCCCTGCTCCCCCTAACAGCTGATGATTTGTCTGGGAAGGAGRAAGAACGACGAGTGCATGAGTTTGTGGCAGAGTTTATCCTGAACTATCATGGTATTTCATATTTTGCTCATTAGCAGGGTATTGGTCTTACTGTCTGCTTGTGACCACGTACGCAGGCAACAGACTGAGCAGCCAAAATATTACAGTGAATTCCTGGGGGATCTCATTGCATAGTCCCAAATAGATCAGGAGTCGATTTACCACCAGCTCTAATTTGTGTTTTGGCTGCTGATTTTGCATTGCGAGTTAATATCCAAACAGTGAGCATTAGCATATGTAGATTCTTAGAAATCACACATACCTCTGGTGATGTTGGGGCATAGGGGCTMCTCCATCCTGACTTTAAGGCTGTTAACACTGCAGTGTTATGAAATTCAAGGTAATCTCATCACCCTAATTGAAAGCTGGAGAGAGCCCTCTGCATTCCTTTCTGAGAAGAGTGTGTATAATCAAATAAAAAAAAAATCCAAATGTTGAGGATCAAGTTTAAACCAACAAAATCAAAACAATTCAGAATGGAGTTTATTGCTGTCTTGATCTTAACCTCACAACAAGAAACAATAGATAAAATGGATTTACATGTGTACTCCACTGTGTTACTTGCTAGAGATAGAAGAGGTGTCCCAACTCAGAAGGAACCTGCTTTAATTTCGCTCATTYTGCGTATTTCACTTTGTCAGACTTTGTGTTGTTTGTGCATAAATCAGGGTCAGTTCCAGCCTTGCTGTGAAAAGTAGGCCTGTGAAAATAATGGTGAGGGCTTCTAGATTTATCATGTCTCTGGTTGCTTAACAGTTTATTCCGTTTGTAGATAGAAAGATGTGTTTTCTGACTGCCAGTTTCTCAAACTAACCTAGGTCTTTAAGAATGGGTTATTTCATCTTGTATGTCACTGGGCCAAGATTAGATCTTCCCCAGTTGCTTTAAACACACATTGTGCATTTAAATACGTGCGACTGCCTGGAGTTCAACAGAGTGGTCTGTTGATAATGCAGCAGAGGGAATCCTGCTTCTGCTCCCTTCGTTCTGCAGAAAGGGGAAAAACAAGCGTTTTGGCYAGTGATGTCCTTAGAGTGTCTCACTATTGTTTAGCTTTTGGTTTCTGTAGCAAGCATTTTCCAAATTCTGTCAGTACCTGAAAGCAGTCCAGTCTAAGATGTTAAACAACAGCTCTGCCCGGGAAGCTAGAGGGTGACGTTTTTGCATAATTTATCTTTTAGAAGAACTGCAGCATGAGAATCAATGTGTTGTTTTCCATATTGCATTTTCCATGGTCTGGAAATAGTCAGTGCCTATGAGGAGGCTCCTTGAAATAGCTGCATACACACTTAAAACTAGCAGGCTTTGTTACTGCAACCTCTGCTGTGCCCAGGGATGCTGAGATCTGGTGGGAACAAAGCAATTTGCTCTTACTGGCATGAGCAGCTGCACTTGCATTTACAAGTGTGCTTTTAGGACAGTCAGCTTTATCAACAAGGAATGGTGTAYGCCCCGGTTACACGGGAATCTTACTGCTTCAAATGAATCCTGGGTAATATTTGCACTTCTGCAATGGGCAGGCTGACRGTATGAGTAAATGGACATAATTCAGCTGAAGCAGGTTGATGTTGTGTGGTTCTGCCTCGTGCCTTTTGGGATGCCAGTGTGTAGCCCTGGCTGGCATGGACCTATTCATTGCCCAGGAGGAACCTCTCATGTGGAATATTCCCCCGAGATTCAGCATATGTCTTAGCTCATCTTTCCTAAAATTTCAAAAAACTTACTGAGATTTTGGAGGGCTTATCCAGTTCTTRCTGTGCAAATTCTTCTTTCCTCTTGCCCTGTTCCCCTTTTTTTTCGTATTCGTATCATAACATTGGTCTAGGCATTTGTCTTTTTTGAGGCTATTTCCAGTGATGTAACTGTATTTTAACTCATTTATAATATATTGGGCAGCACCGTTCTGGCTTGAACARGAAGCTGAGGCCACTGTTGCTTTATGAATAAGTAGATGTTTATTCACTACTTCTATTTTTAATATGGCATGACTATATTAGCAAAGATTACCTATTTGATCTTGACAGCAAAGCCCATGATAAACATCTGGAAACACACCTTCCAAAGGGTTTTAAGCTATGACTCTGAGAGAGAGAGGCTCCTTTATTTAAGTAAAGTTTCCAAGATTCTCTGGATCACCAGTTTAATTTGCTTGTTTACCAAACAAAGGGTTGCATTTTACACAAGCCAAATGAGCCTGGCACTGCAAATAAAAAACAGATTACATTCGTTGCCATTAGTCACTCAAACTTAAAGGGCAGCTCCTCCCTGAAAAGCAGCTCTAAAAACGGCATTGAAGATTTCCATGTTTTTTGTCCCTTAATATTTCCAAAGCATACGCACTAAAGCAATACCTTTATTTTCTTATGTCTGTCTTGCACAATTCCAGTGCGTGATAGCTGTGATGACATCTACCTTCATTTTCTCATTTGACCTTCTACTAATAAAGTGTTTTCACATCTGGCAAGCCTGTCTCCTATTCACTTATTCAGTCCACTCTGTCCAGATTTTGTCCCTGATTATACTGAGGCAAATCTGGGTTCTGTTGTAGTCATGAAGAGGTGGATCTCCTTTTTTTTTTAGTGATTTTTTTTTTTGGGTGGATAAATGATGGATGGGATAAATCTTCAGCATTTCCTCCCAGTGATTAGATCACATCATGTCCTGAGTGAATCCTGCTGTTTGCTTCCAATGTTCCTCTGCTTTGGGTATAATACTTCTTTCTTTGTCTTCAGTAAAGTTGATAATTTGCTTTATCCCTGATCATTTGTCTTTATCACTAATCCTGTTATCYCCTTGTTCCCTCTATCTTGCCTTCACACATTAAGTTATTTTCCTGTGTCTCAACTACCTCCTTTCCTTCTGCTGCTTTTCCCAAACACATGCCAGGCCCTCACTGAGTTCATCTGCATGATGCTCTTCATCTAAGTCTCTACTGGAGACCAATAAAGCCAATAGGGAATTAGCTGACAAAGACAATTGTTATTGTTATTTCCTAGGAAAACATGCTTGCATTTTCTTTTTCTTTCTCTGAATAGCTAAATGATCTTAACAATAGTTCTCTTGTTATTTCTCCTTTATTCGCTTCTCCCTGCCATTTTGTTTCATGAAGTTAAACTACTGATGTATCTTGTGTGCTGAAGGGCATCTGTCAGGCTTGCCACACTAAGAAATATGTTATGAGATTCTAGGTCATTCTGCATAAGTTTAACTCTGGCCCGCAGTACAYGTGGTTATTCCAGAGAAAAGAGCATCACATTAAGATTCTGTAGGATTTTAGCTTTGATAAGAACAGCATGTTTACCCTATGGATAGTGAAAATTCCTAATGATCTTAATGATCCAGTCCGGCTTCCAGATGCTTGGGTTTTGTTGTAATTGTGGTAAGTATATATATATAATAATAATAATATATATCTATACAATATATATATTGTTGCTGGGAAGCTTCCGTGGATGTGCTAATTCAATTTCATTTGGATCCTGACATGTATCTCAGTAAGAATATAGACAATATCTGCTGAGGTATTGTGTCAGGGTGTGCATACATATATATGACTCTTGGGGATTCTCCAGGGAGAAGTTTCTGGTGTCAAGGGCAAGGTGGCCCAGCAACACAGAGCAAAATAACCTGGAGCCTTGCCTTAATCTTCCACTGTAAACCTTATAATTGCAGATGTTGACGTCCCCATGAAATACTCATGAGCTGCATGRTGAGATCAGATGAGCTGAATACAGTTTTACACTGTTATCCAAATGTTGCATTGGTTCAGGCCAATCTGATGTATGTAACGCTTCTTTTAATGTAACTATGTAGAGAGGTTGCTGCTTCGTCATTCATGTGGCTTAGTAGACTAAGCTTCTAAATATGTCATTGGAGATTGCTATGCTAAAGCCTCCTGTAGATAAAACCAAGAGTAGAAACTAACATTCCTATTAGAGATTTCCACAGATCCTCACTGTGGAAAGGGTTCTTTAATAGAAAGGCTTCTATTAAAGGTGGCATAAATCTGTGTGCTTGAACTGCGTTTACCCAGCTCAAATTTTGACCCAGGTGGCACGGATTATTGGAAAGTACATTTGCATTGCACTTACCTATCATGTCTTTTATAGAGGCCAAATGCTTAAGTGCAAGCAGATGAGTACTTTAAACCATTGTGGACTATACACAATCTAGAGAATAAACAGATCATTAGATAGTGTAAATCAGCGGTGAAGCTGTAGAAAAAACCATGCCAGCTAAAAGATTTGATATATTGTCCTTATAGTTTTCAAAGACATGCACATTTCATCCTGATACAACCATCTTAATTTAAGCCAGAATTTGTCTCTGAAGTTAGTATGCAGCTCTGAGATATAGAGGAGACATGGGAAGCACCATTCAGAAGAGTGAAAAGCTCCACAGTAGGGTATCTGTGAGTGGTGCAGGGATCTCTGACTTCGGCCATGTTATTACTGCCTTTTATGATGTGTGACTTGTGCTGTGACAGATTAGAAATACGTTGTTGGAAGCTCAAAGAGGCATAGATACGTACAAGTTCTATGAAAGTGTTTAAAAACATGAGTGACATTTCCTAATTATATGCATTAATTTCTTCTAATTTTTTTGGCTATTGCTTTGTTCTGTGGTTCTTGATAAACAATTGGTTTTATTTAAACTGAAGCTCTCTTCTCCCCAAACCCTCAACCTCCTTGTGAGTTGGATACATGGCCYGCCATTTGTGGCCTCACACAGTCACTATGGGGATGTTTAGGAATAATGTTATCACACATCCTGCTTGGTGTTAAGTAGAAAAACTAAAGAAGCAGTTGAGGATAAAAAGAGAAAGCCGGTATTCACAGTAGAATTATAACTTCATAGCCAGCACCTTTGCTCTTGGAAAGCTGAGAACCTCCMAGAAAAAGCAGTTAAAATGCTTAGTTAGGTTGTATTGCAAGCTCGCAACAGGCTGCAGAAAGCATGGGGCCGTTACGTCTTTCTCAGCTCAGGACAAAAGCTCAGTTGCCCTGGAACCAGYGAAGGGGAGCTGAAGTCAAGGCAAACACCCGGCACAGACAAGCTCTCAGATCTCATGCTTTGGCCAAAAGTCTGCTCTGGGCTAATTCCCCAAGTGATGCTGATATTGCCAAGAGACAAGAGGACTGTGGCTGTTCCTCCTCAGCTATTAGTATTAAACCAGCATGACTATGGGAGAGATCAAATTGCATCTGTTGGGAGAAAACCATCTGGCTTATACTCCCTTTGTGCTGGAAGATACGGTGTAGGGCTGCAGTATTTGGGTAGTGAATGTTACCATGCTGTCTTGACTTGCAAGGTCTTCCCATGCAGAGCTCCTTGGAAACGATGTGGTTAACACTGTGTTTGTTTAAGAGGTAAGGGGGGGAGGGAAATTAGTATCAGGTAAAAATGTATATGTGTGTGTGTATATATAAATTCCCAAAGCATTCACAGCCAGCTACTTAATAGTTTTCATTGAATTAATTTTAAAATGAGAACCTTGTTTCCTTTATTTAATAGAACAAAACGACTTCCATATTCTTGCCTGTAACTAGCAGGGTTTATATAGCATTCTGCAAACAAAGTAAGCATTAAAGTCCCTTTTGCCCATCTGTGGAATGAATAATTTTGTGCAAAGTATTTATTATAAGCACACTATACACTTAAACTTTTTACTGTAGTGGTGACAGATCCAGCACAGAACTGGATTGTTAAGTAGCAAGCACACCACGCTTCTATACTGTATAAAAATTTACCAACCTTTCTAAAGGCTCATGGGTTCAAAGGAAAATGTTAGCTCACTTGGCTAACTTTTGGGTGCTACTTAAAATGATTCTGGATGTTGGAAGTAGAGYGTAAGAGGTTGAGATGAGTTTCAGTTAGAGTTGCACAACTTCATGAGGGTGAATGGAAAGGTTGGGGTCTGGTACACATGGAGACTGGCCACCCGCCTACTCCCTGGGAAGTTGCACTCRGCAGCAACCAGGTACCACTGGGTTAGATACTAAAATGTCCTTGGGAACCACCTTGGGAAAACTTTAAGATTTCCCTGTTATTTGGCAGACGTTGGGACTAACCCAGAGGTGACACGTCACAARTACCTCCCTCTAACGTAGGTGCTTTTAGGATGATTTACAATAGGTTGCTATAGTTTATACACACAACAGTCATATTATGCTGTAATTTGAAGCATAATTTCCTTCCCTTCTTTGAGTTGCACTTTCTTTTACATTCCAGTTAGTTGCTCCCAGAGTTGCACTCTTCCCCCACTCGAGGATTCAGTACGTGCTTAACATTCAGCTTTCTTGTCAGATCCCAGAGTTTGGGCTCCCCAAAACATCCTTCATGTGCGTATATATATATTCAGAGAGCCAAATTCAGAGGTGGGGCATGAGGAGTAGGAGGATGTGTGAGTTAGCCACAGATAAGCATACACCAGACTGGAGGGAGTCTGAGTGGAGATGATGTATAGGCCAACGGCTCTTGGAGATGACGTAAGTCACACCACYACAGGTTTCCTGTAGCCTTGCTTATACTCATCTCTGGATTTGGCCTGCTGACTCTCTGACGTGATCTCTGCAGAACATCTTGGACRTGGCAGTATAGGCAGCTGTTTTAGTTTGTCTCTTCATTGTGCTGGTATTATTGATGGAGAAAAAAAAGAGCCAAGTTAAAGGTATTTAAAAATATATTTCCAATGTTTTCTGGCAGCCAAAGCACRAGACTCCTTTCTGTTTATCCCTTCCAATCTGCTGCCTTCACCATTTGGAATGAGCTGCCTGCCATGCCTTTACATCCAGTCACAGGGCCAGTCTTGTCTCCAGCAAAACCTCTCCCTCATTTGATTGAGCATCCCAGGGATGAGCATTCAGGGATCAGCATCTCAGCTGATCCCTTAATATTTGCCTTTCTCCATCTATCTGGTGCCATTTATGAGTGTGTTTTCTGTTTGGTTATTTGAATCATATCTGCAGTAAGTGATAGGGAATTCAGGCCACAAATGCGTCATATATCACGTCCTTTATTGTCTTGATAGGTCTGCTGCAAGTTTGGGGTATATTCTGCCCTCTGAAATGAGGTTGGTTGTCACTGACGTTTTATCAGTGAGGAGAATGTCTCTGACTTCTGTGCTGATGTGTTCTGACTTTTATGCTAGAAAATGTCTTCTGGTTTTGCTATGGTTGGGTTACATCTGCTGTGTAGAATGGCACCTGAAGTGGGCTTAGGGATGAAGAATGTGTCCCTGCACTTTTCCAGCTATAGCACCAGCCTTAAGGCTGGTGGTGGGCTGGCATTGCCGCTATTCTTGTAAGAAACCTTCCGGACATATAGCTTGTGGAGCAACTCTCAGAATTTCATTCCTTTTTGCATCTTTGAAATACAGCTGAAGATCAGAGGGGTACKCATGTATGATAGAGGATAGATATTGTCCTTTATATGCAACTGCATTCTCTCACAGGTTGTTTTTTCCCTCCAGCTTATGGTTGGTAAAAAAGATCCCTGGAGCCCTCTTTCTCACTGTTCAGCAGGAATGCTGCATTCTCTTTCAAGCTTTGCTTCATGTAGTGTTCCTCTATCAGCACTGTGTATATAATGCTGCTTTCAGGAGAGATTTGCTCTTGTCCTTGCCCAAATCCCAGAGGGACCTGTAAGAAAGGTACAAAGCCAGAGGAGTGCTGAGTTCCTGTATTCCCTTTCTGGATCAGAAGGGTGAAGGAGAAGACATTCCTGAATGCAGGTCTCTGGATTAGCTTTCTGTTGCTTCTAATTCTTTGAGCCAGCATAGGTGCTRGTTGAGCTAATGCAGCAGAGGGCAACTACTTCCCCAGCATGTGCAGTTTGTCAGATCCTTGAAATCTCGTGATCAGTCTTGGAGAAAGGTTGGAAATAACAGCTCTTTTGCTATGTCATTTCCAAAGTGTCTTCAGACCCTGCAAGTTTAGAGGCGTGGACAAATATAGGGAGGGAGGAGCAGTGCGAATGTTTCATGTTATTGTGAGTTCGGGAAAATGTCTTTGGTGTGTAGTTGGAGTTTATTGTGTTAACCAAGAACAATAAACATAATAACTGAGAATACATAGAAGTATTTCAGGATGTTAGGACGTGACAAAAATTAAAATGGTTTGTCCTGTAAAAGCGCATTTTTTTTTTCCCTGTTGGATAATGACCTAAACCCTGTTTATTACCAAGCAGTCAATTTGCACATCTGTTCTGATGTTACTATCCAGGTTTGTTTGCTRTTATTCTTTGATGGGAACACCTAAATTATTTACAGTTCACAGCAAGAGCTATTTAGTTGGGTCAGTTGGTTTCTTCACGCATGTAAGACATGCAGGGTTCATTTGATATGCAGATGGTAGGAATCTGATGAAACACTGTGTAAGTAAGTGGTGAATCTGATTTTTACTTCTGTCGAGTCTTGCACCTGATCCAATGTTAGCTAGAGTTTTAAATTTATAATGCTTGTGTCAAGGAGAAACTTGAAAATAAATCATGGTTTATAGTCTTGATAATGTGGTGTCTGTTCCAGCTGATACTTTATTTCTTCAGTCCTTTGATTCTTTCCATATGAAGGCAACAAATACTTCCATCAGGTTGATATGGCTGTTTCTTTTCTTAGAAGTTGGATACCTTCAAAATGGTTTGAGCAACTGCATCTCTAAAATTTGCACAAATAAATCAACTATGTACTGTGGCTTTTGTGATGTTCAGTGTCTTTTTATTATTTGATGATTAAACGTATTGCAATTTACTAATGAAGAGATGTATTTTGAAGAGCAAAGGTCAGGGCCAGATTTGAAGACTTCCATTGCCTGAAATGTCTAAAGTAATTTTAATCAGGGAATTTACTTGCCATCATCAAAGCACTTTTCCTTTCATGATTTGAAAAAGTCTTACTGCTGATGTTTATAATTATGGAACACCACCATCAAACCCTTTGCTCATCAAACTTCATTACAATGATTTATTTGACATGCAGTAATACTTGTAATGCAGAACAGAAACAGAGCTATTGATTTACCAGCAAATTCATTAAAATTGTGTAAGTATTATTGCCAATAGATACACAAGGAACATAAATTATTTTATTCTGGTTTTTGAGTTACAGAGGGTCTGTCAAGGAGTTCCATATAAAGCAGTGCAGAAAGCTAACATTTCTGTACGTTAGCGGATACTGCTGGAATGGCTTTTCATATTTCAAGAGCTTGTACTGTCGCATTTTGCTTAAGAAAGTATTTTGGTTGGTGCAGTCCTGTCTTGCAGGGAGACATATTTTATGACCTGTAATGAAGTCAAGAATATGGTGAGTGACATATCAAGACTGTTCTTTAGATACTAAATAGATTATGTAACGGGAAGGAAAAATCTTTTGCATTTTTTTGCATGACAAGTTTTGGGTTGATCCAGAAGCTACTATGCATTTGGAACATTTTCCTGGTATAAAGAACTCCTTTAACTTGTTTTTATTGATATTAAAATGCTTCCAGAAGTGCAGGGCAGGACATTAGCTTGTGTTGTATCTCCAGACTGTTCTTTGTTTTGTATCTCTTAGGTTGCATAGTATGTTATACAGCACCTGCTCCAATGGAGCTGCAATACTGATTGGTTCTTAACTGATGCCATCTACCAGAAATTGTTRCCAACTTTCATGTTGTCATTAGTAAGTGCTGTGAGTTGTTGGTACTGTGCAGGATGAAAAGCACCATCCTGTTACGCTGGTGATGGAACTACCTGGAGAAATGTGAAGACTTGAGTTGGGCTCCAGAGTGAGTTTGTCTCTGTGGGACTTCTCTAGTGAAGGTTGAACGTTTGAAGGGACTCCTGGTACACTTAAACTATGCTGAGTTTAAGAGCACATTTTGTTCTTTGTGTTTTACTGCTTCCCCTGGATTTTTTTTTTTACTTTGCAATTTTCTGTAGGCAGCTCCATTTTGTGCTTATCAYGGCTCTGCCAGATGCCACACTAAACAGTATGCTCCTTTCCCCAGTACAGAGCATCTACTCCACTGTTGTTTGGTTTCCTTGCCTAGCCTCAGGCAGGATTTGTTTTTTTAATTACAAAGTTAATTTTTTTTCTTTGGACACAATTCAAACAGCTAACAGTAATGCTCATATATCCCCTAATGCCTATGACAGGTTTTCCGTGTAAACAAAAATTGCATCTGTCCTCAGGGACTAACTTCTATGAGTATTTATCATGAAATGTTGGCTATTTTTATAAGGTATGTAAATGAAAATGGAAAATACTGAGAGGCTGTCCTGGAATGTGAAGAGCTTATATTTCTGTCTGAACTTGGGTAAGCAAGCCTGTCCTTGCCTCTAAAAACAGTTGATTTATTTGATTCAGGACTTCGGTTTTRGCCGGTTGATAGTATATGACCCTTCACCTCAGTCTGTATCTAACGAAGACTCCAGTGAAATCACAGAACTTGAGCAGACGRGAATCACTTGAGACTATGCGACAAGCAGATAGAAAGTGTAAGCTGAATTACTCGTTGGTCCTAAAATTGAGTGTTTCTGCAAAAGGAACTCGAGTCAATTTGTGGGAAAGGAATTAGGAGTTCCAAAACCAGTTTTGTTTCCTTTTTTTTTCCCCACTTTTTTTYCCCCAAATTTCAAATCTGTTTTTCACAGGAATTGAAAACAAATATGAATGGATCCTTTCTCCTTTCCTTCCTCTCCTCCCTGGGCTGATATGGCATCTGTGATACCAAGTTCGGTGTCCTGTGGGAAAAGGAAGACCATCACACATTTCATGGCCAAGACAAAGTCTGCAGGAATCAGGGATCACACAGAGCTTATTCTAACTGTATGGATGTGGCATACATTTGTCAGTATTAGAAAAGGAGCTGAGTCCCCAGCTGATGTGAATTGTGGGATGGATATGAAACCTCATGGTTCTGCATATAACCTTTAAGCAAAGGAACTAGGAAGAAATTTTCCTTATGAAAAGACTATTTCCTCATTTGTAGTTTCAGGTTTCCATGGTTAAGGAGCATTTCATGCCTCACCAAAAGCCAGATAGGCCAATCCTTCCCAGAACAGTCACTGTAGCTATTTCCATTCATTGTCCAGGCTTCGTCTGAATGCCTAGACACCATAACATGTGATGCAGAGGCAGGGCAAGTCAGCATAAGTGTTTATTTCCCTTTCCTCAATTGCGTAAAGCAGCTACATGATTTTTTTCGTCTGACAATTGTTAAGCATTTAAGTGCAATAATATACGAGATGCATCTTTGCCAAACATGATGTCTCCTCTTCTCTGTTTATCCAGTTATTTAAAGAAGCAAAAGGGAATCTTCTCCCATTAGTTTCTCACTGCTTCTGTAGAGCAAGGTATGTCAGGAAACATGTTTCATGCAGTCTTCTTCCCCACCCCATGCTTGGATGCTGAAAAATTATTGAAACAATTTTCTGAAAAGCAGAAAGACTTGGTGGATCCATTTAGCCGTGGATGGACCATTTAGCTTAGCTAAAATGATGTCTGAGGGTTTTTTTTTAGGTTGAAAGCAGTCTTTAGTCCCTGTCAAGGATGTAAGAGATCAAATCCTGTCCCCTTCAACTACATAGTGTTTGCCTGAACATACACCGTTAGGCCCTCGTTTGTGTAAATCACTGTAGTTCATTCACTCGAGTCGAACTGAAGTAAAGGGAGTTTTGATGATTTGCATGAGCTGAGAACCTGCCATATGATCTTCTTGCAGTAGAGTTTGACTGTGCTGTGCATGCGTGTCTGTAAATGGAGGACGAGTTAGGCACCAGCAGCAATCATGGGGATCCATATTCTGATCAGCTGGCAGGATTYACAGAACCATCCTGGGCAGGGTCAGGCAATCATTCACATAGCACGGCATGAGAATGGCTGGACAGACAGTATTTCCTTCCCAAGAATTTTTCTAAACTTTATAGGCTTTCTAAGAATATCCCTTCCATCAGTCATTGCTGCTGATTCTGTCTCTGATTCTACTAGGAGACAGATTACGATTGTGTTGATGTTTCAGCTCTTTTAAAGAGCCCATGGATAGGAGCAGAGGTGTTCATGGGGGCACTGGGCCTCAGGGCTTTAGCATCAGGATAAATTACTAGAGAGTAACAAATCACTATGTGTCAGTTGCTCAGTTGTGAGTAACCATATGCACACTCTTACCCTGCAGCACCTCCTTGTCAATGAAAGAAAGGTACTTTAGCTCTCTTTTCCTAAAGGAAACCTACCTTGAATTAGGTTACACTTACTTAAGGAAAGTGCCTGTACAAGACAATATGAAGTGGTTGATAAGTAGTAACTTGCCACCTTGCAGAAATTTGTCTGTGTGGCAAAATTCTAGATCTCTGAGTTTCTCTGTCTCCTTTTACTTTAAATAYAGCATTTTTTTCCCAGTTCACAAAGAAATCCAAAGCGATTTAATCTTCTTCATCTGTTTCTGACTTCAGAATGTGTTGGTATCTCCCTGTTACTTTCCTTGGAAGTTCAAAAATGCTCTTGCTGCTCCATTGAAGAAATATCCTTCCTTAGAGGATTTCTGGTAGAATAAAAATTTGGAAATTTAATTTCCACTCTCTCCCGAACCACAGCATTCCTCTCAGAAAAATCATCCTTCTTTTCCTTCCCTGAGTGCTCAAAAAGGAGAAAAAATTAACAAGTTTCCCTTAGGTTTGGGCTTTATTGACTTGACTAGCTAATTTCCTTATGGTCTTTCTCCAGAAGAATGTAGGACCTGAAACTCAGTGTTGATCCCAGAATCACACAAGTCCTCTAAACKGGATGAAGTGGAAGGAAAGGAACTGAGACAGGAAGAGGGGTGTCCTCCTTTTAAAGCAAGTATTTTCTCTCAGCTGTTTTTGTTCCATGAGCACTACCAAATCAATTCAGCGGAGATGTCTGGAGAAAGCTCTTTTCCCATCAACCCTAATGTCAGCAGTTTTGAAGATCTCTRTACTCAGTCCTGGTGAAAGGCTGTGCTTGAGTGAGGCTGAGATCATAGAATCATAGAATCATTTAGGCTGGAAAAGACCTTTAAGATCATCGAGTCCAACTGTAAACCTAACACTGCCAAGTCCACCACTAAACCATGTCCCTAAGCACCACATCTACACGTCTCTTAAATACCTCCAGGGATGGTGACTCCACCACTTCCCTGGGCAGCCTGTTCCAATGCTTGACAACCTTTTYGGTGAAGAAACTTTTCCTAATATCCGATCTAAACCTCCCCTGGTGCAACTTGAGGCCGTTTCCTCTTGTCCTATCGCTTGTTACTTGCTTGGCTTTCTTCTTAGCTAGAATCTAGAACAGTAAATGATTGATGGTAGGTTTGTGATTAGAGGCCCTGGCCTGGATATATTCTTAGTCTCTGAACAGTCATGGAGCAGAACGTGTCCTGCAGCCATTTCTCCTTCCTGTGAGGGTCTGTTAGCAGCAGTCATTTTGATGGGCATGGAGGCTACAGACATACTGTATTCCCAAGCCAGGCCGGAGGGAGGGATGTGCTAGTTTGCCTCCCTGGTGAGAACAGGCCTCGAGGCCTTGCAAATTAGAGGGATGGGATGGGAGGGCTGGGATGACCCAACAGGGAACAAGCTGGGGAAAGGGAGGGATAAAGTGGTGACAGGGACTCCAGGGCTCCTCTTCTTTCCCTTCCTTTTGTCTCTTCCTATTGTTTTTCCCTGTGGATGCAACCATGAAAATGTGACTAGGCTGCAACTTAAGGTGAATGGGAAATGACTAAAATCTGACACTACAAGAAAATGTGTTAAATTATTGTCTTAAGCTTGGCTTTCACATAGGCCCAGATCTCAGATTTGATTGAGCCTTGGGGCTAACTGCACTGTGCCCCATTTCTGGCTGCTCCTTGGCCTGAGCTATTATTTTGCCCCCATCAAAACCCTCATTCCCAGAAATAATTTCTCACTCTTTCTATCCTCTGAGCACTAAATCCAATTTATTTGTCCCAGAAAACCTCACTGAARTGTGCTCCGGCAAGGCTCTGACTACCTGCCCTTTCACTAATTGGTAATCAGTTGGGGAATGGTCCTTGCAGAACAGAAGGCAGTACAATCTGAGCTAATTTGCCAAAAATGAAGACAGATTGTAAAAGGTATAGAAACCTACTCTAAAAAGCTTACTTTCTCCCTTTTCTTCTGCCTTTGCATCAGTTTATTTGTGATAGGAGGCATGTCTGTGGGGGGCACTTGCATTGACAGTTCCCTAAGATGCTTCTGAAGATCCTTCCCGCTGCTTTAAAATTTACCRTCAAGGTTCCTCCTGTCTGGCAGTGACAGCGGAGGCTTAGAAGGTTCAAAGTTCAGGCTTAGCTGCAGTGAGTATCCCCCCCGCCACTGCCCCAAAGAAAAAAAGCRATTCTGGAGCCTGTTTGAATTATCCAGACTTCTTCCTGACAAAGATCATGCAATCCCCTGTGTGCTCTCTGGCTATATTCTAAGATACTTTTTGTGGAGGCTTTATATTAGGTCTTGCCAGCAAATACATAAACCATGGAAATGGGGGTGGCCAGACAGCAACACTTTGACAGTAACTTCCCTATATAGGGTGATTGTATGGTCCTGTAGAACTTGGGTGTCTCTCAGCCTTTAATATATATTTATTAGTATCCCTATGAGATACTGAAGTGCTGTTACTCCCATTTTACCAGAAAGGCATGAAGTGCAGGCTGAATTCAGTGGCTTGCCTGAGGGCCATCCAAAATGTGAATTATCAGCTCCAACATTTCAGTCTTCGCTCTAATCCAAGGACCATCCTTCCTTCCAGGCCTTCAAGTGGACATAGGTAACACAGTGTTTGAAGATAAATCATACACTGTTGGAGGAGAACCTAAAAGTRTCCTAATCTTACCCTAATTAAGGTGTCCTAAGAAAACAACAATAAAAGACATCAGCTGCGTTGGAAGTGTTGAGCTTGATAGGGAGGCCTGAAAGATTCGTACAGTAAAGGGTCATTTTTGAAAGAATAGTAAAATATATGGAATATATGAAAGATTAGTTCCATTAAACCCTGAAAGCATATCAGTTCTATCAGTCACTTTTGTTAGCTGGCCACAGTAATGTTTTCTGCATCGAGGTAATCCAGTAAAATTTAGAGGAATTTGTAAGGTTTATTTCATGTTGCTGGAATTTGTGTAAGCTGGAGTTCATACTGGACAGTTACATTTACAGAATCTGCAGTTTGGAAAATCTGTGTTGCTTCTTGGTTTGCCTGTTCTGTAGCATGCAATCCACCAATATAGAGCTTGTTTCTCGCTCCTGTAATCTGACATGAATTAAAGTGATCATAAGGTGTTTTTTTCTTTTTTTTTTTCTTCTTATAGAGGAGTGCAGTCTTCCTGCATTGCAGTTAGCAGCTGTTGTTAAAAAGCTAATTTGCAAAAATAGTGCTTAATTCTCTTGTGCGTGCGTGTGTACTTACTTTGTATAAGCAGGTCCTCTGTTTGCTATTTAGATTAAGAATCGGTATCCTAGCAGCTGGTAACACTAACACCATCCTGGAGCATCCAGAAGGCACTGATTTCAGTGGAACAGGCAGCTTACTAGGTGTCAGGAGCACTTTCTGTAGTGCCTGAGGCTTTCATGGACATTTCCTACCAAAATCTAACTGTGTTCAGTGTTAATTTGCTTGCGGGACTTGTCAAGTTCAAAGCATGAGTTAGCATGGCAACAGTACTGATGCATCTGTAGAAATTCTAGCTCTGTTGGCTTTGGCTAAGAATTGTGACTATTTTTGAAGATGTTAAAAACATTTGTGGGATTAGCAGTCCTTTTTTCTCCGCATAAAGTATCTTTTAAAAAAAATATTGACAATGTTAAAAAAATCTTGGTTTCTGCTGAACTTCAACTGAGTTAATAAAAAAGAAATAAATCTTCTGACTTATCTAAACTACTAAAATGCTGGCAAGATGAAAACCTAACGATAAATAAGCCATTTCTGGCAGGATGCACTCTTTTTGTTTTGCATTTCTTTACATTTATCTATGAGTCCATTGTTGCTACTTGCTTTCAATAAAAGGCAGTTGTCATACAAACCCTACTCTGATCACTGAGCCAATCTGTAATTTTAATGAAAATATTAGATTCAGGTAAATCAATTAAATTTACTCAGAAGAATAGCCTGGTAATATTTAAGGGCTGCCTTGACTGACTGTAAACTTTTTTCCAGCATTCTTCTTAAAGAATCAATAGAGCAATCTCAAGCACTAAACCAATAGAGAGATAGAATTTAAAAACAGCATGTTGGTAAGACTGTTATTGCTGTATAATTAATACAGAGTTTGTCTTGCAGATTTTTTTGCACAGTTCTGTTTGAATAAACACTAACACTTTAATGGAGAATCGTTATGAAACTTTCAGCAATGAAATGCTCAGAAATGTCCACGGCACACTGTTCACTCATGGGAAGTTAAAGCCCCTTTGCTAAGCCCTATAAATTACATGTAAAAGTGTATTGTTTTGTTTTAACTGAGGCCCCATCATTGATTTCAGYGTACGTCACATTGCAATAAAACTGTGGCCTTCAGTATCTTCTGAAAGCATCACTGTTATGGAATTACACAATAGACGTTAAAACTTGATGGCTGGAGAACAAAATGTAACATGCCTTAGAGGGTCAGGGTCATAGTAAGTGTCAACTTTTAGACGTAATGTTTTCCTGGCAAGACAGCAAGACTTGCCATCCCTTTGGATTAGGAGGAGAAGGGACATTTATAGGTAGAGCTGACCTTATGCTTGCAAGAACAGTGCATCCTTTAGGGCWAGGAATGGTGTATTTCTACACGAGCACAACCTGTTGGCCAGCTGCACAGAGAGATTACAGGGAGGTGAAGTAATGTTGCTGGGATGTGACCAAAGTTCTGTGATGGGTGGAAGTGCCGGAGGGGAAAATAGTGGCAATTAAAATAGGTACAATCAAGGTAAAACTCATGAGTGAAATCCCAATACCCATACTTCTTTCTGATTTGGTTGTTTCGTAGGTAAAAAGTTCATAGGCGTCAGAGAAGATTTTGGCTGCAAGGTCAGGATTTGGTTCACTAAGTATTTTAAATTATTGTTCGTAATTAGTTTCTAATAAAAACATGGATGACTAAGTCTGGGAGAGTTCAGAATTTAGTCCTTGATTCTGCATCACATTCCTGTCTTTCAGAGGGAACTTTGTCCAGTGTTCCTCATTTATAAAAATTCATTACCAATATAAATTTCATCCCCAGATGTCTGCATATCTCTGAAAAAATACAGATGTCTCTGAGAAATCATGTTTGATTTTATAAAAATCACTTTTCCTTTAGTACAAACCTAACTGCTTGAACTGAAGCAACTCTTCTAGGGTCCTCTAAATAAGAGAAAAGTTTTTAACTTTAAAACTTTAAYAGGCAAGGAAGCGATACAGCAAGATGGAGATAGTGAAACACAACGAAGATACTAAGAACAGATGTGACTGCTTCAGCAGCATCCTGCAAGCTGTCAGGTACCACTTAGCAAAGAGAGTAGCTACATCTGTGTGGTTTGTTTTTTCTAAGAACAAAGGATGTATTTCAAGCAAATATACTGTATTTATTCTAACAAAAACAAATAACTGCACTTAATTTTTGTTTTATTTTATTATTTATCTTTTAACTTTTTTGTGTGTGTGTAGAATATGTTATTTTTCAAATGCATTGTCCCTTTGTACCTTTTTTGGTCTCCTGTTCTCTACATTTAAGTTGTCTGGAGGCAAAGTATGTCTGTCTTGTTTTGTATTTGCACATGTGTATATATCACTAGCAAAAAGAAATTTACTTTAGGACTGGAGATTTCAGGCACTATGGCAATATGAATAATGGACAAGTACTCAGCTTCCTGACTCTTTATCCCGATTGATCATGTCACTGTATTGCTATGAAGAAAACTCTGTGTATGATATGGTGCAGAATGGGAAACTGGCCTCAAAATACCTTAGTGTCTTGTGCTGAAATCCCATACTGACAGGCCATGCTGAATTTAGAGTGCTAGGTTATTAAAAATACAGGGTTTCTAAGCAACAGTGTTTACAGAAGGAACACTTCTTGTTCACAGTTTTGCCTTTGACTGCTGTATCTGTAAAATAGCTAAACCAACAGTATTGAGGAGATTTCAGTGTTGCAAAACGATTAATTTTGATACTAATGAAGTGGGGCCCTGCTGCCTTCCTAGCGCTCCAGTGTACTTGCACTGCTTATAGGCAGGGTACAGGATCTTGCAGTGAGTGGGTTGCTTTGAGCTTTCTCTATTTTACAAAGCATATTGTTTAGGGTTGTTTTTGTGAACAGCAGTTCAGTGATCCGTAAAATAACATAAATTGTCACATAAGATAAGAAATCGCAAAGGAAAACCTTGCATTGACTAAAATCCTACTTTTAACTCAAATATAATATTCTAAAGAACAGAGGAATGTGGTACCATCAGCTATGGAAAATGCTGTTTTACAAAGAAAACAAGTTCTGCTTGTCTCTGTGTTGTGTATTTTCCCCCTTCTTCCAGATGATTTATGTAGTGACTTTCACAAGCCTCACGGCATTTTGTGGAATTCCAAAGGAACTTTACTTATATAGAGATGTGTGTGATAGGATTAAAACTCAAGTATCTGTCATTTAAATGCTAATATCTCTGGATTAGGAGAACTTGGCAGGAATTACCAGAGCCAGTGATGGTGCATACTGATTTGAGGTAATCAGTGATGTTGAGTGCTCTATGCTGGGAGTAGAACCAACACCGTCTTACGTCAGGGTCAAAGCAAAGAGAATTGTATTTAATAGAAATTGGCTATGGATGACTTTGCATAGGATGCAAAGTTCATTTGCATAGGATGGCTGTTTCTTAGACCCAGATGTTGGTGAAAGGCTCCTCACTGCTGTATGTGGAGTGGCTGAGCCCAGCRCAGGCTGACAGCAGGGTGTCACCCTGCAGTCCTGTGAGAACTGCCCATCCTGTTGTGTTCTGGCCATTCTTTCAGCTGTGTGGTGGTGAAGTCAGACTGCTGCATACAAATGCATTTATAAAATCAGTATGTGATCATGTTTATAAAAATCAAGTAAGAGTAACTAATGTATGAGGTCACTTAAGAGGGGTTCTGCAATCTTAAGCAGCTGAAAGAAAATGTTGCCTGTTTCAATTCAAAACTACGATTTCAGGAGACGGTCTGGTGAGATTTAACGATTATTCCTGATTCTGTTTCACAGATGAACTAAAATTCAGAATAGTGATTTGAGAGAAATGGCAGAAACATTTTCATGAATCAGTATCAAACTTATTAGAAGAGAATTTTATTTCCCCATATGTCTACATTACAGTAATGGTATTAATCTCTACAGAGTGTGCTGAATCCATGCGGTATTCCCAAATGCTAATGTTTGTATTGGCACTTACATGTTTGCAGATGTATGTGCAAATCCAGTCTTCTCCCTCCTGATTTTAAATTTAGGAGGCTGCTGTGACAGTTATTTCTCCTGCAACCTGCGGAGACTTCCTCATTTAATCCTTGCTGAGTTTACTGTCAGGTGCTGCATTTTGGCTAGACCTTGCTCTCTTTAGGGAGTTCATTGATGTCCAAGCAGAATGCATGCCAGCAGATTGTGGAATATAATTTGTAATACAAAAAAAGCCAGGAGGTGAAAGTTGTGTTTTAGTGCACAGATTTCTTAGGCCTTTGTTTATTATGTATTCTGTAGTAACTAATTCCTCCAGGACAGTTTATATCTAGATTTGTCCAGCTTCAGTGGGAGCGTGTTGAGTGAGCATGGAACGGAGTGCACAACACACAAGATCTAATCTAGCAATGGCATGTGTACAAGCAAAACTTTGCATTCATGCATTGCCCCAGGGATTTCACTGGGGCTCTGCCTGGGCACCCAGTTCTGCCTACATGGAATAAATGGCAAATAGGAGTCATGTGTCTGAAAGCAGCACAGAGCTGTCAGATGCTTGTTTTAGCCAGACTTTACTATTTGTATAAACACTGTAAGCACTCTGTTGCAAAGCTTGGAAAACATTTTGCTCTGCCTTCTTTGTTTTGGTTTGATTTTATTTGCATGCATCATTTTACATTTGAAGAAATTAACCCAATATAACCAACCAGATTGCACAGAAGGTAGAATAAGGCTTTACAAGCAGAATTTGTTTCCTCATGTCCTTTCTCTTCTGGAACATAATTTTACCAAAAAACCCCAATTTGAAACACACTGATTTGCTCATAACAAATGTTAGAAAAAATAATCCAGATATCCACTGGTTTGTGAATGCGGAGTCACACGTTGTTGAAAATGCACTAGGCTCAAATGTTTACTTTAGACAATGATTCTGAACACTGGGAAGTTGTGTGTCTTMCATACAAATATTAGTCTTTCATCTGTCTTCAGAACAAGCAAATATTGGGAGATGAACTTGCTCATACTTTCACTGCTGCTTGTTGGGTGAAGTATTTCAGACACTGAGGTACAAATTTGCTTTTGATGTTGGCTGGTTTTTCTGTATATCTTTGGGATAATAAATATGGAGAAAAGATACATTCATTATTAGCTTCCTAGAGACTGGCCATCTGATTTATGGCTTCAAAGTGTCTCCGTTTAATCTGTCAAAACGGATTTTAAACTTCATTTGTCTTCTGTTTTTGGCAGCACTTTTTACCTTGAATTCAACTGTTTGACATGCATTGTACCAGAGTCACATTTTAAAAACATTTACAGTACATTGCAAAAAAAAGGTTCAGTTTGGTACATCTGCTTTCAATATTATGCATCTCTAAAAGTGAAAACAATTTGAGACTTGGCATTGGGAATGTTCTTGTTGTAGCTGTGAGCACAGCATTTAGGTAACTTTTCTAAGAACAGAATAATAATTACAGAAAATGAATTGTCACTGAATAAAATTGTCCTGTGATTATCACCAATTACAGTTAACAGCTCCAGTGGCCTGCTGATGAGATGCAGAATGTGGTTTCCCCAAGCTGAAAGATAGGCCATTTCTCAAAAGATTTTTTAAAAATTACTTTCAGAGCCTGCATTCCTGACCGTGCGGCATTAACAGCCCCCTCGGGCTYTGCACAGACACCTCACAGTGTAGGCTACCTCCTCCAGGAGGAGAGCTGCGTCTCTGGAGCTGATAAAACTCTTCCTGCTCTCCCTTCGCCATAAAGGAGCAGAGCCGCAACTTTGGGCTTCTCTCCAGATTCTGCCTTTCAGGCACTGACCACCGCTCCTTTCCTGACTCTGAACTGTGGAGTTGGCATAGTGGGAAAATAGTGCATTGCAGGCGGAGGGGTGGTACAGCGAGAAGGAACTGGGTGCCTCGCGGTGAGTCCTACAACAGTGTTGTAGCTCTGCCAGAGWTGTAAGAGAGAAATCTTCTCCAAGTACACATACAGCTCAGGGTTCCCCTGTAGTCCCTGTGTTTTTTAATCATAGCTGCATAGGCTTGGTTTTATCAGGAGAACAGCCTTTCACCATCACCATTTTTTCATCCCTGCTGTCACTGTGTATTAGTTTTTTCCTGCACTAGTCTGGATGATTATCAGTATGGAAATATTTCATGAGTAAAGATCACATAAGAGGATATATTAGCAATAGAAACACAGGGTAACAGGGAGCTGGATGGCCGTGCTGGCAGTGCAGTAGATCAGAAAGGCATTGCCTTAGGAATATTCTGCAGAAAGGCCTGGAAGTGAAGTGAGGGCTGAGAGATCCAAGTCACAGATGAAGCCTATGTTATGAGGACCTTGTGGTAGGAACTGTTCAAAGTAGGAGTGAAAGGAAGAAGACTGAAGGTGTAGCAGTCTGGCTTTYAGCTGCATGGAGCTACCTTTGATGACTTAGCATCCATGAAGCGATGTCAGAGTCTGAGTTTTTAAGTGGTGGTAGGCAGACAATAGTCAGCAGAGGCAGTATGGTTATGTTTGGTTTTGTAATTGAGATTACCAGTGTGAAGGTGAAGAGGGAAGAGAGAAATAGAGAAGGACTCAGCTCTTTGAAATTGAGAGGACATGAACAGGATCCGTCCTCTGGACAGCTCACTGGAGTAACTGCTTCTCCCTGTGYATCACAGGGGTTGGTCATCGTTCCCACTAGTTAGAACAAAATAACCTGGTGTTCATGTGTGCACTCACCAATTCAGAGAAGTCTGCTGGGGGTTGACACTCCTAGCATGCATTTGCCTTGGACCTGCCTGGCGTGGCATCGRGGGATTATTGCCTGCATTCTCATCAATGTAAGGAAGGACTTAAGCAGTTTCAGTTTTTTCTGTACGTGCCTGATGCTGAGCCTGGGGTTTTTATTCTTTCAATTACGCTCTGTAGCACTTGGAATGCTTAACAGAGCCAGGCACAGGCAGTGCATAGGGATGAGAGCACTGGAATAGAAAAATAAACAGCGGAAACCCACAGCTGAACTACCAGATGCTGGGGTTCGTCAAGAGTTTTTTTATAAGAACACAAGGACTCTGACTGGGGTCATTATCCCCACCAGCCACTTGTCAGCGTAAGTCCCTCTTTTTTTTTTTTTTTCCGTTTTTTTTATTTTCCTTTTTTTTTCCCCTTCTTTTTTTTTTTYGTTCTATCTCCTCTCCTCCATATAAAATGTCCCTGTCCAACCGTGACTGAAACCACTGATCAGCTACTGCTTCCTTGGAAGAGAGGACCCACAATGCCCACACACACAGGGGTGTGCAGGCCACCATGTCACCTCTGGAGACATTGCTGTGACACAGGGCTTGCCTTAGACTATAGGAGAGCAGAGGGAGACACAGGTCACCAGATGATAGGRTGGTTAGGAGGAACTTGTTTTCCTTCTTTACTAAAAGCACTGATGTGAAAGGTTGGGGAATTCCCTTAGCTCTGAGCACAGGTTGCAGGGGCAGAACATAGTATGTGTGTGTGGGTCAGCTCTTTCCCTGCCTCTTCTTATGGTCTCACCCTTTCCCACTTTCTCTCCTGCCAACCATTAACTGCTGGTCTTTACTACCACAACCTAAGCCCAGGACCGCAGTTGTCTCTACTGCATGTCAAGAGGTTTGACACGCTGTGTTTGGCCCATGATGCAGACAAAAGATGTAGAAACCTTAAGCTACAGTTGTGCCAGGGCCACTGCTGCTGTGCTGAGTGGCACTGGCTCATCATTCCTTTGTGCTCTGCTGCTTGTATCTGTCAGTCTCTTAGGCTGTGAACTTTCTGAGGCAGGAGTCATATTTTTGGTCATTCCTGTGCAGAATAAACTGCAATGGCATTATAATCCTTTGTGCTTTGGCAATATTAATMAATAAATAACAGGGCATGCTGTAGAACTGCGTAGTTCTCACTGTATATACAAGGAATAGTCCCCTCTGCAATGCTGAGGGGAAGGAGGGCACAAAGTTCCCTCACAGCTCTGCCACGTCTCTGTGTTTTAGACAACCACTGTCTGTGTCTCGGAAGTAAAAACTGGGGATAGCTCATTTGCTGTTGCTGCACCTCAATCAGGTGGGTGTGAGGAAAGAGGCCATGGATGATCCCGAGCAGACCACAGTAATTCTGATGCTCTGGCCTCTGCTGGATGGATGTTCTGCAGCAAAGAAAGTTAAGAAATACCAATGGACATTAAAGGGAAAGCAAAACTGGAGCAGGCAGTACATGTGCTTGACAGTGACTATAATGCATAGTCTGAGCATCAAGGTTCTGAGTCCAGAAGGAGGGTCAAGAGAGATTCCTACCAAAGCCAGTAATTGTTTTCTTTTTTAGCTTGTTTATTTTCAATGCAGTTAGCAAAACGTGACTCTTCATTATGTGTGGTGTAACCAGTCATTAGCTGTATATACATGGCTGGGATTCAGTTACACAGAAACAAGATACTTTGCTTTTCCACACTGACTGAGAAGAGGAAAATGCACTGACATACAGGGGATCTAGACCTGAGCTTTGGGAAGCCACTCTTGCTTGTGTGGGACTAGTCACTGCAGCACACRTGCTGGTGTTTCTGTAGAGCTTAGTGCTTTCTAAGCATATCCACTGAGTAAGCACATGTGGCCRACAGCACAACACCTGACATCTGGGCTTGCCTTTGATCCAGGCTCTGAGCAGTTTTGCCAGCCTAGCCCTGGACCCATGCTAATACGGCCTCTGGAGAGAGGYTTTCTTGGGAAACCCCAGGGTGTTACCCTGCAGCATGTGGATTTGGTAGCTCAAGTCATGCCAGTTTAGAGATCCCTGCAGCATGCTCTGAGGTGGCCCAGCTTTGCTGTTGCTAGTCCCTTCTTTCCTTGCTTTTCTTTTTGGAAAACTACTGCTAATGATTTACAGTGCAAATAATGCATAGTACTGCTTCCATAATATTACAAGTAGTGATTTTGGAGCTGTGCTGCTCTCGTCTTTTCCCTCTTGCTGACTGCCAGGATCCATGCAAATGAAGGGCTATGATAACGAGAAGGAAAAATTCCTTGTTTTTCTCTTTTTGGGAACTTCCAGAGGTTACATTCCGCCCCCTTCATCTCAGCTAATTTCTTAGTGAGCGTGCTCAGGATCACGTGGATTTCTGCCAGGTAAATACGGATTTTTGTGAGCCATACTCTGCTCTGTCGGCAATCATTTTAGCTCTAAAAGGCCATGGCTTAGCGTGGGGCTCGGATGACACACACGTTCAGCTTCCAGCTCCTTTATTTTTTAAATGGCTTCAGTTACTCCCTCTCTGTTGTCTTTTGCAAACCAGCCATAGGGTTTAGATGTATTCTGCAGAACTTGTGCTAAACCAAACAAGGCAAACCTAAGAAAGGCTTAATTAAAACAACAGAAATCTCACACTCACTGACTCTATTGCTGGAGCCCTTTTTGCCTGTAAACAAAAAATTCAAATGGCTGATTTTCCCCCCTCAGTTTCATAAGTGGTTACTGAGCTTCTGCAGTTGCTACATTCCTTAAAAAGTTGTCATTTCTTTTTTGGTCACACACTGGGGGACTCCATTGTTTTCAGTGGTGCCTATTGAGTTAGGCCCATCGACAGCAGAACTCATTCTGGGTCATTAAGTTTGGAGGCACAGTAGTATAATTTGGTGACTTTATTCTATTTCTTAGCAGAGACTTGTATTAAAGTCACGCACACACAAAACCAGAATAACCATCCTCATCCCTTCCCCCAAATTCTGAGAGCATTATAGGACCCAGCCAGGCAGCCTCAGGTAAAACATTAAGAATGTGCTGGCTGAACAAGAGTTGCTATTTCGATGYGACAGCAGAATAATAGTAAAAAAAAAAAAATTTGGAGAGCTGTGTTTAGACACATATCAGGCAGAAGTAGCAAAACAACTTTGCTGTCTTACATTATTAATGATTCTAGTACTGTACTGTTCTAGTGTTGACAATTTAACAAGGTTCCTYGGAAAAACTGGCTGTGTTTAAGAGAAGATTCACACAAACGATTCTATGATCTGGAGAATATACTATACTGTGAGAAAATGAAGAAGGCGGCCAGTTAGTCACTGAAGAGAAGGTAGGAACAAAGTCTAAAATTATCTACAGAGGGAGAATACCAGGTACGTCTTGTGTTTTAATCTAGCACACAAAGGCATAATGAGACCCAATGCCTGGGAGCTGGAGTCAAACAAGTTCAAGCTATATAAAATTCATGCTGAGAACCACGGAACAAACTGCCACAGAAGCAATTCTCCATCATTTAAAGATTCCACTTTGAGATTTGATGTCTTTTGAAAAGATAAACTCTAGATCCAACAGCGTGTGGTTAAACTAGATGCAGATATCCCACAGGACATACAATGCACCAAGCACACTGGCATTCTTTCTGCGTTCAGCCCATAAACTGTGTGGTCATTGGAAGTTGCTCTCTATTCCTGTGCTATGCCTGCTATTCACAAACTTGGACACTTCACCATAGGGTCTCTATTTCCCACTTAGAAGTAGTTCTTATAGGGCACGTTTCTGGCTCTTTGGTCCTTACATTTAGGGAGCTTTGCACACCTTTTGACCACACTTTACCTGCTATGGGAACATTTCCATCTCCACAGCTCTTAAAGGGGCATTTTTTTCCAGCACTAAATTCACATAAAAATGCACATTCCATATATAAATCCTCATCCCTCATTATCAAGGTTAGCAGTGTGCCAAGGTGATGGGAAAGAGGAAAGGAATGGGACGTCTGCCCAGAGTTTTAACAAGCTAGACTTTCTCAGTCTGAGACCCTCAGATCTAGTCTGAGTAGAAGAAGATCATTCTGTCTGTGACTCTCTGCTCAGTTTGGTTAGTCAACCATATTTACTGAGTTGCTGGCTGCAGTATTTGTAGCTCTAATTGAGCTCTGGAAGCTTTTGTTAAAATGGAGATGTTAGAATTCGTCCCTCCAGTGTGCATCTTTAGATACTCAGTTCTAGAAGACTTTATAGGTCTGATCTTGCACCTTCTAGTTTTGTAGTACTGCTACTTCACTGGCTATGGCAGTGACTCCTGATTGACAACCAGACAAGAACAGAACTGGACCTGAGACAAYACGATTAATGAATTACTCTCAGTTTCACTGGATCAATTAGATCAGCATGTTAGAATGATTTCATGCCCTTCATGTATTCTTGATGGCGGGGATGGTCAGCAGAAAAAGTGCTGTAAATCTGAAGAGTCAGCCCTAATTAGAGTTTTGAGAATGCCATAACACTGGCATCTGGACGGTGTGCAAGTATGTGCATTTTCCTGAGAGTTTTTGTTTAGTGTTTTATGCTGCTAAATTGAATTATAGAGTRGTGGGACCTTGGTGGAGGCAACCTTTACCTCTGCATGGATGCGTTTGGTAAGTTCTGTACTGAGATTTCTAGGCATTTTTCAGAGCGCAGTTTAGTGCAACAGTAAGAACCAACAGGAAAACTGGGTCATACCAAAGGTTTATTAACCTCATTACTCTSTGTCTTATCCAAGAAAAAAGATAAAATAATCTAGATGAGATTTAAATGCTGGATCTGACTGCCGTTGTGCTGCTTCCTTTCTGGCTCACAGTGAAGGAAGCATGWACCTGCTACCATCTGGAAAGAAYAGGATCTGATAGTGTAAAATGTGGAGAAAAAAAAGGTAGCATAAAGTACAGAAAAAAGTCTGCTGGAGAGAATTCAGAAGAGAGACAGAGGAAGRAGATCAGAGCTCTGGAAAACACGATTTATGAGAAAAAACTGAAATAATGAGGRCTGTGTAACACTGGCAAGAGAAGACTAAGTGGAGACAGCCTTCAAAGACATAAAAGGTTGCTATGGAGGGCAAGAGAATGGACTCTTCTCCATGTCCAGTTTGGACAGGACAATATGTAACAGACTAAGTTGTGCTAAGGAGGCTTTAAGTTAGACGTTAAGAAAAAACTTCTAAGTCAAGTGAAAYAACTGAATAGGTTGCTGGGAACGCTGGGGAATTGCTGGAGGCTGTAAAGGACAGATTGGCCAAACATGCCCTTAAATTTGTGGGATTGGATTATGCTGTAGGGACACAGGATAGAGTAAATCACCTTCTGAAGAGTAAATCACCTCTTTCAGCCGTGTTTTCTGTGATTGCGTAATCTGTGTATCGGAGTAAAGCGCTTGTCATTATTACAATGACACTTATGTATCTGTTTCTTCACTGGAATCACGGAGATACCTTATTCTCATGACTTGTGTGGGAAGTGCAGACCCCGTTTACAGAAGGATGTAGAAGGCAGCAATGCTGAATGAAAGCAGAGAGTACTCCATATACCTCCTAATCCATAGCAACTGCCCACTGTCATCACTGGAAGATTCACAGAGGGCTTTTAGCAGGAGCTAAACTTCTAATTGTTGTTTAGTCAGTGTTCATGTAAGCCAGCACTATTCAGTGAGAACATCTTCCCTTTTTGTAGCAGCCCTTGTACTCTTTAATTTTTCTGCATCATCCTATCTCTGTTTTCCTTCTTCCCTGTGCCTTTACCTCTTCACCGCAGATTCCACAATAGCCTCATTCTTACCCYGTCCCACAGTCTGCTAAAAAAACCCCACAGCAGAACAGGTAATGGTGAGGGTGGCACGATTATCACCAGAATCTGACTTTCTGAAGAGATTGATACAGTCAAGATGTTCAGTCCTCCCAACTGTTGTCTGAAGCTGCCCCGTTTTGGATAGACACCTGAACTAATTATATTTAAGTCATAGAGGAGAGTTTTTCTTCTTACTATGTTACATGGCATATAGATATTTATTGCACCAATACCTCATATATTTGACACTGTCTTTCAGTAGACTGTTGTTACTGGTGCTAACATTGAGGTGTATGTTTAGCATGCACTGCATATATCTACAATCCTAAGACTGCAGTTACAGATAACTGCTATTCTCAGACTTGTGTAAAGTTAGGGAGAAGTGTGCTCTGTTGTGGTAAGCCTGCAAGAGGCCCGTTCACTGGCAGTGAGTGCAGAAGGGTAAATTCTACTTAAATAGAATTAATCCCAAGCATAGTTCTGGTAAAACAGAAAACGACATTGCAAATCACTTGGTGTTAAATATATTTCAAATCAAGCCTTGATATAATGCCAAAATCCTGGCAGAAAGAAATGTCAAACAATGAAAACAGCAAATGAAAAGTAGCAGGGGTAGGCTGTTGCTCTTTTCAGCATATATTGGGGAAAATGTTGGTTTGTCTTGAATTTTCTTTCTGGCAGTGTTGATTCTAAGCTGCAAAGAAGCCATTAGTGTATTAGGTATCAAGTGTTAAAAGATTAAGGAGACTGTGTAGGTGAAATGATTGCCTGTTCRTGGTAGCAATTTGAGTTTTCATTGTAAAAAATTATTTTCCGTTAAGAGTACAAAGAAGTTGATAGGGGATGTAGGTTACTTGGTAAGTGTGAGAGATCTGCAGTGAGTCTAGATGGAGGTTGTGTGTGTGAAGATGTCTCCTTTTTAATAAGAGAATGGAGAAACCAATGCAAGTTGYGTTAGGAGAATGTGTAGTCTTCAGCAATCAAATGCGTTTTCACTGTAGTTTTTCATCACTCTGATATATGAAGAACCAGGAAAAAATGTCAGGAAGAAGCTCCTGTAACAAGTGAGCTTGGAGCAAAGATACCAGTAGAGAGGAGAGACTCATGAAGCTTCTCATAGGAAAGGAGCTTAATTCGCACTTTTTGGAGGGCCATCAAATGGAAGACAACCCATAGCTGGGAGCTGATGTGCAGTGCAGGTTTACTAGCTCCCCTYTGTTGTCTTCTCTTTACATGTTGAAGCATTCCCATCACATAGCAACATGGAAAGTTCTTTCTAGACTGTCAGTGCATTTTGATKTCTATTATGAGTCATTTTCTGTCTCCTCTGACTATCAATAGACTGGTTTCCAAATATATGCATCAGAATTAGGTCCGTAGGACTAGACGTTGTGCATTGGCATCTCACCAGACCCTTTCCTCCGTCGAGCTTGCATTGAAAAGAAAAAAATGCTTTTTAGTTACCAGCTTCCCCCCTTGTTAAAGTTTACTGTTTGTGCATAACCCTGTGTGATCTACAGTAATTCTGTCTTTGTAGCAGTTAGCTTCTGTGGCTTTTACTGACTTGGTGACACTTCCGGGCTTCTAAATCTTTGAGCCCAACATCTTGATGGAAATAATTTTTGTTGTGCTCTGTTGGGTGGCGGGTTTTTTCCTTTTTAATGTATATAATGTACTGCTGAGCCAGGCAGACATAAAATTCTTTCTTGGGACATAGAGACATATATTTTTTACACAAGTCACATGCAAGGTGCCATATGGCAAAACCCCAGCTTTCATTCTCTGCACATCCTTGTGTTTCAAATGTTTGGGAGAACCTATACCCCTGCGGAGTCTTTACATGGTCTGCTGGCTAGAACTTCCATGGAAAAGAGAGACTAAGTAAAATACAGGGAAGTGGAGATCTGGGAGTTTAAAAGTTCAGGGTTTAATAAGTAAATGGGAAAGCAATAACCCACATGCAGTTCATAGTAGGCATGCTCTGGCTATTAGTGAATTAAATGACTTAGAGGGAAAAACCAAAAGGAATAGATTTTCTCAAACTGTGCATGTATGGAAAGATCCTGTCTTCTCAATGGAGTCATATAATCGATGATGAAAGCATGTTTACAACAGGAACAATTCAAGTACCCTCATCACAAAATGCGTGAACTTCTGTCTTGAAAGAGTCACTCTGGAGTTCTTTTAACCTACAGGCCCCGTCTAACTACAGGCTGCTGTGAAAACCCTGGTGGTGTCCATTTAGAGCAACAAAAAAGGCAAACCAAAGGGGACAAGGGCAGGTGAGTGTGTACRTAACCCTAAAGAAACCCTAGAGTTGTCTTATACCTTACACCAGTATGCACAATGGCATTTATTCGGGGGGGTGTGTGGCTTGGTTTGTCCTGGTTCAGCTAGTCTCTGGGAGCACAGGGTGTTGATCAATCTCGTGTGTGAGRGTAGGGAGTTTAAACCAGGTAGACTGACAGCAGCTTCTTTGTGTTATGCGTGTGTATGCGTGTTGCTCACATTGAAAGATACAGTTGTCTGGTACCCAGATAATGTGRCCAGCTTCAGCTAGGGTTAAAACTTGTGCATCTAAATAGTACAATGGATTTGGCAGAGCCAGCTTTGTACAGTGCGGCAGCAGTCTTGCATCTATGGCATCCTGGGACGTGTACTGGAAGGTGAGGCACAGGTTGGAGAGGGTTAAAGATGGCAGTGGAAGAGAGGGTTTCAAACCGAGCTTAGAAATGAAAGGGAAATGGAGATGGGTGGAGAAGTGGGAAAGGAGGATGGGGCCAATGACTGTATTTGTGTCTCCTTTGAACATGTTTACTCATAAGGTGGCAGAGGCACCCCTATTCTCCTGTGTTTGGCAGGGCAAGGAGAATCGTAATGATATATCCTACCTATCAGAAATACTGAGAATTAAACCTATTCCAAACACGGTCGTCTTAAAAAAAGAAAAAGAAATACATCAAATTTCATTACATTGAGCTTATATTCTCCAAGTGCCCATTAGGAGGGTTTTAGGATTTCCTTTTAATTAAAATAATGTTTATTGAGCTTAATTTTTTCCTAAAACATTTATTTTAATGTCTTTTCCCCCTGTTACTAAAATCCAAGCAGTGAGGAAGGATAACTGACCACAAAAAAGGCCAGATGTGCTGAGAACAATATTTTTCAGATTGCCTGGCAACAGGCAAAAGGTGATTCCAAGACGAGGAGACTCTATAACAATGAATATAATGACAAGGCTTGTGTTTCATCAGCCTGCGAAAGGTTTTGTCCTGATTGCCACAAAAGAGGCCAATGGTCATTTTCAGTCTGCTCTCAGCTCTGTTTGGGAGCATAATTTAGAGGTCTGAGATCCAAATAGGAAGCCAAGAATGTTGAGTTTCAAACCTAAGTGTAGTGAAAGACTCCTTGTGATAGCAGACAGTTATTTTATTTCTCTGACAATCTATTCAGTGTTCCCTAAAATGGTTATATTCTTACACATCTAGAGCCTAACTCGGAACATCAACTAAGGCCGTGAAGTCACTGGAACCTGAGCACATGGCATGTGTTTTCCTGACTCTCGGCCATACTCGCTAACTTCCAAAAGTGTTGTGAAGGTCTCTGCTGCAAATCTAAACTACGTAACATTGCAAGCCATTTTAGCAGTGAAAGATGTAGTGTATTGTTACTGTGTTCTTTGTCTGCCTGTTAGACTCCAAGATTACCTTTAAAATATCATAAAAAGCCAAATATGGGAGCCATATCTATCCACATGCTCGAAGGTGAAAAGGTTACAGATCTCTAAACTACTGAAATGTTTTCAAATTGTTTTAAGTTAGACTGATATAAAATTAACCACGCTTCTTTATTCAGTAATGCCAACCCTATTCATTCACTCTTTTGAAATACTGTGTGTAGTCTGCAAAAAGAAATTCCACGGAACAGAAATAAAATGCAATCCAAATAACTTGTTTTAAAAATAAATAGAACATGAAATAACAAATATAGATGTAGCCAACACTTGGGGTCCAGAATTTACTAGAAAGACACACATGGGTTATATTTATCTTTCACAAGTTTTTAAGATTGATACTCGACAATTTATTTCACTAGCTGGGTTGTTTTAGTTTACAAGAGTTTTCTTAGCCTTTCTGTCTTCACTCATACATCAATGTGAAAGTAAAGAAATAAGTATAAATAAGTATTACTGTTGTAGGATTTTATAGGATGATTCAAAAAAACTTGGAGAAAAGAGATCCTTCTTTTTTATTCTAATCTTATTAAATGCTGTTGGTTTTAACTCTAATCTTTTATAGATTCTTATCACCTGTATCTATTTTCAAATAGGCAGAGRATCTGCCACCTCTGTTTTGATATACAAATGTAGGACAATTTGGGTCTTCACTTGACTCTCACTTACAGTATGGTCTGCTCTGTAATAAAGAATCTTTTGGCTCTCACTGTGTTTTTGTTAAGATAGCGTACAAGCATTATAAAAAAATGAAGCCAAGTCTCTACCAGCTCTATGAAACAGGCCTTAAAATGTGACCAGGTTGTAACTGATAACGGAGATCTAGGGTGAACCTGGAATGTGGTGTGAGCTGCTTTGTTCATTTTTGAGATATGAACTCCTGAATGCAGCAGTGAAAATTTAGTGCTGTTACTGTTAACCACTTCAGTCCTTAGGTAAAGACAAACAGCAACAAATGAGACTTGGATATCTCTTGTCTTGATGCTTTGGAGAAAGAATTTTTGCCTTCCTTTGCCAGTCTATAAATGAACCAAAGGAGCTGTGCGTGACAAATGGTCATATTGAAAGTCAATGTGTTTGACCCCATGGGCTGCCCAATGGGCTTAAAGAACTGCACAATTATATTTGAATATTTTTAGTAACTTTTCCATATAACATTGACTTTGTTTGATAGTCACTATCTGTGTAGTAGTTTCCTCAGCATGATGTTCAGATCCTGCATTTACTGCCTGTGCATCAYGGAAGACTCAGATAATTAATGGAACAAGGAAGGAATTCTGCACCTTGACGCGCTGCTCTATTCATYTCTAAGGGGTTTCTTGCCACCTTCTACCCCGGGAAAGAAACCTAGTGGTGCACAGTATTGATATCACACAGAGATGAAATAAAAACACAGAGAGAACTTCTAAAAGTACAAAGAGTAAAACTTAGCTTGTAATAAAAGTTTTTAAAGCTTTGTGAGATAATACGTTTACCTACATAAAGAGTCATGGTCAGACAATCTGGGACCACATCATTTTTGGGTGATTTRAAAAAAGGTAATCTTTCATAGTCAAATGTTATTGGAAATCTTGTACTGAATTAGAAATTATTGCAAAGATCTCTTAAAGTGCAGAACTTTCCTCTTTCAACTCACCTCTTTGGTGAGAAGCCAAAATGTCTAGAGGTGTGTTGTGTACCAGATGGTGCAAATGACTGCAAAGAGGTCAAGAAAAGATCTGAACATCCCCTCTTTTGGGTCTTCAGGCCAAGATCTGGAAGTCYGTGTTTAGGATATCTTGTTATGAGCTTGAAGATCTAAGTGAAAATAACAATACCACATTTGGGTAAAGTCTGCTTAAGGCTGTAATGTCATACATGGCTAATAACACCAGCCTACTTCTAAAGTGTTTTTCTTTCTCTTAAGCTGTGTCCATAATAGAAAAATTTAGACCCAAACTCATATCCCTTCTACTAGTGGGTCACTGAAACTAAAGGAGAAACTATGTTTTTTCACAAGGCATAGGAAATCTGTCTCCACGATCACATAGTTGGACTTGTCTGTAGGAGGTAAAAGAACAACTATAATATCTAYTTTCCAGCCTTTATGCTACTTTTCTGTCCCTCAGGCTTGGTGTTGTAGGATTAAGACATTCACCATAGAGAATGGCATGACAGGCATAAAAAACTTCGGGAAAGTGTTGATTTTGCTTTTGTTGTGGCAAATGTCAAAAATGCTGTGTGTTCATGAATCATTTTGAAGATTCTGTGTTTTGAATCTTTCAGTTCATTCATTAGAGCGTTCAAGCAGGCAGCATAGTGTTGTGCATCTCTCTTGATGCTCTTAAATTACTGACTGTATAGGAGTTGTGGCAGTCACTCCAGCCATACAGTAGTGGAGATTATTCAGCGCTAGCTATGTGGAATGGGTTGCTGAGTATGGATACAGTACCTTCTCTATGATACATAGCTTTGTTGTGTTGGCACCTTTTGAGTTAATAATTTTCTCACAGTGGAGGGCTTTGATGGCCTCTTCCAGCATGGATGATTTTCACTTGTTTGAGAAAATCTGGTACTGTTTGGTCTTTCACTCGTCTCACGTGACTCATCCAGCTGCCAGTAACAGCGTTCCATTTCTCAGTGTTGTCGTGGTAAATTTTGGACATCACATCCAAACAAAACCAAGAATGGCAAATTTTTTTTAAAAAAGAAGTAATTAAAGAGAATGAAGCAGTAAGAAAAAAAAGCAAATGACCTAGTTTGGTCTTCGCCGCAAAACCCACAATGCTCTGGGGATATCTAAGTATGTTAGGCAAATATTTCAAATCTATCTCTATTTTGAATGTGAGTCATTTCAATTATACATCGTTTCAGTTATTTGTTCATTGGCCTTAATTAGGTAAACTCCAAAGCACTGCAAGATGTGTTTATTGTTGAATAATTACCCTTTTGGTAAGTTCTTGCTCTTATCTTCTTAGCCTTAATAGCTAATTTTATCAGTAAGAGTGAAGCCTTCCTGAATAGTAAACAAGATGTTCCCAGGGAAGAAAGAGAGCTATTGCCCTTTAGTAGGGTTGTTTTAAATGTTGATCTCATTGTTACACTGACAGGTTTCTCTTTGTGTGAGATGTTCTGTTTTCCTYTAGGAGAATTTACCCCTAGCAAGAAATGTAGGGCTGACTCCGCAGATCCTGACCAGTGTGAGCCRTCCTTCCTGAGGTGTATAGCCTCATCACAATCAATAGGACCAATTCTCACATGGCTTAATCTGGCATAAATAAAGAAAAAACTTCCCCAAAGTCAGTTACCCCCAGAATGAAAGAAGCAAGACATCCAAAATTGAACTAACTTGATTACTCATATGGAAGGAATTGCCTGATTGCAGCCTTCGCACACTAGTGTATCAACCTCTTCCGTTCCCTTCACGAGCATTTAAATGTAATGATATAAATCAAAACTGCAGGACAGAAAAAGAGAAAGACAAAAGTTACCTTCATGGATTCCACTTCCATGAGATCCTTCTGGAAATCATTCTGTTTTTATTAGATTTACTCTCTGTAAATTAGGATTAGTTTTCTATATGGATTTATGAAATAGCTATGGTTCTACTGAAAGCAGGGTGAACCCTCTGGTATAAGGCAGGGAGTATGTGCTCTTTTCATCTGTTATTGGTAAGTTACAGTATGTAGGTTAAAGGCCCCTTGATACCAGTGAAAGAAGAGATCTAGTTCCAGACATGGAAAATGCTTAAATCTTGTGTATGCCAGCCAGTGATATTAATATTGTATAAAACAGCCAGTTGTCRAAGGGCCAGATTCTGTTCTCAGTTACACTGGTGTAAACCAGACTTTTTTCCTTTTTTTCAGACACAATGAATTTGCTTTCACGTGTGCTTGAACAGTTGAACGTAGACTCTGGCTGTCTGTGTTCAGAGACAATCTCTCGGTTCTTGTTTTAGTAGCTTGGGGGGGGGGAAGTGAGCCGCTGGTGKTGTTCCTTGTCTGTCATTGTTCCAACTCCCAGGTGGTGGGCACATTTCAGAGGGCTTTGATGCAAGTGTGACTTCACTTAAGGCACTGTTGTGCAAGAAATTTTTAGCTCTTGTTAATAAATCTGTAAGGCACTTTGTGAAGGCAAAGGTATGGTTGATTGGCTGGAACACATAATTTCAYGGATTTAGCATAAGTGTTCTGTTCCTTTGCAGGGAGAAAATGTATTTTCTGATTTGACAGTTACAAGAGAAGATAATAATTTTTGACAGCACAGGGATAATGTTCATGTTATTCTAGGAAATCTCCATCTTCATACAAATAGGTATCAGTGTGTGCTACAGTTGGTATTGCTGAACTTTGGTGGAAGCTTCAAGTTTCTGTGTTTTGATAATATGATAAAATTGATAAAATGCGTATTTAGAAAGCCCTAATGAATTTCAGACTTGTATCATTTGGAGAATGAAAGAAAGAAAGTGTTTTTATTACGAGTCCAATATAAATCTGAAACATTTTAAAAGAATCCGCAGTATTTTGGAGGGAAGATAGATACATCTTGAATATATTCCAGGTAATGTTGCTGATRGAAAAAGTGGAGAACTGTGAACTGSGTGTTTTAAGTATGACTGATTTACCAACTTSTCTTGGTGGTATGGCCTTTAAAAGTGTATAGAACTTATTTCACCAGTGTTCAACAGTGTACCTTTTAAATGTGATCTATGTATCCAAATTAACAACCACGAGTCTGATTATACAGTCTGGCTAAGGTAGATATTACCCCTGAAGTGAGTTAAATGATGATGGGATGAAGCCAGAATAGGAATGGAATAAARCCTGATGGAGCTGTGGACTCCAGAGGATGTAATGATAATTTATGTCATGATTACAAGCAGGGCAGAGCTAATCGTCATGAACACCCACTATAAGCTGAAAGGCATCCAAAGTGATCTTCTTAAATGTCTCGGTCCAAACCCACCAAATACAAGTGACTGACCTGCGCAGACCAAAAGATGCTACATTTCTGTACAGCTTCTTAGTCTCTTCAGAGTCATTCAGAACAGTCACAGAGTATCAGTGAATTCAGGTCTCAGAATATAAATCTGAAATAACTAGAACAAATATRTTAATTACCATGAAGAAGGCTAATGGCCTATTTTGTATAGTTTAAATACAAATTGGTTTCTCTTTAAAATCTCATGTATCGTTCCTAAAAATGTTATGTGGGCTTTTTGTTTATATAAAGTAATGCTGGCCTACACTTCCTAAGACTTATCACATGCCGTGGTATTGTGATGGAGCTGGGTAGGAAAAACCCTGTATTGTTTTTCCAATTTTAGAGATTCTGACTTCTTAAAAAAATCAAAATCAAATAAATAAATGGTCAAGAAATGTAATGTATCAGCCAGACACTGAAAACTTTTCACTGGAAACAGGGAATTCTATTCTGGAAATGTCACAATAATGCCTCACGAGACTTGTAATTTGGGTGTCACATGTACCCAGTCTTTTCTATGGGTCTGGATGCTTGCCTGGACTACGTCTTCATCTGCCATGGTCTTCCCTATTACAATGGTGCCGTGGAGCATGATGGGGATGCTGTGGAGCCCAGCCAGTGGAGGAGAATGGACTTTTGTGCTGTGATCCTTTTCACAATTCCTCCAGTTACCAGAGACTTTTTCTRCCTTCCCCAGTCACCTGTTTCTTCTCATTTATACTCACCAAAAACCTGAATGTGATTCTCATCACTTTCAGAGCATTCATTGGCTGTAATTATAGAGGACCACAGCAGCTCAGGGTCCCCCACTTACCTTTCGTTAGCTATAGGGATAACAGCTGTCCATAAGAGGAAACAGGGGTTCATGTATGTTAGGGGACCTTTGCTCTGAGGAGCTGTGCTTAAGCAGTACCTGACTAAAKGAGCACAATCTCTGATTGGAACTTCATAAATGATGTAACAGCAAAACTGCAGTGATTGCAAAACTTCATGAGTACAATTTTACTTATCCTTATATCATGAAAATATCATTAACTAGATACTGTGATATCTGCTTAATTATGTAATATTATACCTATTTAATATAGGTCTAATACCTATATAATACAGATGTAAAACTCAGTACAGACTGAGTGATGAATTGATTGAGAGCAGCCCTGCAGAGAATGACTTGGGGATACTGGTGGATGAAAAATTGGATATAGGCTGGCAATGTGCACTTGCAGCCCAGAAGGCCAACCGTATCCTGGGCTGCATCAAAAGAAGGGTGGCCAGCAGGTTGAGGGAGGTGATTCTCCCCCTCTACTCCACACTTGTGAGACCCCACCTGGAGTACTGCATCCAGYTCTGGGGCCCCCAGTACAAGAAGGACTTYGACCTGTTAGAGCAAGTCCAGAGGAGGGCCATGAAAATAGTCAGAGGACTGGAACACCCCTTCTRTGAAGAAAATGAGACTGTTGGGGTTGTTCAGCCTGGAGAAGGCTCCGGGGAGACCTTATAGTGGCCTTTCAATATGTAAAGAGGGCTTATAAGACAGATGGAGAAAGACCAGTTCCAAACCATTCTGTGATTCTATATCAATATATAGCTGCTCTGGATAATATCTCAGTTTATCATGTTGAAATGGTAGAAGTTGTGCTGTCAATGGCAGGTCCAATGTGGGTTTCAGTAGAAGAAGGACCAGACCTGAGAGCAGTGTRAAGTAGGTTTTTTGTGATGAGGATGATTGTAAGTCCTATGCAGGACTCATCCCTCAGAGGGATTTATTTTGCTCAACTTCAGCTGTGTAAAAGTCAGGTACTCAGTTTAAGTTGCTTGTTAGGTGCCTTCTATAGTCAAGGGGGAGAGCAAAGCATGTCCTGAAGTTGCGTGAGCCCATCTTAGACACCCATTTTGAGATGGCTGAACGACATAGACGTTGTCTGGGTAAAACTCGTAGACAGCAAAACTGTGGTGAGATGAATTGTGCCTTGTAACACCTTAGTAAAGTACAAATCTTGATGCTTGTGAGAATTAGCAATTTGCATGAAACTGGGCACAAGCTTTATCTTTTCTGTCACTTTGACTGCAGARTTCGTTTTCTTCCTCAATGTGCAACATTCAATGCCTCCGTAGAGAATGGACTAAGTACAATGCAGTCTAGCTCTGTMGTACCCATCACCATGAGCATTGGGTACAAGAGTGAAGGAGTTACTTTCTGGACTCTGTATGAAAACTACAGAAATATGCTTGCCGTTAGTGTCTGACACCATTACATTTTGTCTCCATGAAAAAAAAAAAGGTTAGAGGGAGATCTAGTATTTTAAAAGCATGATTCATATACAATAGTGAAGATRATGGTAAATGGCTATTGTGACTTTTTTAGCTAGCCTCTGAAGGCTAAATGTCCTGCAAATACTTTTACACATGCTTATCTGTGAGTATTTGATTAGTTCACTACAGGTAAAAACCCCAACTAATATGCTTTAAATTAAATGGAATTGCTAGCGTTTGACCAAYGCAATCTAAATTCTCAGTTCCCCCTTTGTCCTCTCTTTTTAGCTAGATTATCATTTGTGGTTATATGTATATTTCTGAGGAATATTGCTATAACTCTAGTCTATTTTTCCAAGTCTGGTAAAATGCAATATTCACCAGAGCAGAATATATTATTATTAGCGTTGGCATTTATAATAATAGCTTACTTGGAAAATACAGTTAAATGTATACATTGAAACAAAATTAGTTTCCTTTTTTCACACTGTTGACCTGACAGTAAAGTAGAAACATGCCCATCTAAAGTCATAATCAGARAGATAATTGTCTGCAAAGAAAAACTTGACTTACGTCACTGTTTTCAGAGAACTTCTCTCCCTGAAAATAAAGGAACTCTGAAACATCCCTCTCCAAAATCTAACACAGGCAAGACTCTACCATAAAAATACACAGAAGGAAGGCAAGCTATCAGACTAAGTTTTTTTGAGTTAGATTATGAAGTGTAAAATAGCCACAGAACTTAAAAAGAGAAATAAACAACCATAATTCACAGATCCAAATTCCTTTGGAATTAATTTTTGCTTCCTTGTGAAACCTTTCATTTCTACTGCTATGTCATTTACAAGAATTTTACAAGGAGATCCAAAATAAGCATACAAAATATGCAAATGAGCATGCAAACTAATGAGCATAGAGGCTTCTTAGTCAAAGGCTTATGATTTTTTCTTTTTTTGACAGTGAATGGTGGCTACAGTCATTGTAATTTGATCTCTGAGAAGAAGAACATGATGGACATGGAGATGACAAATAGCTCAGTACCTGTCTGCAGACAAGGTCTGTTCATCCACACAGGAAACCCACTTATGCGAGACCACCCACTGTCCTGTGAGAGACTGCTTCATGTTGGTCAGCTGAACTTGACACACTCGGATATAAGGTATCACTGCAAGTTTTATCGGTTGATATACTTTGCTCTTCTGGAGTGCTGCTTTGTTGGAACTGTTTCCCGGTAGCATCCGTGGGTGCTACATTTGGAAGAGTGTTTTTAGCTTTTACTTCATTTTGGAAGTCCTTTGGATGCTCATTTAACTGCACTGCTCATTTGCAGGTTGGCACTGCAGGGACGTGCACGTGTGCGCAGACAACTGTCCAAGGCAGTGCCAAGAAGAGTCACTGTATATGCAGCCGCAGCCCCCTGCATTGAAGTTAAATACAGCTTCTCTGGGGGGGGGCTCTTCCAGCATGCTCAAAAGTCAATGAGAGTTTTGCCAGGGGCTTAAGTAGGGTCAGACTTGCCTCCTCTGTACCTCCACCCTCCACCCCAATGCCATGTTGTTTCCAAATTGCAGCCTGGAAGGCAGGGATGATACTTACTCCCAAACCAATGTCTCCCATATGGCAATTTGGCATGCCATCATCAAACCTACAGGAAGCCAATGCCACTTTTATTTCTACAGCGTTTCCTTTAATGAAGTATTTTCAATGTTCCCATACAGCCATATCCTTGGTATTTGCTTTTAAGGCCGTAATGTGAAAATTTGGTCTCTGGTTTTGATATATACACTGTAGTTGGATATGCTATGAACAGAATCTCTATTTAAACATTTGCTATAAATTAATTATATGAAAACACAGAACTGCATTATTTTTTTGTTGTTGTTACAAATTTAACATTACCAGATTTTAAACAAGTACCCTAAACAGACATCCATTGTGAATAGAAGCCTGCTACAAATTAAAATCTGTCCATCTATTTTAATTACACTGCTTTTTGGCAGGGGATATAATACGGAATAATCTTGACCTTTTTGAAGAGCTGTAGAAAAGAAAAACCTCAATAAAGTTGCAGCCTTTATCTTAGATACTTGGAATAATTGGCACTCTGTGCATGGAACTATCAAGCCCAAATTTCCATAGTCACAGCAAGAGGAAATATGGCCTATGGCTTGGTCTTGGAAATCTGACTGTTTCTGATTTTATTATACATATTTATGTCTTGTTTCCCCTTTTCTATTTAGTGGTGGGGTAAGAACATCTGTGTTTTCAGGAGGAGGAGCACAGCAATATGGCAAGCAAGTGGAACAGCTTTTTGTTTGTTTGTTTGTTTGTTTGTTTGTTTGAAAAGGACAAATAATATCCATGCCACATAACAAAATATTCTGCTATCGCTACAAAGATTTGTAGATGCCATTGCAGCTGGATTTAAGTCTGCTCCCTCCTAGCTTCTTTATGGCTCAGTGTGGGACTGGCAGTTACCAACCTTTTTTTATTCTGTCAGTGAGGACAATTATGAAACAAAGATAATTAGGGCAGGAGCAAACAAAAGGAGGAAGAGAGTACTCTGCTTAGATCTTTTGAACCTTTTTGTAAAATTTATAATGAGGAAATGACAGATATCTGCATACCGGGGATCACAGTACCCACCCTCAGAAATATGAACCCCTTCCAGCCCCCATTTGGAAGAGGATTCCCAGAACAACATAAAGGATTGTCTGCTGCATAACATGAGAAAGTAGCAGGTGATAGGCCTATTCTCTCCCCTTTGCTTTGCAGCATGGGCTAAAGCCTTGAGGTTCTGCTGCTTCTAAGCAACAGTTTGGAAGTGTTTGGAGAATACCTTGAGAGACCCTTCCATTCCTTTACGGGTTGTTTGTGTGTCCCACTGGTCATGCTCTGCTTGTATGTCCACCTGGCTAATACTACTTTTGTCTGCATGGGATTTGCAAGGTAAAGCCAATGCCCAGCTCTGCACTATGGATCTCATAGACACAGTGTCTAATTTTATCACTGTGCTACTCATGAGACACATGGTACGGAGCCAAAACCTTGGCATGTGAGAGAAGGGGGACAGCAGTTTGGACGATTTCTGTTCATGGTGTTTGTGATGCTAAAGGTTCTTGACAAGCAAGTTACAGAAAACATGTTTTTTCCCTGAAGATCTGAAAACAGGAGAACATAACTGAGTTGGGGGTGAAGTGATTTTAGGGAAGTCAATGGGAGCTGTGCCTCCCCAGATTTCAGCCTTCATTAGATGAGAAGATGAGAAGATAAGATGATGAGAAGAATCAAAATAGATGAGAGAAATAGGGCTGAAATGTACAGATATCTGAGCACACAGAAGTCAGGGCAAACTCTATTTGGTTGTTCTGTCCAGCTCTAGTGACCAGCACAGAAATAAAGGGAGATACAAATTCAAACAATCTCTCTGGGTTGAGCTTTGAACCACTCTGCATTTCTAGGATATGCAATGTCCAAGGAAAACCCAAACAAACCAGAGAGCACCTCCCCTAGCAATCCAAATTCTCCCTCAAGATTGGGGGTTATGATTGGCTTTGTCCTTTTTTCCTTCAGTGCACTGAAACTTGTTATCCCCTTCAGCTTCTCCCTGAATCACTTTCTCTCTGAAACTGTATTCTAGGGATGACTGCCTTAATCCAAGAATCACAGTCCCTCTTCTTCCTGGCCTCTTTTCCCCACTCAGTTAATAGCTTTTAAGTTGTGCAACGTAATTGCTGCTACATGCTATCTGTGAATGCAACATGTGTGGGACTGGAAAAGTCCTAATACCTTCTTTACCACAACTGGAGTCAGCACACAGCTAACGTTGGCCTTTTGTCAAATAATCCATTATCAGACACAGCAAACGCGCCCACACTGTGCTCAGTGCTCGGCATATAAAACCCAAGGAAGACATCAGAGCAGTCAGATAGTGTTGCAAAGGGTCCCTGGATGTGCAGCAGAACAATCCCCTCCAGCTTCTTAAAACTGTCAGTTATCACTGATTGCACATTTACAGTGGCAATTGAAGGCATGCATGTTTTGTAAATAATCTGGAGATTTCAGATACAGTCATCTTTTCCTTTGAGGGCAGTTGGGAACTGCAGTACTTCTGGCATGGTGCTACTGGCCTCGTGCTCTGGCTCCAATTACCACGTAAGGGAGTCTCTTTGGAAACACTGCCTTAGTATCCTCTGAGAGGCTGCTGTTACTCTTCAAAGGCCTTACACTCAGCTTTCATGTGCTTAAGCAGCAATTCTGTTGCCTCAGACATCCCCGGTACATGGATGCTCCCTGTGAAGAGAGGTTTGTGGGGTATACGCTCCTGCTGACCCCACTCCCTTCCAGGGTTGCTCGTCTGGAAGCCCCCCAGAGCTGCTCACGCTGATCCACGTCTCCACACAGTGCTCTTTACACTGTCCTGCTATCCTTTGCCCCTCTCACTCTCCGCTTGGCTGTTTATTTCATATGCATTTATATTTCGCTACTGTCCAGAGATTATGAAATCCTTACGGCCAGCACGACCTGTGTGTACCAGGCCTGGAATCTGATCACTGTCTGTAACAGCAAGATGCCATTACAGCAGCAAATAGTCAATGGGTATAAGAGGAGCCACCCAGCAAGTTGGATGCCAGACACCTTGTCTCTCTCTCATATCAGTTTTCTTTCTGTGCCCCTTCTCCCCCCACACCACAGGACTGGGAGGAATGAGCAGGGCTTTCCCTAGAACAATGATGGCAAAATTCTGCCAGGAATACAGAAAGTTTGCATTAATGCAACCTTGACATTAAGTACCCCAACACTCAAACATCAGGAATTTGAAAGAATGCCAGATTCTCCCAGCAGAGTTAACTAACACAGGGTGTATAATGTACTTAAATATACAGTGCTACAGAGGAAACTGTAGCTCCCAGAAAAGCCTTGCTTCTGATCTGCACAAGCAGCCTGTGCTTATCATTATGTAGGCAGAGCATGGATAAGACACGGCTGTGGCAATGGGAAGCATGAATTCAGTGCCTTCATCTCATTTGCTTTTGAAATAAGGTATTCCAGCTTGCCTTTTGGTTCAAAACTCCCCTTTTTTGTGTGTCTTATATTCTGCACTGCAGCATCGCAGCAATACAGTCCTGACTCTGAGTAAGATCTTGTGCTGGAAGTGCAGATCAGTGTTGCTGGGACTTTTGGGAACCTGATGTTTCTCAGGACAAGGATGTCTGTATCCATTCTGCAGGTACTCTGCACTGACTCCAGCTTGAACTCCTCACATGGATTTCTGGCAAGATGGGACCTTTACATAAAGCTTAATAATATGACACCAATTATCACAGGCTGAAACGTAAGGCTTGGGTTAGCATTATATGATGTAAGAAATGTATTGTGTTTACTTTAGCCTGAGGCTTTGGGACCACTGAACTATGACACAAACTGAATTATTTAGAAGAGTTCTTGTTCAGAAGAAACTAAGTAATAGGAAATATTGTGCCTGGCATGGTATGTTCTAAAACCTTTCTCAGAATGAGTGCAAAACACCACACTTTCTACTGAGCAATGAAGCTACAAGCAAGCAGGGCAGGGTTTCCCAAATATGTGCAATAAAAGGTTTTTACGTATGCTTATGCCACATGTTTTACAGACATATGGTTCTGTAAATGTTAAAAAATAATGTACGAATACTGTTGGGTTTGTTGGTTTTGTTGGGTTTTTTTTAAATTTACCATCTGCAAAACCAGGTGCTTTAAGTTTACCCTGAGACCAACTGTGGAAACCTAAAGGGAGAAATTATGATTAATGGATTATGGAAACCTCTAAAACTTTTAAATATAGTCTTTTTAAACTTCTGGTGGCAAGTGCAAGATCTGATTGTTCTGTAGCAATGAATGGTGGGGAATTTCACTTCTCTCATGAACTTAAAGGTTTTTTTATATCAAGCCCTACTGGCTGCAAACTGTTGCAGCTTAGAAACCTGTCACTAGTGAATGCAGTGTTGACAGTTGTGTGCCTTAGACAGGTGTTGTTTTTTGACAACTTTAATTTCATGGGAAGGAAGTTTTTTTGAAGCTTTTTGTTGTTGTTTTGTTTTTTCTAATTGGTAGTTCTTTGAGAGTTGTTACCAAGGAAGTGTTAGAAGTCATCCCAGCTTTCCATCTTAATGTTAGTAGTGGATTAATGGAAATAATAGTGATAAAATCATCTAAGTTGTAAAATAAATGCAGTTTACTCGGTAGCTTCGCAGTTTAATGTATGTGTATGTCCAAAATACCTTATGCATACGTGTTTCATGCTTTAAAACGTGTCAGATTTGTCTTAGCTGCGGTGTCACACACAAGTTGCCAAATGGCCAGGTTTTCTTCAGCTTTTGTGTTGCTAGCATCAAAAAAGCATAAAATTCATTTAAGTGGAACATGTCAGTGTAAGAGCCATGGAGCACCTCTCTGGAGGGTTTATTAGTTCAGGTACAGTTTTCCTGCACACAGATGTACTGTTTCCTCTTCTCGGTCTGGCACGTCACTGCATGATGAAGCCATAGGTTAAACCCTACTATGCTTTAGGGATCTTAAGGAACACCCAGTGGTCCTAAGAAAAAAACACAGTTGGGTCATCCTCAGTAAACATTTATAGCTGAGATAAAGTGTTTTATTTGAAGGCATAAACCAATTGCTAACTGCTTGGAAGAAAATGTTAGGAGAAAATGTTTCCTAAATGCAGTGTTTTTCTGAAATGTCTATGTGGGGTTCCTCAAGGTTCTGCTCCCTGAGTGGCTGGATTCAGCACACATCAAAAAAGATTAAAAATCACTTCTGCAGAGCAATCTTGTTTTGATTTGCAGAACCATGTATTCTTTAATAGGAAAAATGGAAATGGCGATACACAGACTGCCAGTTTAAATCTACCGGTTCTGAACTTTTCTTAGTTATCTTTTGTGGACCTCTTAGAAGTAAATACTCAGCTGCTCTCTTATCGACTCTGGACCACTGGTTGAAAGTGAGCTGTTCTTTCTTTGTATTCCTTTTTTCCCCATTGATCTTGCTCCTTTTTTAATTTAGCGAAGGAAAGCATCTCTCTGACATGTAAGCAAAGCTCAGCTAGCCTTTTTTGATTTGTGTGAACAAGAATGCCAAGGCATTTTCCCAGTGTGCTCTGAGGAAAATGACGATATTTGAATAATTCAAAAATGCCCAAAGCTCTCAAACTTCATTCTCAGCTATTGTTTTGCCCGATCTATTATGCATTGAAAACCTAGATTGTGATTGATGAACTGCCCGTAGCAGTGGAGGGGAGATTGTCTGTTTCGTGCGTAACCCAGTGTGTAAAATTAATCCTGTGTAAAACGATGCTGCCTTTACAAGGGTTGTAGAGGAAGCATTGCAGATTTTTTTGGTGTAATTGCTGCGTTAGACAGGCAACATTCAGCAGAGAGCAAGTGCTTTCATTCTCCAGGGCTTAACAAGTGTTGTGTCTTGTACAAAAATCATAAATCCTGTGGTAGTTAGTGATGCTTAATGAAAACTGTATTACAGGTCACCCAGGTTTCAAGACTCAGTAGATTCTGCTGCTCCATGCCTGAATGGAAGTCACCCGGCTCAGCACATTAAACAAGAATGCCCGAGTGATTATAAGGTTCTGTCTGAGGCTTCCACACATAGGAGGATTACGGAGGGGATGGAGCTGAGAGCCTCCGGTAGTCTGCATCCTGAAATAGACCTAATGAATAATAGCTTTACAAATTCACTTTCATCCTACTTGTTTAATAATGAACATAGCTCCTCCCTGGGTCCTTTGTCACTTGGCACCCCTCAGCACTCTGCCAGGCTACAAACAAGCAACCTGAAGAAGAGATGCATCTCTGTTGTGCCGTCTTCAGCTGAAGGAATTGATATTACAGCTATCATCCGCACATCACAGACGTCACTGGTCACCTGTGTGAATGGACTGCGAACTAATTCAGCTGGCATTTCCTCTCATCCTGTGGAGATCAGTCATCACAGTGCTCAAAAATCCTCTCGGCCCCAGTCTTGCTCTCAGCCTGGAAACCCTTGCAGTATTCCCTCCCCTCCAGCATGTCTTGTACCTGTTTCCACTGAATGTGACAGAGGTGACTGTGAGCAGATACAAATGCAGCAAGTCGAGGAGAATGGAAGCCTCAGCCTTATGATGAATGGTACTAGCATTCCTCATCAAAACAGCTCGCACAGCACCCAGAAGGTGAGTTTCTTAAAACAAGAACCAGCTGACGATTATTCCTCCACTGCTGATCTTTTTCGACATCATCAGGGGCTGCCTCCCCCTTACCATCTACACCAGCAGCTAAGCCAAACTCAAGGGCCACTGCCTCACTTACATGCCTCTATGTCTCCGAAGTCCCTTCAGCCCAGCGATGGGGATGAACAGGACCTCAGCAACGGCAAACAGGTCTGTCGGTGGATTGACTGCAGTGCCACTTACGACCAACAAGACGAACTGGTCAGACACATAGAAAAGACTCACATTGACCAGCGGAAAGGAGAGGACTTCACTTGCTTTTGGGCAGGCTGTGTCCGCCGATATAAACCCTTCAATGCTCGTTACAAACTGCTGATTCATATGAGGGTTCATTCTGGAGAAAAACCAAACAAGTGCATGGTAAGTCTGGAATATATTTGTTTGAATAGAAACATACTACTCTGCTCTCTTTTTTGCTCTCTCTTCAATCTTATTCCAATATAATTGTTGTGCTTTCCTGTAACTTAGTCTGCAGCAGGCTAAAGGGGAATTGGAGAAAACCTTAATCTAGAAGGAAATGTTTGAGTAAGAAATACTGTAGTTCTTGGAAAAGGGATTCAGTTTCCTTATATGAGAGCTTAACTTTTAATACAGTGCTTTATTTTTTTAATATTCATTAAAGCATTAATAAAGTGATGATCAAAGCACGCAGCAGTCATTTAACGTAAAACAAGTTACTGAGCCTCGGGTGACATTTTTAATCAAGAAACATAAAACACATCTAATGAAATTCTTTTCATTCCTTCAACTGAACAATAACCCACAGAGTTGTGAGTGCAAAAGTTTCAAATGGTAGTTTAGAAAAGAAAAAGAAACTTGTTAAGGATTTTAAACAGTTAAAAGAATAAAAGGAGTATCTTTAATTACATTTTCAAAGGTTGTTAGGGGCTTTTTTAATTTGCAAAACAGAGCTTTAAAAATAAGTAAAAACCATTGTTCTCTTCTGATCAAGAAGATGTAAACAACATCAGTGTTCCAAAAAGAGGATCTTGGGAATAACACCATCTCTGCATCTGCCCACCATGATGACAATATGGCCAAACTAAAATAAAAGTTAATGACTTCCATTAAGCTTTCCACATGTTTGAAACAACAATGATATAAGACCCTGACTGAAACAGATGAAGCAAAACAAGTTTGACATAAGCTTCCAAATTGGGCCATGAAATTTGGAAAGTCTTATTTGTAACACYCACATGCGCACGCGTGTGCATGCATGCACATACGCGCAGGCACACACACACAAATAAGTACAAACAAAGGGAATGGTTATGGCAGCAGGTTGTGGTTCTTGATAGGCAGAATTTTCGACTTTATGTCTATTTTATTGTTTTGATCAGAGAATGGTATAATGGAAAATGCTTGTAAGGAAGGTAGATCAAGACAAACTTTTCCGTGGCAAGCTGTAGCTTTCTATGGAGGAATAGAAAAGAATGTTTATATAAAAAGCTTACTTTTTTTCATTTATTCAAGAAAAAGTTTTCTGGCCTGCAGTGGTTATGGAAGGGAGAAGGAAGAAAGCAACAGTTTTCAAAATGTTTTACGGAGAAAAATTTTCTCTGTACATGGTCATCCTGATTATCTTTTTAATTCCATGGATAAATGAAAAACGTTATCTTAATGTCTGCACTGTTCAGTTGGTATTCCYTAAAATAATACTGGAAGCAATGCAGATAGTTAAAGAACACCATCAAGTTGTTCAAGATAAAATGGAAATGCTCTAAGACTTACCTGTTTCTTTTTCCTTTGAGAGAAAGAACTGACTTGCTCGGTTCCAGAAGTAGCTCAATCACAATTTGTAAAAGTACAAAGGAATTTAACTTCCTATGAATATCTTTTTTTTGGTCATAAATCATCAAAGGATAATGCAAGTTAGTTGCCCCTTTCCAAACAAAAGTGTAAGCAAGCTGTGAAAGCATGCTTACAGATTTTATTTTAGCCCACTTCTTGTTTTTAGTGCTTTTATCATCTGGAATGAGATCAGTCTTGTCCTCACTTTCATCTCACACTTTTTAAAAGAAATACTTAAAACGTGAAACCCTGATTACCTTTACTATGATGCTRAAAGATTCAATAGACTCCATGGGTAAGGGAACTTTTGTCTTTTTCTGCAAAATGCGTATTTGACAGGTATTGTACAGCAGATTTCTAATGTTACATTCCCATTCCTACAGGAAACTGAGTAAACTAGAGACATTAAATCATGTAATATCTTAGCAAATGCTAAAAATTTCCTCCTTTCAATTATGTTCATCTGTGTTAGAGAGCTGGCTTTTGGTAACATCTCAAGGTTTAATTTGTGAATAGGTTGGAAAAACCTTTGTGTCTGATAYTGCAGACAGCCTTCATGGCACATGTATATAGCCTTGGCGTGTAAGTACATAAAGATCTGTTTTATTTGAGCAGATATTGTAGTTGTTCCCATACATGGAATGGCCCAATCAGAATTAGGAGCTTTACATTGCACAGCTTGCAGTTAACTCTTCCATTCCCAGAATAAGACCCTTTCACTGCCAGCAGAGGTATCCATGTATTAAATGTTACAACCTGGAATCCTGTGTGGAGTAAATCTGGATCCAAGTGAGCGCATGAAAAATACGTCTCATTTGCAGATCTAGTTTTCTACCCTGGAAGACCTTGATCTAGCAGGGACAAGATCCAAAGCTGCAACATGGCTCCTTAAATTTATTAATATCAAGTRGGGATTATTTGCCCAGCGAATTCCATTCCACTTTAAACAAGGGTTGCTGTGCAGTGTTTCATTGTGCGGTGATGTCATGTCATTTTAAATGATGGCTTTTCTTTTGATGTGGTAATAATTGTGCTGTTATTCCTGCAAATTAAGAAGGCAATTCATTCTCTGTCTATAGAGGTCTGAGATTTTGTTTCGTTTTTGCTGTAGCCCTGTTAAAGTAACTTTACATCTCTTGGTATTTGTAGTGGAGATTTTCTTTCGCTGTTCACAATTACCCATTGTACTTTCTTTTTAAGCCCTTGATTTTGTTCCTCTCTGTAAGATTACTGGCTGACTAGGTATTGAACTGCTCAGGAGAAGCTAACAGCAAGCAGCACCCCACCCTCATACATAAAARTACTTTTCCATGTAAAATTATTAATTTCTTATGACAGGCTTTGCTACTATGTACTGTAATAGACAAAGGAATTTTGGAATTCAAGCTACTTGAGAACAGGAAATACATGAGACATTTTGATTGAAAAGTAAATGGTTCACTAAAACTGCAGTTAATCCTTTTATTATCTTTCCAACAGCAGTTTCCACAATACTTTCATGAGGTAAGCTTCCTTCAGTCCAACTGTAACACTCTCATCGTTACAGCTGGTTTAAATTTAGCTAGCCTGCTTCTTTCTTTACTACAGACAGTCAACAGGCAAAACAGTATCTGGTGTAGAGAACTACTGATGTTTCGGGTCCATATTCTGCTTGCTGTGTTTCATTGCCAAAACCAGTACTATGAGTATTCTGTTTTCATATTCTGTTAAATATTCTAATTAAGTGGTGCCTTCTCATCATTGTGTCCCTCAGTTTGGTTTTTCCTTGGGCTCTGCAAGTAGTCTAAAGGAAACTACCTAATCTCTTTGCAATATCCTGTTATGTTTCATACTTAACTCATGTTATTTTAGTTTTATTAAATTTGGGGTTCATCTGCATTATAATCAAAAATATATCCAACAAAAATAATGATGCAATGCCTTTACGACTTTAACTCCTGAAGATTAATTTCATGCTTTTTTAGATTTGATGTCCCAGACAACTGGAATTTTGATTGTCTGAGACAGCAAAAATTAGCAAGCTTAAATGGTTTTTATTTAAAAAAAAAAAATTTTCTCATAGCTGCATCTTTTGCTGTCTTTCAGTTCTTCCAATACTTTGGTGGGTAGAACCCTGCTGATCTGCAGATATTGCATCCTCAGTTTAAGCCTCTGCTTGCAAATGTAAATATAGAGCTGCTCATTTGGTTGTCTAGAATTGTTTGATTTGGACAAATCCATACTTGGCTTATAAGTTTACCCTCTTGCGGCTTCATAAAGAGTAGAAAATGAAGTTCCCATCACTGCATGCATACGTGCTCAGGGAACCTATGTCGCAGGCCTCCACAGACATGATCAGGGTAAATATATTTATCTTTACGTAATTTCCACATATGCAATTAGTGTTTATAGAAATTGGGTATCATAACGTATGTGATACCTATGAAAGGAGCTGGACAGTGATAATAGCCATTGTTGATGTCTCTAGTTCATATATTTCAAAGAAAAAAATGCCTCCTGAGTATGTTCTAGACCYGTCTGTGACATTGTGTTCCTGCGTAGATCGTTAAGACTTTGAAGCAGAATCTTTTTTTCTTGTATATATGCAACATATTCAGTTTGGGAACAGTTTTGATGCAGTGATTTGGGTGCTGTGTTGTACRCAGTGAAATTCAGCACTTGTGCTTGTCAGTTCTTTTGAATCCCTAAGGGTGAGACACTAAAGGTACTGCATTAAACATGGGGAAATTGAGACATAGAGAAGCTAAGTAACTTGCCTAAAGGCATCTTTAGGCAATTCAAGCATTCCAGCGCAGATCTTGTGTTCAAATCACTACATCACACAAACTAACTATTTGCAATTTATCTATGAAACAGATATTTGTACAGATTRCATAAAAGATAGTGGTCCTGCTGAACTTTCTGTTATTTTTACTGTACATCTCTGAYGCAAGTGGTTTGACGTGTCATAAACCTGTGAAAACTCTCATCAGAAGGCTCGGCTACATTTGTACCACTTCGTGGGCAGYAACCTGGTTATTACGATTACAGCAGAAAGGGGCCTGTTGAGCAGATTTGTATTATTGCTTCTGCTGCTAAGGAAACCAATGCGGAATCTCTGTTCTCAGTAGATAGCGAGTATTATGCTGTCTGCAGTCAGTGGGGAGCATGTGTCTAGCAATGCATGGTGAGTAATGAGATTTCTACAGGCTACATCTACAGATGAGTCCAAGGGACAATCCTGCATCTGCAGGGAAAATAGGCCTGGTGCACCAGCTTATATGCTTTTCAGTTACTTCACCTAAACAATAAGTTTCCATGCCTGACTCGAGGGAATGTTGTGGAAGTCTGGAAAGTATTTTCAGCTTTTGGAGTAGAGGGTGTCATGCACTGATGCCAAAGGAGTGCTTTAAAAAAACGACAATAATATTAGCCTCACTTTGTTTCCTTTGAAGTCAATAGTAGGAAGCATCGATTCTATCAAAGCTGCCTCACCAGAGATCTCTCTTTTTACTAGGTCTCTGATGGCATTTTCTGATACTGTCAAGGAACTGCAGCATTAAAAATGCTCTGATTAGAGGAGTAGACAGCAATTCAGTGGTTTTGTGAAAATACAATGTTTGTTTGTTTACAAAAACCAGGTACAGATTACACGACAGTACAAATGGGTTTAAGCATGTACGAGCACTGGAGGGCAGGCTGGCAAATGGCTTTAGGCTTGGCACTGTGTCAGCTCATGCCCAATGGCAGTTGGTGAATTTGAACTCTTCGTTGTCCACAGGAGAGCTCCACACTAGCAGAACTTGCAGAGCAAAAGCTGTAGAAATTGTTGGGCCCAGATTCCGCTGTGGGTGGGATTGTCCCATGTTTCAGTGCAGTAGGACAGAAATGCAAATCTGCAGTTCTTAGTGCAGACAGAAAGTACGGCGCAATGGTATGGCGCAATGGTGTGGTGCCGTTAGGGGCTTGAGACCTGCCTTCTTGAGCTGGGCTGCAGAGGGAGTAGCTGCCACTGTTTTCCCTGAGGGATTAGCAGCTTCCTAATGCGTCCCTGGGATTGCTGACCTTCAGGACATTCTGTGAGGTGCATCTGCTTTATCAGGTTGATAGAAGAAGGTGTAAGATGCTGGGCGAGATGGACTTCTGCTCTGACCAAGCAGGGCTGGCTGCCTTTTTTGTTCTTTTCCAGCAGTTTGATATGGGTTAGGTCTGGCTGGCATGTTCTCGGGTTTTTTTGTTCGCATAAATCTAAATAAATACAAATGAAGTAAATTCCGACTGTTGCTGCCAGCACCCAGAATGGTTTTCAAGTTCAGTTGAGTGCCTTAAAAATGTTACACAGGACACTGAAGAGCTATGATAAATGGAATATGGTAGTTAAGAGATATCACATGGAACTTCCATGGAGAGGGCTTTCAAGTACATACCTTTTTATCCTACAGGAGCATTTAATTCCACAAGGTTTTATTTCAATTGACTTGATAAATTATTAAGTAATTTGGGACCTGGTTGAAACATAATTTTCCTGAAGTTTTCCTGGCATATTTATACAGAGCGGGTCACTGTGTGTAGATATTGCTGTTCATTCAGTCTTTTAAGTAAGAAACAAAGTGGGATAGTAACAGTACTATCACCACAAAATAGTGGGTACTCATCTTATGAAACTCACTGCCATAGGACATAATGTAATTAATTACCACTATTAACGGTTCTTACAGTGTTGGATAATTTCCGCTAATTTCCACTAGTATCTACTGAAGGTAAGGTGATAGGACTAAGCAGATAGTGGTTTRGGGAACAGATAGCCTTGTGGCACAAGGATGGATATTCATTTCCATGTTCCACATTAGAAATTTTACTAGGTATTCCATGCCAGTTTTTTCAAACCAATAGTAGTATCATTGTAAACCAGAGCTTTGAAAAGAAAGCCATGAGTGAATCTGGGTCATATTCAATTTGGAAAACAAAATGATGGGGGGACAGGGAACAGGACTGGAGGATTTTGTTACTATTGACGTTTTCTAAACAGTGTACTATTTTGGAAATAATGAAATGTTTCTGTATTTTAACCCATTTTATTTGACTTTCCATTTCAGAATGAAAAAGTGTTAAACAAAGACGCTTTTTTTGGTTGTTTGAAAGCTCTCCCCATTTGATTTATTGGGTGTTTTTATTTTGTTAGTGCAGTCCCCCAAACAATTATGTTTCAGCTCATCCCGGACTGATTTCTCTTCTCTTCATTCTTCAGTGTTTTGATTTGGCTACTGAAATACATATTTTTTACCACAATTCCAACTGTGACATGATTTGAGTAAAAGGAAAATGATCCACTTTCCTACAAAACAGATCATTGTCAGAATCCTAAACACTCTGAGCTTTTGAAAAATACCTGACAATGGTCTGATTGACAGAGAACATCTTAAAGGAAGGAAACATTTTGTATTAGAAATGGTTCTCCACAGTGACTATGCTGCTTGGCACCGTTGTGGCACACAGAAGAGGTAGTCGTATCAGAATTCCTCCTTGCCGAGCAAAGTCATTCATGTTCTTTGTCAAATAATATAGGCTAAAGTATGCCCAGCTTAGAAAAGTGAAATTTATTAGTTGTGACCAACGATGTCTGGCTGCCAGACAAACTTCTAGGCATGTCTCCCAGGTCTTTTTGGAGAATTTTCGCTAGGCTCCTTTCCCTTTCCTTTGCCCAGTTTGCATACAAAAATTACATCTCGATACCATGTTTTTATCTTTATCCTCTTGTCCCACAAAACTCAGTAAGTAGTGATTCTTTCTCATTTTAAGACACTCAGAATTATTTCCAGCTCTGCTGTGGCCTGGCTGTGGATGATACTCCACATGTAGATTTATTCAAACCCCAGTCTCAGCACAGACCTATAAACCTCTCATGGGGCATCACCTTTTGAAGATATCTTGCAAACAGCCTCTTAACTCCCAATTCATTCCAGCTGCACCACAAGATCACTTTCTTTGCCATGCAGATCAATGAATTCTATCAAATAATCACATCTGAAGATGCAAAAAGGGAAAGGCTTTCCAGCCTCTAAGCACTGGGTTTGCAATAACTCTTAAGGATATCTGTAGCTCACCATTTCCCATGTAGCAAAAGTGTGACAAGATTTCTTTCTCACTATGCATCCTGTCTGGGAGTGAATCGTCCWTCAGTTTCACTATATGAATCTGCACAGTAGTAAAGATCAAGTGATACACCCTCAACTAGTCAGATGCATTCTCCATTCTAGTCATAAGTTTTACAGGGCAGTAAATACAATTGTGAACTACCTGCTTCCTGAAGGAATGTCTTAATACACCTCAAGAGTACCTCAAAGATGCATCCAGCAGTCGGGTCCTAAAACTATAATTCTGCAGGGTCCAGCGTCATTTTCGCAGGGTGAGTTGTTTCCAGAAGATCTGGGAAAKAAGGTTGCATTCAGTGATTTGAAGGCAGTCTTCAGTTACCTAGTATCTAGGAGCAGTGAGAGAAGATTTTTTTCCCCCTGAAATTTCATTTWAAAAAAATTGCATCTGAATATTATTAATCTTGTCATTTAGAAGGTGGAGAGCTTGAAAGTTCTAAAATTTTAAACAAAGTCTTTGTGATTGTGTTCTTGAGGTTAAGTGCTTGGCTTTATTTTATTTCTATGTATGTGTTCTGTAGGGATTATTAAAAATGGCATGGAATTGTTCTGAACTCGGTGATTTAGCCTTTCTGAACAGTGATTAACCTCAAGAAGGAAAAATAGTTTGAATCACCTGGCACAAGACTTGGTCAAATTAAAAAGCAGTAAAATTAAATATTGTTTTAAAACTATGCCAATGATATACTCATTAATGTTTCTTATTAGGCCAATACATTTTAATACTCTGTATTAGTGAAACATATGTCATTTAATAAAAATGTTAATCTGCATTTGCAGGCAGCACAGAGGCTGTATAGTATAGTCTCAGGGGAGAAAGAGGAATTTAGTGCACATTAAAAACTTTATACAGTCATTCATGCAGTTGGATCTCAGTTCTAAATGTGATGCATTTGTTTGTTACTTCGGGGCAAACCAGCAACAGTTAGCCTTTGACAATCGGATGAGAAATAAAAAGCCATCGTTCCACAGCGCAGCGTGTTTACATCGGCTTGGGCTTCACAATGGGCCAGATTCTGAAACCTTCACTGACTTGTTTAGCAAATAGTCCAGTGGGCCTAGTAAAAAAATAATGTGCTATTTAAACTAAATATATCCAAACTTGACCTTCTGGTGTCTGACAACTCACATTGAGCAAGATTTTCAAAAGCAGGCCCTGGTTTTGGATGGCTTTATTTTGGAGGTGCCCTGCTCTAACAGGCACCTCTGAAGTTGAGGTCCTCTTTCTCTTGAACCAGACAGTGTGTAACTGAGTTACTGAAATTTCATGAGCACTTCTGGAAATGTTGACCTTAGATCTCCATTTCCTCACAAGTACAATTAAATAAATCTCTCTGGAGCACAGTGAGGGTGAATAATCACAGTGAGGTATTGAGGCCAATAACGTCACGCATCCATAAGGCATTTTTGCATCTCTAATGGTTTCTTCTGCTGAGAATCTCAAAGCTCTCAAGCATCTGCCTGCCTACGGCATTTCCTGTGTAGTGAAAACTCTTGTGCCCAAGTTCCAGATACAGTTGAATTAAGGCAAATTACTCTGCTACTTTCTGTCCCTGTTTACACTGGTGTAAAGAAACCCTGAATTTACACCAGGGTACATGAGCCCAGAATGGCTCAGCCACAAAGGGCCAGAAGTCACACATTGAGTGCCTGGCAGAAGAAGCAAGAAAAAGACCTCCTTCTTCCCAAAGTGCTTTCTCTTCCACCTATTTCTTAAAGTCGGTGTGAGACTATGCACCTTTGCTGACCAGAAAGTCCCTTCTACTTCAGAGCATTATTCACTGAGTAAGGGGATGCAAGACAGGTATTTTATTCAGTTCTACAGTGGCTTTCAAAGAAAATGTTGCCATTATAGAGTATTCAGCACCCTGTATTCTACCTCAAGGACACCTGTATTTTCTGTGTTTGGGTAAGTCAAAAGGGTCTTCATTTCAAATAGCTGTGCATTTACATCACAGACATTTGTCATTGCCTGACTTGTGTATTTACATCCCTGGGCTGATTGTGGAATCAAGGAACAATATGAGTTTTATTTCAAAGTCTGCTTTTGTTGTCTATAGCAGTGTCTTCCCTTGATCTCCTTCTTTTATTGTTGTGTACAGACAACATATGTGTGAAGAGATCCTACACTCAGGTACAGTGTAGTTGCAGTGTTAAATAATTGATCTTGATCTTTCTTTTGAAACTGCATCCAAGGCATTTAAAAGTGGGAAATGGAAAAAGCATGTTCTCATAATCCAGCTCAGTAAAGTTTGCACAACTGCTCTTTGTTTCATCATCCCTACAATAAATCTTTCATTTTTGCCAATTGAGAATGCCTACTAAATCTGCAAATGATTACTTCCCTGAATTGTGTTGGGATTCTTGCAATACATTTTTCTTACATGGGTAATGATAAAATAAGAGTCCATCAAAAATATTTTATTGCCTGGCAGAGAGCCTTTTATGAAATGGTTTTGATTCAAGGAGATTCTTCCAAGTGTTTTAGAACCATTGCTTACAACTTTCCTTTAACCCTTGCATGGAGGGCTGCCAGGCCCTGGGAATGTCAGAAATAACGCTAGTCAAATCAGCGGCTGGTAGAATGCAGGACCTGGGTATCAATTTAACCTGTAGCCCTTGGACTCAGACTGAGAGCATGCTGCTTCAACATGTACTTGTAAAGGGTATTGTGTTACTATTAGATTAGAAAGCTGATGAATGTCAGACTGGTGGGAACCTTGTAAAACTAATCTGCTGTGTCCATGTTGATATGATTTCACTCTGTTTCAGTGAGAGAGTGAGGAAGATGGAGTGTTACAAAAAGGAAAACACAAGGGAAAACTGGTAGGGCCATCTGGGTCACTGAGCCCAGCTTCTGCAATCCCAGGTATTATGTCACCTTACAATAATCAATCCCTTCAGTACACCCAGAGGCACAGAACACCTTTATGTCTGTGCCTTCGAGAAAGGTGTATCGTCAACACTATGACTTGTAAGTGAGGATCTTTCAAAGTCATGTGAAACAAATCCTGCCCTTTTTTCCCCTGATTTCAAAATGGGTACAGCCACATTTGTCTGCCTTTGCACAGGAACTGGCCAGCTGTAGGAACTGCTTTGCTTTCCTTATAAAGAGATACAGTCTCAACCCAGTTCCTCTTAGATCTTGAGCACACTGTCTCCACGTAAAACAAGGCCCACGGGGCTATTCCTGGAATGGCACAAGTCRTGATGCCTGAAAACACATTCTAGTACTGCAGGGAGAAGCGATCTGGCAAGAGATCTACCTTGTGATACTTGCTTGCACTCACAGAAAACAGCAGTAGACCTGACTCAGTGTGGGGTGCTCTCAACAAAACCACATCTAATGCTTGACATGTTGCCCACTTGCCTCCGTGCAATAAATTGTCTCCTCAGACAAGACATGGGGAGAGCAGAAAAAAAGCAGATTGTGTGAAAATATTTAAAAGTATCACAGTTATTCACAGACTTTTATCTTCCTGCATATCCTCAAACATAATGACATTTTTAATTGCATGGTCGTGGTGATCTCGGAGTTCATTGTTTACAATGCTTTGGTCTAACTAAACATTTTTAGCTTGTGCTTTGCCTTCAAGACCAAGGAGTGAAAAGATGACGACAAACACACAGAGTGCGCAAACACGTCAGATGCACAGAGCACACTACCTTAGTCAGCGTAAGTCTTCTAGACAGGTAGATGCTAAATAGCATGCTTTACACTTCAGATTGGCAAACCTCCTCTTGTATATATCTTACTTCTGGGCTGAAATGATATGCCAAAGTTATCTCAGATGATCATTGACCATTTTTGTTCAGATTTTGAAAGGAAGCAATCAGAAATACTTCCAGATGTGAAGAGACTTTGCTGAATTTAGAGGGAGAGGTATCAGAGGTACACAGTGAACATCACACGAAAGGCCAGGTTAGGGATTCTGTATCATCTCTCCTCACAGATGGATATTGAAAAGCAGCAAATTTAGGACTTTTTAAAGGAAAGACTTTTTAACACCAACCAAAGTTGAAGGGATCAGAGTGGAAGGAACCTTTGTGAAGCATGGGTGTTCTTAACTGTGGACTGCGATATCCCTAACCTTCCATCAGTACCTCTCAGGCAACTTGTAGCTGGGCCACTAGAATGACAGCACGTTTAAAACATGAATATTTGTAGCTGCATTACTTCACTTCTAGTGCTGTAAAAATACCATTCACATAATGGGGTAATGGCCTGCAARTTCTCATGATTTCAACTGTTTTGGAGTTCTGTTCCTTTATGGCAAGCATCCATTTCTCATTTTAGCATCTTTGGCACTCACCTAAAGGATGGGAAATTAAAAAATTATTAAGGGGACAGAGAGACAGTCTTTTAAGGAAAGATTAAAGGAATTAAACAAGGGCTGGGGTGGGGAGAACAAGGAAAGGGAGGGATTGTTTAGAAGAGAATAGAGAATAAGTAGGGGTGATCAGGCAAAATCAAGCAAAGGAAAATTTAAAGCTAATATTTCAGTAAAAGTTTCCTAAAAATGAGGTGTATTTTAGAGTGGAATAATTTCRTAGTGGAAATAGAAGATGCCCAACTGTATGAATAATATAAGCTAGACTGTCTGAAAAACTGGAAAATATATTGTAGAGAATCATTTTGAATGTAAACTGTCTTACTCCTCATTTCTGCCATTCTGTGAAAATTGATTGCATCATTAGGCATAAGAGAAGGAACTGCATTGGCAGGCACAGGAGTACAGTTTAAGCCTTCAGGTGTCTGCACTCTCAAGATAGTATTTGTATATTTTGTCTTCCTAATGTTGCTATGAGGTAGCTCAAGATAGTCACCACGCAGAGAGATGGTGCTCAGCATCCACTGGGATGTGGGCCCCACTGTCCTTCCAGGCAAGACTCAGACCGTTCCACAAACGGATGCTTGCTTTGCACCCTGGCAAGTATGAAATCAGGGATGACTGGCTACAGCAGTCAGTTTGCCAAGAAAGACACCTTTTGTTTAGCTTTGCCCTTACCAAATTTGACCTTTATAGAACAAAAAGTTTCTCCTCACCATGAATGCAAGCTTCGCTATTGATTCCAGTGAATGCTAATGTACYGCACAGACCATTGTGCCAGAAATGACTGTGCCATGACATATGGATATTTTATTTCTGCTGTGAAATTGGGCAGATAAAGACTGTTGAACACAGCAGCTTCACCTGCAGATTCCTCATCGAACTTCCTCAAAATTCAGGCAGTGAAATTCAAGTTTCRGATCAAGCTTGTTTGGCGTGCATTGCTCAGTGTCTCAAAGCCCCGGGGACTGGTCGGCGTTTGGCTGGGGAAGGGTGGGGGGCACAGCTGCACTGGGGATGTGGGAGCTGCACAGATATGGGATCACAGTCAGATGATGCTAAGCAAAACCTGGGGAGAGGGAAAGAAGCCAGCTCCTTTCTAGACATCTTCTCTGCTAAATCTGTACCTGGGCTTGTGTTTGTCAATTTTTTGGCATCTTTGAATGTGGTAGACGTGGCAGAAAAGGAAGATAATGAAAAGCATGATAATGCTGCCTTCCTGTTTTAYGTTTGGCATGGATTGAGATTCCTTGCAAAGGTGTTTGCTGATCAGAAAGTACAGAGCACCAGCTCTCTATTTCTCWTAGTATTTGCACCAGCCATTTTGAATGAGTTGTTCCCTTTAGCAGGTGAAAGCACCCCCACTAAGAATTTGTCTAATGGCTATAGGTGGACCACAGAGGACTATCTTTGTGTAACACCAGTGGTGCAAACTTAGAAGGTAGATTAAGCTTGTTTTGAATATTTCAGCTTGTCAGATATAGGCTCTGATACGTGTAAATTGTTTTAGGAAAATCTGCATTGGAACACATCTCTGAATGGCAAGAGAAAGAAATGGGTATTGTAATCATCCCAGATACTTTCAATTTCGATTGTTTATAGCAACGCTGACAGAAACTAACACTCTACACAAAACTGGTTTTGAAACTGCCCTTTTTTCAGAGTTAATGACCCACAGGCTAATGGAAATTTGCCAGTTTTTACCAGCTGGGATCTGGCCTGATTTTGCTGGGAAAGAAAACTGCAAGGCAAAAAAACCATTTGGGTTTTTGAAAGTCTGTGATGGTTGTCCTTTCTCATTACATAGCCTTCGCTTTTTTGTGYGTTGTGTTTGTAATTGACCTGTACTTAGCAGAAATGCTTGCTTTGTCCAAGGACAGCATACCCTGATCGCCCAGGAATTCCCTTTGGCAACTGCATTTACATCCACTTCTGTGAAAACCCAAACCCATCCCAGTCAGTGTGAAAGGACTTCTGTTAAATCATGGCTCGGAGGATCCACTGACACAGCTCAGCTGCTCTAGCTCCATCCAGTAGAGGGTAGTCATATGCATTTTATGATACGCTACTTCATTTATTGCACTCGAGTCTTTCCAAGGTATTACCCAGGGACTTCTCACATGATAGGCATGGCCGATTTGACTCACATAATTAACCTGGGAAAGGCAGACTCTGTACCTGAGTGCATTTCTTTGTAAAATCAACAAAAGAGAGGGAGCGAGCCATTTATACTAATTATATATATAAAAAAAAATCCCTAAAGGCAAGACTATATAACGTGCATTATGTTCAGGCAAGTATGGGATAATTAGTGTCATTCATGATAATTTGATTTACCCCCATGGCTTCCAAACAATACATGGCTCGTAGCCTTGTGAATTGGTGTGCGTTAAGAATTGCATGGCAGCCCTACATTTTTAGAAGGAAAGCTCTTAGGTCTCACTATGATGAAGGCTCTTTTGTTGCAAAAGTTTCTTTACTAAGATAGATGTTACTTCAGTTCACACTAAACAGATTGACTCTGGAGTTTTCAGTCTCAGTTTSCAGAGACAAATTGTGAAAGCGTCTAATTGTAGCCTAAACAAAACCATATTTTCCGTAAAAACATGGCAGCRTATCATTCTAAATCTATGGTGCTTTGGCCAGGAACCATTTCAAGCAAAAAAAACCTGCTTGCAAAATAGCCACCTTGGACAAAACAAACTATCAGACCTGTATATGAAATTGAGTGCTTTTGATTGCAATGTTGCACTGAAAATGTTGCCATTGTTTCAACTCTCTGTCCCTCCATGCAGTCAAAGACACCAGTGTATACTTAAGAAAATGGTAAATATAGAATACTGGCAAATGTAGCTTAAATACAGTTACTAGTAAACAACCRTAGCTGGACTGTCTAATTTCCAGGACTGATTGCAGCCAATTTTAACTTAGATTATGAAAGATGAAGAACAGAGAGCCTTTAAATCCTGATTCCCAGTTCTTTACAACATTTATCAGTGTACAGGGGCTTTATTCGTGACCCAAGTCTGGCTCTGATAAATTTTGATAAATGTTTCATAATGTTATTATAGAAATTATRGACATATCACTTAGCTATCAAGTTGTTGGGTTTATGTGAAGGGAAGAGAGGTTGATGGGTAGGACTGAGAGGAAAGGGTCTGATTATTCTGCTAAATATGTAGAAATAGGATTTGCTGATGAAAAGGCAGCTCTGCTGTTGGATGTGCTGGAGCAGCCGTAAAGTGGCCATTGCAACTCCCAGGTGGGATTGTAGYTAACGCCGCTCTCCCACCCTCCCATCTGCACTTTGCTTTGACCTGTCCTCTCTCGAGCAGCCAGTGACCGTGCAAAGCTGTGGGGGAGAGACACCTCTSCTTCCCCATGATGTCCCCCAGCTGTGGTCTTTCCAGGCAAAGCAGGGTCTCCATCCTTTGTGCACCTGTGTGGAGCCTTCCCAGCTGCAAACTTTAAGCCTCTGCCAATTCCTAAAGGCAACTTTCAGCTGCGCTGAAAGCAGGGGCAAAACTCCCGTTGACCACAAACAAGCGGGAGCACAGCCAAGGYCAGAATGATACAAGCTTAATAATCAAGCCCCAGTTCACAAGATGTTGAGTGCTTCTGCTGCAGACGTGGATGGCTTTCCGTGGGCTTTGCTGTACYGCACACAGCTCCATTGTACAGTACCTCTGAATGCTGCTCTCCGTAAGTTGCTCCACGTGTTTGAAAACAGGGTGATTCAGTTTGGTGATTCAGTTTGGGAGGCTTTGAAGTTTTTAGCTCAGGTTTAGGGAAAATATGCAACGTGAATCATCCAGGAACTTTGTTTTCTYGGTGAATTCTATGATAATTGCACATTACAGCAATGTTTAGGGAAAAACAGAGGAAGACATTGGAGCCTTTTGTTACAGCCAGTCATGTCCCACTGAAAGCCAAGTGTTCATCAACTTAAGCAGACAACTCATGCCTGGGTGTCTTTTAGGGACTGGGGGGGGAGGGGGAGGGGGCATGTCTTATTTGAATGTATCAATGTACAGTGCTAAAAGGAGAAGAAGGAGAGACAACTCCTTTATTCTTTCTTCCTTTGTAAATCCGGCCCTCTCTGTATCATGGTGGATGCAGATTTGTTTTAATTTTTGGTCTTGGGGTATCCAGGAAACAAAAATTTAAGAATTAGTGGGAAAAGGACCATTCGTTATTTATTAGCACAGTGTATCATTTAATTCAGGAATTAATAAAATTGACAGCTGATAGTGGTGCTTAGGCCAATGTGTTAGTTGTATCCCTGTCAGCATGTTCCYGAGGGTATCAAAGTCAGCCCTGCAAGGTGGCCACAGCACCGTGAGCAAGTGAGCATCCATGAGGGACAGTCTCACCCCTGTGCTGGTGTGGGGAGACCTTGTCAACTGCCAACGTYGGCAGAAGGTTCAAATACCCCTTTTTTACCTATCTTTTGTAACGGTCACTCTCTGAAGGGAGCTGGTTGAGAACAGGAAAGGACCTATGAAGAGCACTTGCATTTATAAGGTTTAAGCACTTAAGCACTTGCTTAAAGGTTTCTCAGACCCTGTGGTAGTAAGATGCAGACTTGGAAATACCAGAGGCGGTGTGGACAGGGTTGGCGTTTGGCACAGGAGAGGTGCTGAACATGTTCGGGTTCAGGACACAAGCACTATTTCCCCTTCAGGAAGGCAAAAGGTAGCTGTGTGGGAGTCCTCTGGCTCAGCCGCAGTCCCTGCGTGTGTTTTGTTTGGATATTTCTGATCTCATCACCTCTTTGGTTGGCACTTTGCGTTTTAGCAGCAGTGTCCTTTGCAGTAGTTATTTTGGAGCTTGGCTTCCTTTGTTTGTTCCGGCTCTATTCATTAATAATAATGGACTGTAAAATCCTAGCTCTTTTTTTGAGTTATCAAAATAAATGCAGTTTTTGTGACCAGTTTTAGTCATATGTGGGCTATATGATCTGTGCTATTTAAATATTTGCTCATCGCACTACCTTCCTGCTGCCTTATTAAGCCTTTTAGAGCACTGGCTCCAATGAGGAATTGAGTTCCCTGTGAAGGGAAAGAGTTTGTCCTTTACTTCCAAAGCTACTTATGACGTGTTTGGAAAGATAAACAGAAAGAGAACGCAGACAAGAGTAGACACGTATACAAGTTAATAGTCTCACAACACGGAAAATAAGAAAATCAGAGGTTACATCATATAATTGTAAGAATACATTATTTTGTTTTCAAAACTGTTATTCAACAGCGGGATGAATCCTTGAGTCATTTAGTGTTTGAACTTCCAAAATGGCTTGTGGTTGTTCCATCGTTCTTCTCACACAATCCCCAAAGACACAAAAGTTAGAGGCAGTGATTAATCTTCCTATATTAACGGCCTGATCCAGCATTTACTGATGTCAAGAGAAAGCTCCTCATATACTTCAACAGACTGTGGAGCAGGACGGTGATTTTTAAATATTACGCGTAAGCAGCAAATGAGAAGCAAGTTAGGAAAATCTTTCCAAGTATTGGAAGTGCTGTATTCTGTTGTAAGACTATCTAGAAACCTTAAAATATACTTACAAATACACAAACACATGGCTTATARTTCATTGTGATCACTTCCTACCTTTGATCTTTTGTTTTACTTAACATCACTTGTGTGCATATGTGTGTATGTGAGAGTAAATAACGTAATCCTAATTGTCTGAAGATATACATATAGACGTATAACAAAATGTATTGCTTATATAATGCCATAAATGAGCATAGTGTTTGTGTGTAAATTATATTTATATATAAATTTCCTACAGTATATATGGCCAATGTAAATAAATTCTTGTCACGGTAGTGGTTTTTATCTATATATTTGCCTTATAAACTAGCAGGTAATAATTTAATTCAAAAGGTCTTTCCAAAAATGCAATTAATGTCTTTTGTTATAGTTTCCCTGGGTTTAATAATCCCCTCTTCCAGATTTATATTGGTTTCTGGAAAGTAATGCTTATTAGAGTGTTTTTCCAAATTGGCCACAATAATCCGCTGAAATCTGCCAGCTGAATCATTGCTATGCTTGTGAAATTGCCAGGATCGCCTGACAGTTATTACTGGGATAGAAGGGCAGGGGGAAAAGGAATGAAAGTTTCATAATATGTCACTGTTATTGATACCTTGGCTATGGGTCTTGGATTTGGATTGAAGTGTTTACCGAATTCTATATGAAAGATGGAATGCCTGGTGGTAGATTGGCAGCGCTGATATAATGGAGACAAAATTCARTAATTACATTAGGTGACTGTATTTTATTCTGGGCATATTTTAAACATATATATATATGTGCATGCATGTATGTATATACTTATACGTAAGTGTATACATRTATGTATGTATGTGTGCAAACTCCCTCTGCTCCCTTCCCCCAGCCTGGTTCTTGGAGAAAGGTAGGGTATATATATTCCCTGAACCAGGGTCGTGCTTTACATACAAAATCCCACACCTGTGCAAAACATGTTACCAAGTCACAGTTAAATCATTCACCTGCTGCCAGGCACATTTAACATCTTAATGTGCTCATTCTCTTTTATATACTGCAGATGAACGTAAGAGGCAGGGAGTGAGTAGCCATAGGTCCAGTATGTATTGTTTTCTCCTGTACTTCTGAGATAACTGTAAGGAGCTGATTTTGCAGCATCTGAATTAACCTTTCACGCGAACTGCTGCAGAACTGGACCCTAACCCTCATTTTGAGAGGGATTACATCCCTAGCAGTCGCTGGCAATGGGACGCTGGGTCCTACTGCCTGACTGAAAAGGTATATAAAAGAATAACAGGGCTATGGCCTGCCAGGGCTCTGCCAGAGGGAGAAAGGCAAAATGCTTCCCCACTTCGGAGCCATGGCACCTCTGCTGGGACAGAGCCTCTGTGGGGATGAGTGCCGCAGGCTCTGGGTGTCTGGGATAAATACTGTGTCCARCAACCATCCCTGGTAAGACTTTGCTCGGGGCAGTGCCCACCCGCAGTGAGCATTTATGCACGGGATTTATATTCTGCTGGTGTAAATAGGCTTTTGTTTAAATAATCCATTTGACTAATGGGCAGGATGGGAGGTAGGAAAGAGTAGCATGCTGCGGCACAGGCRGCTGGGCAGTACTGCATAAATATACATAGACATGCTTATGTGGAACAAATGGCGTACACTGGGGGTGCAGGGCTGTCATTGCCCTGCTCAGGTGTAGCAGATCCAAAGYTTTCCTGATACAAGGCATAAAAGCCATTCTGGCTTGGATTTTTCTCTTTGTATTGTTGCAGCTACAGCAGCTTTATTRTGAAAGTTTTACCTTTTTTTGTAGATATGGGCTGAGATAGTGGATGTCCACTTCAGTRTAGCCAGAAAAAAAAATAAGATTCTGTAACATTCTTTCATTCCACATTATGTGGAATCTCAGCAGACATTAATGTGCAAAATGATGCTTTAAAGCAATAAACTTCCCCTAAATTTTCCTTGTGATGAGGGTAAGTTTCCCTTAAGTACCAGCCAAGGCACATTGCTTTGGAATTATCTTTCTGATCGTTTCTGTCCCCTGGCATTGCGTATGGGGTCAGCTCAAGYGCTTTACAGTTTGAACAAGCAGCCACACAGACATGCTTTCCCCTTATATACGTTGTGATCTGTCTGTGGCAAGCCTAAGTGACAGGCAACACGTGAAGAATCAGCAGTGCTGTTTACATTTGAACACCAAATACTGAAGTTAGCGCAAGCCAACTGGACTGCAGAAACGGTCATCTTCAATTTTTATAGCCTTATAATTTGTAAGACAATTTTTATTACTCTGATTGGAACAGAGATGATGTTTGTAATGCCTGTTTATGCCATTTCAAACTTGAACATAAATCTAATTTTTTAAGGGGATTTTGTGGTTTTCTTGGCTTTACGGATTTTTTTTTTTTATCCTTCTTTTATGCATTCTGCCAAATTAAACCAAAATAAACCCAAGGAAAAAAGTGATTCTTTAAAACAAATTTATTTTTTTATCCCTTCTTTGGACAGGAATTTTCATCGGGAGACAAGGATAGAACATTCTATTCAGCCTTCGCCTGCTGATTTACGCTGCTGTCGTTATAAAAGCCATAATGATGTCCAATAACTAGTAACAGGAACTGTAAGGAAAAGCTTTGTAATACAATGCCGCTCCCCTTTTTCTCCAACATCTTTGTTGGTGGTCCAGACGTAATTCCAAAACGTGTTAGATGCTTCTCGGAGAGAAGCATGCAGCTTCCTTTGTTTTAAGAGAAGTCCAGGCCTACGATGGCATCACGTAGGCTTCTGCCTTGGCTCTGAGGTGCAGTGGGCTTACTGTAGAAAGTTGCAGGTTAAGAAATGAGAGCTCTTATTTTTTCTACAAAGCTGATCTTGGATTCTGGTGGGGTAGCTTATAGGGGATGCTTCTAACCCTGCTATGGGATTCTGCCTTAAGTGTTAGGGAGAACATTTAGGATGATTAGAGAGTGTATACATAGCAGTATGTGTCTGCAAGTCTGATTGCTAAAAGAAACCAAAGATATTTGATAAACCGATCAGTGGTTTACTGTAAATATGTGTTGATGCCAGCAGTTTTGTTCAACATGTATAAGTACTTTTAAAGGGCAAGTGCAGGGCAAGTGCTATCCAGCTGCATATCTGATATTAAAATATGAGTTTGTTATTGCAAGGTAGTAAGAATCAGTTGTCACTTGAAATTGAAGTTGACAGTAGCATTCAAAAGGTCCCGTTCTGAGTATTGCTGTGATAGTAAAGCACAGTGGCATCAAASAATAAGCCTTTGCCAGCAGCTACCACAGAGCAGCAGGTGAGATGTGACTGCTTTTTCCTATGTTTATACATAGAAGATGACTGTGGTAACCCTGTGGTATCTGCTAGCAAATACTGACTTGTTAATGTTTCCCGATGTAAGTGGTTGATGTTTTATCAGCATTACCAAAGCTGCTTTTGTTAAAATTTTTTTAATCCCATTCTTTTCAGCTGTTCATTATTATGGTAGTATGTTGTTTATGGAGGTTATTTCCGTATGGGTACCCAGAGTTATGTGTTGTGTGAGGGAAGGCTGGTTGTTTCGCCCATATAAGAGTGTGTGTATAGTACTTGGGTTTCATTGGGTTTTTCTCAGATTAAGATTTCTCCCACTGCAAAAAGGRATGTTGGCATACAGACTTGACCACAAGTGAATTGCACTTGTTAAATGTTTAGATGAACAAATGATATTTGCAATAAAAAAAAAAAATCTTCTTACATTGAAAATTTAGGCAAAAATGTTTATGCAAAAAAAAAAAGTCTTTTGTCTCTGGCTCCCTGTTCTAAGTACCTCTAGCAAAGTCTCTGTGACTGCRTTGGTGCAAGTGAGATCAGAATCTAGCCCCTTTGTGACTGATATCTTTTGACTGACTAGACAATGCAAAAGACACATGCAGCATCAAGTTGTTTTAGCAACTAATATTTGACAATTTTAAAAAGTTTTCTTTTAGGCTGAGTTTTATGTAAAGCTGTTTACATTAAACTGACATCCAATTAAAGTGTATCATGTAACCCACATCACAGTTCAGCACACATTTTCTGTTTTAACTGACATATGGCCCCATTTATGAAAATAAAAATCATCATGTTTTGATGATATGTTCACATAATTTATGTGGAAAAGCAGGGGGAGAGAAGCAGGGAGAGGGAATGCTTTTACTGTGTAAAGCTATTATTTTCTGTGATTCATTAAATGTCTTTTAACCCATGTGCACAGGCAAATCCCTCCTCCCTCAATTCCTGCCCAGCCCCCCACCCCATTGTCCATGCTGGATGAAGGGACTTAATATCTTTTATGGGCAGAGACGGTAGATAGACCGAAACACTTTGTACAGCCTCATCCCATACCATAAGCATTTTTACAGTAAGGGATTCYTTAGTATTCTGTAGAGGAGATAAATTAGTTAACCTAAAAACAAGTCGGTGCACAGCAGAGTTAATTAAGCCTGTTTTCCCTTTGTTGTCTCAAGGGTGAGTGCCTGTGAGGATTCTCTGATGTCTAGGAAAAGGTAGTCTCCTATTGAGGTCTTTTCTTCAGTCTCTCCCCTACTCAGCTGCCAATTTTCATAAAAACTAGTAGGMATTTAGTATCTTTGCAACCAGCAATCCTCTGTTAAATTTGCCTGGAATTTTCTCTCTATCCAGAAAAGTCTTTCTCTCTTGCACACCTAAGTGTTTCAGGAAAGGCAGGTTCCTTTCATTAGGGTAACCTATTAGTAAGGAAAATAGTTCTTTTTATAAAGTGGCCATGAATCAGAGACCTGTCAGCACAAACTTGGGTATCTTAAGCCATCTACAGCCAAGGCTGGAGGTTTGGTATTTCTGTCCGTGCTCTGAGCCTCACTGACTCTCTGCAAAAAAGAATAAGGCTCTAAGCTGATTTTAATCTACTTAAGGCAGGACCATGGCAAAGCATTATTTAAAACTATATCTTTGCATTTTTCCCTTTAAACAATTGTATTTAACCCCTCAGGCCTTAAATTTTTTTATGTAGCAGCACATCAGTGGAAGAAAAGGCTCTGCTAGCCGACAAAATCACCATCTGCAGGGGAGTCAGCCAGTAAGTGTGCAGTGAAACCAAATTAATTCCTGGCTTTCCCACATATATTGGAAGGTAGAATTTACTTCAAAATGTAAGCAACATAACTACGGTGAATCCTTTGTTTATCCACTGTTTTGGGACCYAACATTGGGGATTATTGTTTAAATGGTAACTGTTGTTGCACATCAGAGTGCAAGACATGTGGATGGTAGTTGGATTGTATAAATCAGTATGCCATCTTCTCCTTGCCAAGGTAAACTAGACTGTACACCTGGAGACTTGTTATTTGTAGCATGAGACTGATAAATGAAACCTTCAGCTGGTACAATTTTGGTCAGTAGATCTTTGGCCACCGTCACAGATAGGAATTGAGTCACGTCCTCTGTGAGTGGACTCTTTAATGTATACTACAAAAAAGCTCCAAAGAGACATCACCCAGACATTAAATTTGGACTGTCCTGTTTCTTAGTACATGTGACTGTGAAGCCTCACCAACATTTCTTATTTGTTGGAGCAGGAACAGAGCCTTGTCAGTTGTAAGGTATTCTACTGTAATTACCCTCCATTTTCTGCTCTCTAATGACTTTTTAGAGTCATCATTCTTGATATAAGTTCATGCAAAAAGGAAAAAACCCCACTTCCTCATTTGCCTCTAACAATGGAAAAACRTAATAAACTTACCATTTACCATCTCAAGTCCAGTGGGATCTAAACTGCTGCTGATAATATTAAATCCTGAGAAATGTAAAAGTTCCAATCAAATATGGCAACCTCTGGCAGAACCTTCTWCTTCTAATGAAGTACGTGCATTATGTGTAGTTGGATGGTGATCCTAATCAGGGTACTGAGATCTGTGCACTCTGGTTTTGATCATTATTACCAAGATTAAATAGGCGTAGAGCCAAGATGTTGCAGTGTAATAACCTAGGAGTTGAGGAGGAGGGAGGAGAGGGTGAGGGATTACTTATTGGTTGCATAAATTGGGGTTAGCAGTTATTGAATGTAACAGAGACTTATTTTCTTGCAGTCAATGACCACTTAAACAATGGGGCTTATGAAYGAAGAATGTCTGTCAATTTAAAAAGTAGAAACAGTATCATGAGTGAAGGAGAAGGCCAAAATCGGGCCCTCTGACCCTGAAGTAGTTTTCAGTTTGCAGRTTTCTAAAAAATGGTTGAGTAGAATTGCAGACTCTTGGATAGCAAATGTATGTCCGCTAGTAATCAACTTTTCGTAATTATGTTTTACAGMAGTCTTGCAGATAGCTAACCTTAGCACTTTACAGACCACAGATGGAAACCCGCGGTCTTTTTCTTTCTCARATGGCTGTACATTTGTGCGTAGGAGTTATTCAGCAGTAGGCAAAAGAATTATTTTCCAGCTTTTAAGAACACAGAAATCCATTACATATGCTCATAAGCTTCACTTTCACCAAGATCATTAAATACAAATAGAAATTCCCTCCTCAGTGAAGAATTGTGCTGTTTCCCATCAACTCATCACCTCAGAGAGGCATTCAGGTTCCCTGAGTAGGTAGAGTAAAGCTGGAATTGTGACGTCTGCTTCTGTTCTGCAATTTGATTCCTAGAGTTTTGGCAGTTTCTTTAAGGAAAATAATTTTACAGGGTTGGGGGTTTTTSGCTTTTTTGTTTTGTTTTGTTTTTAATTTAAAAAGTCTGAAGCTTTCATCAGAGAAATTTCTGTATCCATCCAAAGGAGAAAAAAAGCCCACAAAACTACCCTAAAAAATTGTTCTAATAAAAATTAAGGAACAGTTAGAAGGAACAGAGGTTAATCTTCTTAAGATTCTGGCTTACTCTGATGTAGAAGTTAACAAAAGCTAATGGGAATGTCATGTGTTACTTGGGGATAGTCTAAAACATGCRCATACAACATGCACATGGGAAATCTAATAGTTGGCTTTAAAGCACTCTTAGCAGACTGTTTCACTTTGTTTCGAAAGCAGAGTTAGTGGTCAGCGCTCTCAGGATATCCTGTGCAAAAGAGACACTCTTCTAAGATCCTGCTATTTCTCTGCTCTTTTGCATGCAGGGTTGCTCACCAATTTCACCTGACCCGGTCTTGAAGCAATTCTTTTGATAATTGAATTGGAACCTAGCCTCACTGTTGTGCTCAGGTGGTCAATAAGAAAAGGAATGTGTTCATCCTGACAGGGAAGACATTGTAATTTCTGTGCCCCCAAAAAAACTGTTAAGAAACCACCAGTGAATCAAGTGTCAGAGAGCGCTGAGGAGAGAGAGGACAGATTTTTACTTGAAAACAAAGTATTTCAAGTTGTCTGCAATACAGTCAGCTTGAGTCAAGAGAGAAATGGTGTCTAAGGAAGAGCACTTTGATTTTTTCAGAGATGTGGAGTGCTCAGCACCTTTAAAAACAGATTACTTTTGAAGGTGTTTAAGTAAGGATTTAGGTGAAAAATTTGTCCCAGTTTCAGTTGAAATTAATGATTCACTGCAAGTGATGTTAAACAGAAACATGAGGATTTTCAGAATAGCAGAACAAAAATAAAAACATAAAATGCAGTTACCTGAAAGTTTCAAAAAATGCATTGCAGGTGAAGTTTGGATGGTGCAGTCTGTGGGTGTCTAAGCATTTTTTTTTTTTTTTTAGTACAACAAATTCTGCTCTCTGTAGAAAGGTTATTTGCCAGGTATAGTAAATCTTTCCTGTGCTGCTGAGATGAGAGCTTCTCCGAAAGCATTTCCAGCTGCCCATCTGATGTAAGGTGGCTACAGATTACCTTCCTATGAGGTTTGAACTACGTATGCTTGCCTCCCATTTCTATGTGCCCAGTTTGTCGTGGGTTTCTGGGAGTTACAAAGAGCACATGTTGTGCTCAGCTTCATAAGAATGTGTTCTTGCTTGAAGTTGGTGAATTCTCTAGTGAAGACTCTGGTTAAGAACTGAAGTTACCCAGAAGAGGATGAGTCATGTCCCCCTGTCTAATCTACATGTCCACATCTGACTTTGTCCCCTTTCTCCCTTCTTTTACAATCACACACTAATGATTTAGTCTAAGGCTTCTGCCACACCTGCCCTGTTAAAAGTTTCCAGTTGGCATTTTACTCCAGGACTTGCTTCCTGTTCCAGAACAATTCCCAGTTCTTCTGGTCAATGGGAAACACCTGCCAACCTGAAACTGAGGAAAATCTCTGTAAGAGAGCTTTTCCCACACTGTAGTACTTCAGCCAGTCATTCTGGGAGAGAAACAGTATTGTCATGGTATCTTTGGTTATCAGGAGGATCCTAAAAGGCTGATTTTGAATAGTGAAGGCTTGAGCCTGAACAAGGTGGTCAAATCAACACAGAGAAACTGATCTTTAGTCTCTCTGCCTGGCAGTGCAGTTTGATAATCTTTAGTGTCTCTGCCTGGYAGTGCAGTTTGATTTTTGTCTGTCATTCATCTCTGACCATCCTAGATAATAGGTTTTTGATACAGCTGTGCTGCTGTTTGGTGGTGGCAAGAAGGCTACAAGCCAGCTTCCATGGCCAGCGTGCCTGGAGCACTATGTTTTTAATMATACATTTTGGGTCATGTACACTGCAAGACTGAACCTGGGTTAACCCTGTGGTGGATGGAGAAGATTGTGGTTGAACTTGTGACAGAAATAGTTTCCAGGTCCTGCATTAACAAATAGGTACAAGCCAAGTGCAGCCTGCAGTGTTCTGCTCCCACGCAGACAAGTCTTGTTTGTCAGAGGCATTCACAGTTGTGTGAGGTTAGTGAATTTATGGGAAAGGAATTAAGGTGGTCATAAAACAGGACTTAACCGTACTTACTCATCTGCAACAGTGCAAGCACACTGCTTCTGTTCTTTCTTCTGGAATCAAGTTCAGTGAACTCACTTTAATAACCTGGCCAGGATGAAAGGTTAAATACATATACCCTGCAGAGCTGCTGAACTCCAAGACCTTGGGGACTTTTTCAGCCTAGATGGGATCCATAGGCTACCTGAGACTATTAAAGACCTCTTCTGCTCCAACTGGCTGTTAAGACACCAAAATTACTAGGTAACCTGGTGAAACGTACCACAACCATTCCCTGTAGAAGAAGAGGTGGAAACATGCTGAACAGATTAGAAGGCTTGTCTGACAGTGAGTCCTTGCTGAATGGTATATCAAAAAGTGAATACAGCTTTTAAATCTGGAACACATGGCCTCTGTTTTGATGCTATGCAGGCTGACATTYGAACAGCATCAACATGGCTGAGTCTACATTACATTTTTTTAATAAATAGATATAATACATAGAAAATCAAAAGGAAAAAATCAAAAGGATTTCCAGAGATTTGTAGTACATTATTGTCTTCCCAACAGACTTTAAAAATAGACATGAATTTCCTTTCAATGGGGAGAGAATGAAAGATAGACTTCAGATTTGGCATTGTTGATTTTCCTGGGCCACATTACATGTTCCAAGAGGCCCAGTTTTTTAAGTTGCCGCCTTTTCATGCCTTTTAACGCACAAGGCTTTTCACTCTGTCCATCATTGAGATAAGCAGCATATCTTTAAGGCCATGGTGAATAACCAGTGTGTTAACATCCTTAGCCGAATAATGAACCACCTTCCCTGCATCTTGGCTGCAGGATTGGGGCATACGGCCTGCCCCTGTGTGCTCAGCAGGCAGATCCCATGAGGATCATAGCTTCTGTTGAATGTTCTCCGCTCCCATGGACTCTGATAGGAAGTTGAGGCTTTTGGCACTTTCCGTCAGCCCAGCAGAGTTCACGAAGGATTCTATCCAATGAGTGTACTGTCGCCCAGCTCCCTGCTCRGTGGTGAGTGCCGTCTCCGCTGCCACAGGTGCGGTAAGAGTGGATCAAGGCATGAGGAGGAAAAGCTCTTTGGAAAAAAACAATTTTAAAAATAGCCTTGCATAACAGTTCTGGATTCAGGACCTTAACAACTTCATAAAAGCTTGTTGCTGGTGTTGTAAAACTCTAATACACAAGTTCGTTCCACATAAGAACATGGCTGTAAGTTTTTTAGCTCCAGATGCCAGAGAGTGAGCCCAGCCTGTTTAAAATGTGTTAAGCTGCAACATGCTACATAAGTTAATACCAGCTTTCTACTTTTTACCTTTTCTGCTTGGGGCYGTGCCAGTGCCAGTCACTTACATACCCCTTTACCTTGATTCACTGTAGGAGATGAGGCTGCCAAGCCAGATATTTACCTTGGGAACACACATTCTTATCCTGTAACATTTCATCAGCCACAGCTAAAGAAAAGATTTATGGACTTTGTAACACTAAGATTATTTAAGTCACTTGTTAGCCAAAAATAATGTAAAGACATACAGTGCTTGTTTCAAAAAAAGTTTGTAATTAGGAGCCCATACTTTGCTCTGATTTACAATATAAGCTTGGTATCCAATTAGCAATAATAGTGTTCTTTTAACTAAAACACATATCCTTCCAAAATTATGCAGACTTTCCAATTACTGTGCTATGATGAAATTATAGCTAGAGACTCATAAAGTTGTGCATAGTTTATAAATGCAATATATTCTTAACTACCTTGCCGTACAGTGTATACTAGCAGGGCTCATATGTTCTCTGTGTTATGGAGGCTTGTTAAAAAGCACGTATAAGATTATTGAAAAAGTATGTCAAATAATATTTATGTACTTACCATTGTGATAGGCTGTTACTGTTCATTCTGATTAACGCTTCTGGTCAGATACAGCATGATCGTGTGACTCAATCTCTAAAATTCAAGAAACGGTTTAGAAACTTCTCTTCAAAGCACCTGGAAATTTAAACCCTTGAGGGTGACTATTTGATTTCTTTTTTACCTTGTCATTATGCTATCCCCTTTATTTTGCACAAAACGAGAAAAGCTTTTGCTCATTTTTAAAAGCAAATTTGTATAAAAATGAATTGCAGTGCCTCACCACCTCATATCCAGGATCTTCCTCTTGCTTTTCTTGTAGCCAAAGACAGAGTTCCAGCCATTTTTGCTGGCGTGGGAGCAGACTGATAATCAGAAATGATTAAATGTTGTCATATAGTTAAAATTAACACTAAGAGAACCAGGCTTCCAAAGTGCAAAACAACTTTTAATTGCCGTCCGGCCAGTGGGAGAGGTCAGAGGGGAGCTCCTTACTCTGCTCATAGCAATTCCTTTCCAGCYGTGACGTTCTGGCACTTTTGCAGAGGGTTATTGATGAGAAAACCGTGTCTTTTACAGGAATGGGTGAATGACTAAGGCCTGTTCAGCACTGTGAAAGTGTTCGTAACACTTAATAAGATGACTAAGCAGGCTGCTCCAGGGCTTTTGCAATTTATTTATTATTATTATTTATTACTCAGAATTTGCTGAGGACTGTTAGTCCCAGAAGGAAACTCCTATTCAGCTTGCAGAAAAATGCTGGGGAAAATGGCACGGGTAAAGAGACTAACAGGAGAGTGTGTGCATTGTATTATCTGCGAGAAGTATGACCTGCATGTGTATTAGCTTGCATTTTTAGACTAATTAGGGTTCSCTGTTACCATTCGTTAAAAATGATTTCAACTTTGCCAAAACCTTGTGAGCTCTTTGAGGTGAGAGTGGACAAGGAGAGGATTCAGTGGGTATGACTCAGGCTGTTGTCATCTTCAGTCATCCTGTGACCTGTCCTGTCTCACCCTCCTCTTCCCCAGCCTCCTAGCAGGGCCTGGTGTGGGACATGCTCTGTGTCAGATCTTGGGAAAGAGGCATTTAGCCCAGGGGATTGAAAAGAAAAAACGGATTGTTAGGTGGTGACAATGCCTAGCCCTTTATGGTACCTTCCCTACCCCCAAAGAAAGGAGGAAGAAAAGGCTACCCTGTCACCACCAKGGTGAAAGCCCTCTGCCTTGGGGCAGCTACGTGGCTGTACAGTGTAATATGTAGTAAGAGATTAGAATTAAAGGAAAAAATGAGTAACCTATGAATCTCCTGAGAGCTTGCTCTGTCTTTAAGTCTGTCCTTATTTTTACAATTCTTCTAGCCTAATAAACGAGGCATCTTCTTTAGTGTGAGTCATTTAGGGGGATAGTTTGGGTTCTTCAAGTTTTGAGGCTATTTTAATTTTTCAGGCTATTCATTGTCTGCATTTGCTTTGTTTCACTTGGTTTGGTTTTCCTTCAAGCTCTCAGTTCTATATAATATAAAAGTACTCAGAGCTGTATAAATTATGGCCCAAGATGCCTCAGGGGACTTGGTAGTGAGTTACAGCACTGTGTCTGCGTACAGTGTCTCAGCTGCTCCGATTTACTGGTCCAAGTGGAAGGAGGCTGAGAATCATTACAGCTTCAGGAGAGCTTGATGGCTGATGGCAATCGGTGCATTCAGTCAATAAATCTGACCTCTGTAGACAGGGATTCATGCTGCCAGACCGCTCTGGCACACCCACTTGAGGTGTAGGGCTGATGGACATGGAAAACTTGATTGCAACATTGCAGGGTAAGCTTAAGAATCATCCGTTTTCTTGGCCCTGTTCCAAAGTCTTGCCTTGGCCCTTGGGGCGGCTGCCTCCAGAACCATCCTGTGAACTTTCTGGAATTGGCAGCCGAAGTCCCAGTTGTTCCCAGTGCCACCCACTGCTCAGCCCCCTCCCCGACCACCCTGGAATTCATCTCTGACTCTCTGCAGGTTTGGCTCTACCAAGAAAAGGGACTAAATTGAGAAGAACGTGCTTGGGTCATGTCTGCTCTACCGTCAGCTGGCCTCATCTTGCCAATTTAAGTTCTCCAATATACTAGAATCACAGCAGTGTAAGCAGGATGGAGGAGAGGCAGAATATTAAGTACCAGGGGAGCAGTCAGGACGGGGCAAAGGCAAATTTAGGCGGGGTTCAGGCTGCACAATTATAGACGTCCAACAGCTGTGGAAAACAATAACAAATGGATAAAAGAAAGATTTATGGGAAGACGGTGTGTGCAAACTAGGGCATCAGAACTGCACTGGTTCCCATTCAACTATCTGTTGAAAACCTCAACAAAACAAGACAGCCCCTCACTTCAAAGGGCTTACGTCAGCTGAGGAGCCATGCTCCACGGCCTGTATCTGGAGAAACTGCAAAGGCTTAGAAAACGTGCTAGCAGCTGGTAACGTGTCTGTGGCTAACAGTATGGAAGCACTTTTATATTCGTGTGTTGCAAATATTTACACATTAAGTCATGGCAATTAGGAATAATTAGAGTGGAATGTACCTTGTATTCATGGAGCCAGGAACTAGGCCCATGCCATAAACACTGAGTTTATTCCTGTTCAAACTCGACAGGGTAGGACACAGAGTCTTTAGTGCCTTCCCATGGCTGTGCCCAGCGCCGGCACACAGTACTGTGGTACAGGTGGTGGTGGGAATCCACGTTGGGGGTTTAAAGCACAAATGCAGGTTTGGGTCTTGAGCTATGCAGTGCGATCCCTCGACCCCTCTCCAAGGCTATTTAATTGCTGTTTAATTTTTTCATCTTACCAAATAATTTGTGGAGTAGTATCAAATATTCCCTACCAGCTACCCATGAGCAAGGTTTGTCTTCTCACAAGAATACATAGTAAGAAGCCTTTCCGCCAATACTGTTCCTCCCAGCCTTCCTAGAAGAACTGTTACAAATAAAAGTCAGTCTTTGTTTAGAATAAAAGTTTCTCATTGGGAAGTGCAGGGCTAGCAAAAGGCCCAGAGAATTAGAGTGACTAGTTCTAGACCAGTTTTGCTAGTGAAATTATAAGTGTCCATGAGTAAGGCACTTAAACTGTTCTGTTGTGGGAAACATCCTCGGTACCTATTTGGTATGTTTTGAAATTAGATTGCAATGGGAGTAGGAGATGCTACTTAAGGCAAATCCAATTTGTAGAAGTTGTTGACATCTCTAGCAGCCAGGAGTAATGATGGGCTTCTTTTGCTTTGCCTGTACCACAGCAGTATTGTTATTTCATAGTATTGTGAGGCATCATTATTCATAATTGTTCATAAATGTGGTGATTAAAAATGACAGAGCACATAAACTGCTTTTTAATACTTTGTATTTATACCAAGCTATTTATTATTTATGTAACTTCTCAACGTATTATTATTTCACCTTAATTGGTGTCTGGCAGTGTGTTAATCAGTCCTCTGCCACACCACTTTAGTGCTCTCTTTAATTGCCAGTGGCTTATTACCATGTTTGCTATTAGCATGTGCTTGGTGATCCCTTTGGTTTTGGGGCCCGGGGGGACAGAATGTTGTTGAGTAGGTTGACATGATCTGTTTTGTGGACAGTCTCAGCATTTGTGGGAAGCTCCATGCCAGTACAGCAATTGTGAAGATCACCAAACAGGGTGGGAAGAAGTAGAGACATGTCATATCCTCATCTGCACCAGAACTGACTCAGCAGCACTGCAAATACTAAACTAGATCAGCCTAACCCGTGCCGTGGAAGCTCTGTATTACATCGATCACTGGAGGAATGATGGCCTGGGGCTGTGCAGCTGTGCCTAAAGGGTGACATTTAACAACACGATCATCAAAATCAACTGTGCCTTAATACAGTAAAGTACTTTTCTGGCTTGAGGAACACATTGCCAACTCTTCTTAATATTAGGTGTGTTTTGAAGTTGGACAGTGATGTGAGTAGGCTGTGTAGTTTTAAAGTGAATCCAGTCTTTAGAGATAGTTGAAATCTCCAGCTACCATGAAATATGTTGTCACTTCAATTACAGTTGCAAGTACCTCTCTCTTATTTGTTTCCTGTAATACCAGACAGACTAGGTAAATATATATCTTTTTTAATGAAGCACAATATAGTTTTTAAATGGTTTGTATCAAGTTGTTTCCAGTTTCTTATAAACTCCTGATTTCTAAATATCCCATTATTTGTTCCATATGTTTCACTGAAGTCATTGTTACCAGTATGGCAGAAAATACATAAATAATTTGGTAATTTAACATAAGTTTGTGATTTTTCTTAAGTTACTGTCAATCAAATATCATTAGTATAAACTGAAATCAAAGCAGAGCCAAAATCTGTAATTAAATCATGGAGGATGTACTGAGACAATGAGAAAATAGGGAGTGCTCTTGTAGGCTGTACTGTGTACAACTGTCATTGTGTTTGTTAGCAGAGAGACCACAGAAGTCTTGAAGGAGGTAGTTTTTCATGACAGTGACTATGCTTTTGTCAAACAGGTTTCAAAGTACAGACATGACAGCTGGTATTAATCCATTAATTGTGTTTGGTTTTCACTTAAGCTAAATATTCCATGCTATATGAGGGAATAAAACCAGCTCATTGTGGTGACATAATAGGAAAAGTAAAAAATGGTTGTGGAAGATGCTCYCAACTTACTGTTGAACCTGATGAGAACAGGGCGATGTTGTAGAAAGTCTCCGTTCTGTGAAAAAGGAGGTCACAGAATGGAGCTGGCAACAGAATCAAGTTATGGTTCGTGAAAAACTTCAGCATTTCCTGACCAAAAAATGTCCTAATTGCCCAGTGCAGAATACAGCTTTTTTCATTTTGTCTCCCCACAGTCTCTTTTCAGTAATGAAAAAAGGAAAAGGAGCAGATAGTAAGAAGAAAAATATGGAAGAAGAAAACGGGAAGGGAAACCAGCACGGAATACTTAGAAGTTTGTGGGAATCCTTTTAGAAACGTTTAGAAAAATCTAAATACATGAACATTTTCAGATTCGGGAAAATATCATTTTAAATCAGAGATGGAAAAAGAAAAAGCAGACCACTCCAGGTCCTAAAAATCTCAGTTCTCGCAATGAATGCAAGATATCACTGAGGAGAATTATTTATGTTATGTGAACAGTGTTCCCTTTTTTTCCAGTAGATAGGTTTTTTTCAAACTTTGACGGTGTCTTGGTTAATAGTGCATAGCTTTGTCTGACGTATTTTCCACCCATCTCTGTGTCCATACACCGACTAATAAACCGCATGGTGCTTCTGAATCGCATCAGCAGTTCCAGCTGCCTTTAAACCTGCACATTTTCTCCTCATCAACCTGTGTTGTTGCCCTTGTGTCCATCTTCGATTTTGATTGGTTTAGAGGTGTGTTTTGAGACATGCTATATAAGYAGAGCTTATCCTAATGAAGTCAGTGGCATTACTTTTGGTCTGTGGCTAGGAACCCAAGCTTCCCTTTCCCAGTTTTCAGGGAACCTTGATGACAAGGTTCTCCGTTCAACTCGGGTGAAAATCCTATTGGGCAAATTTGGTGTATTCCCATTATAGCCTTTATATTGACAAGTTCATGAAACAGCCAATTTGACTACGTAACAAACACTCATCTGTGATTTGGTTATTCTTTGTTATGCTTTTCTTCTTTCTGGAATTCTCTTTCTCTTCTGAATCTCCACTTTTGTTCATAGACCCTTGCTCCGAAAATGCTAGTCCTTAGTCACTGATGCATGAAATAGAAGCACATTTCCTCTGCCAAGGTAGAAAGTGAGAGGCCAACAGTAGGCTTTAGCTTCACAAGGTAAACCACAAATCTGAGAGGGCGATGTTCCCTAAGGATAAGCCACAGAAATCAGAGTGTAGAGGAGGGTGCATGACACATGCATGACGGGTAAYGCATTGTGTTTCAGTGCCAAGAGCAGTGTTCAGCAATGGAGATGGAAGATACAGCCATTTCAGAGATGACTGCTGATTTCACAGTCACTCTGGGAAGCCGTATCGATGTTGAAGAGGAAGGAGAGATGAAGCTAGACTTCACCAGGCAAGAACAAGCAGCATATGTTAGGGCTGCTGCAGTGATGGCTCTTCCAGTGTTTCTGTTGTAAGCTCCATTTTTCAGGGGTTTATAACTTGCTCATAAAAATTTACTGCAAGCTATAATTTGGCACACAGGGTTCCAGCCCGAGAGCATACTGCTTTTCTTATTTAAACTACATTTGGTTTATTGACAGGCCTGTTTTCAGATTGCAAGAGAGTGACGAGTGAAATAGAAATCTAATTGTTTCAGAAACTTTTTTTTCCTTTTTTAATACTCTCTAGCCCCAAAACAGCTTTAAACATCTACTGGTGCCTTTGAGTATTACAAAGAATTAAAACTAGTTAAGAAATTCATGTTTAAATAGTGGCTACTGTGCATATTGAGTAATTACACTTAACAGCGTATACCGTCTTTCAGCCTGAATAATCCCAGTGCAGCTTTCCAGCTTTCTAGATACAGAAACACAGCTGAAACAGAGATAGGAAGCAGGATGAAGTGAAGCAGTTAATGTAGACCTATATAGCAGGACTGATTGTGATTTGGACCAGGTCATTCCATTTAATCATCTGCTCTTGCAAAAGACACCAGAGGTGTTGTGGATCAGATTTTCAGGTACCGCCTTTCTCTTCTGGAGAATACAGGTAGGAATGAAAGCAATTTTGCAGTTACAGTTTAAGCCACTGCTGTATTAAAGCTTCTGATTTGAAAGCTCAGTTATGKATACACGGTTTATTGACTGTTCAGAGCTAGTGCTACAGGCAGGGAATTCAGGCTTTGCAGATCATGATCGTGRTGTTTGAGTATCTGTGAACACTGGGAGGCTAATTCTGGTCGGTTAGCCAAGGTGCTCTCCAGCCCCTGCCCACCTGCCAACATCCTGCCCTTCCCTGGCACCCTTCTGCTCACAGGCTGACATCCCTTGCACAGTTCTTAACCCAGCCTTYAAAAYACCATGGAAGAAAYGTTGAAATTGCAAAGCAAAGCACTYGCAAATTGAAAAAGAWCTCTGTGCAAGCTCTGTTCYRCACTCCTGTGTGCGTGTAATTCTGCAGGTTGGAATTGCATGCACTGAGCTTTTGGATTCTAGCTTTATGGTGCAAGTATCACAGAAAATACCTGTATTTATTTTGTGCAAACCAGTTCACATTTTTTTAACGAGCTTTACTTAATCCTATTAAGTAAAAATATGCTAAATATGTGTCCAGGTGATCTTAGCYAATGTTTGAGAACTTGGGCCTGAGCAGGTTGATGTTGCACGTGCAGAAGAATACTTACCTGCCTGAGCACACCTTTTGGATCTAAGCACGAGAAAGTGTTTTGGGGTGGTTAGTTTGTTTTTCAGTATCTAAGCCAATGTGAAGCAGTATCTTTTTTGGCAAAATACACTTCTGAAAACATATTTAGAATGCTTTTGTAATATCTTTACCATGTTTATCACTACCATATTGTGGTRATTTCAGGGAGGAGGGAAGATTGGCATTTTATGAACTCAGCTGCTGGGACCTCCTAGGCATTTCACTGGAACTGTTGAAAATCTGGTTGTATCTTTACCTTTCGTAATGGAGATACTGAAAAAAGTCCTTTTTCAGACTTGAATTCTTTGTGTGGGATGTCACAAAACTGAAGCRCTGTAGCAAGGTGTCAGATCTAACTCCTCCTCCTTGCACTCAGAAAAATGAATTTTGCAATCTCAGAAGGTGTTACCACTATCATAGGGTATTTGTACTCTCATGAAGCTTMAAACTGCACTTCTTGTATCTCCCACCCTGACTGATCTCACCCTTTTGAGATTTGTCTTGGCTAATTCAAGATTCCTATTGCACTCTTGSGGATACAACTTTGAATACTTTTTTTAAAGAAAAAGTTTGGCTATATAGGTACATACCAAAAAGACCAAGCAAAGGAATTTTTAGACTGTGTGTGGTCACAGTATTTCAGCAAATCAAGTGGACAAATTACTCTACTGCCATATCTGTTTCTCTTGGCAGAACGCTGACAGTCTTCTGGCATCCCGTTGCAACTGTCCTCCACTGTTTGTGATCAGACTTCACTCTGCAGATTGTGTATGTGTGTGTAGGGATTCGCCATGCTAATTTGCATAGCTAACATTAGAGRGGCTCTTCTTGAAAGGTAATAAATTACAGATGCTGCAGTCCTATAGRTGTATTTGGGAATGATCAGCGCATTGCTATTTCTTCCACCCAGGGACAGCTACTGCAGGGAGATTATATGGACTGAACCCTTACCACTGATGAGCTGGAGAGAAGATGGAAGTTGGTTACGACTCAGCACTGTGGGAGGGAGGAGCAGCATGGAGGGAGAGAGGAGGGGTACAAGTCCTGATAGGGCCCTACTCCTCTTTCCCCAGCCTCCTGTGTGACCTGCCCCTCCGGGGAAGGGGTCTGAAACCCTGCTGGCACTGGGAAGCAGCGATGGGCTGCTGCTCGCTGGACCCTTCCTGCCCCAATGGTCCCCCCGTGTCTCACAGCCTCACTGCCTTCACACCTAGGGCTGGCAGAAGGCACTGGCCAAGAAACCGTTTTCCTGGAGGGGGCAACTGCTGGGAAGGGCAAATATCTGTGTTCTTTCTGTAGGTGCAAGAGGCATGGAGAGCTCGCAGGGCTGCTGGGTCACTGCTGCTGCATAAGGGCTTTTTGGGGCAGCACAACTACTGGGGTGAGGGAGACTTGGCATAGAGGCAAATCAGCCCAGTTCACTTGGTTTTGCCTGTCTTACTGAGGAGTGTCTATTCCTGCTTCTGTGGCTGCTCTCATGAAAAACCAGAAATGTTTTCACTGACCGCACCGTGCTCTGTGCCGTTTCTGTGCCATCTCCCAGCTCCTTCGGTCTCTTTGGGAAAAAGCTGCTCAAGGAGGGARGGTCAAGCAGCACTGGAGAGGCAGAGAAAAGCAGAGAAGTAAGACAGAATGGGCATTGTGTGGCTGGGGCTGTCATTGCCAAGGGGTTGAGGGAGTGTAGAGGGATAGTGAATGAGAGTGATGAGAAATTATTGTTTTAAAATCAGAGAAATGAGATGGCACACAATTCTGCTAACATACAGTTGAGATTGCCCGGTGGCTAAGCTTACACCTTTGAGATTTATAACATGAGGAATTCTGGCGCCAATTATCCCTAGTTCAGTCTTCTAAGATAACATAGGAGAGGACAGAAATSTGTAGAATTTATGTAGTAGTATCGATCTCTATCTAGCCACAAGAGAGACTTAACTGCAGATTTACATGCTAGTCCCAGCTGTTTAACACCGCCCCTCCATTATTTTATTAACAAACAGAACAAAACTAGAAATTTGCCAGCCCGAAGCTCAGTTAACCYGGAGCTAAAGTTACCTACTGACAACTTGTTTGTTCTCTTCTGGAATATCCAGTTCAGGTAAGCACAAGCATCTGGAAGCCACGGAAGAGTTAATGTAAACCAGAATGAGAAAATAGATGGTTCACACAGACTCCAGTGCAGCCTCAGCTGTCCCGCAGGAGCTGGCAAAAGCCACTGGGCATTGTCTGCCTGCCTTCTCACTGCCTTCACCACCCTAAGAATAGCTGACAAGCTGAGAAGGTCCGTTCCCACAGTGAAGGGAGGATGTTTGAAGTTACCTGTGCCAGCCCCTCATCTTCTCCCCACGCAGCACAGCAGTGGAAAGAAGGCGGCAGCTGGAGGTGTACGCAGGGCTTGTCTTATTGCAGTACTGAGCTGTGTGAGCAGCGATACCCTGGCCTCTTCTTAGCCCAGATGGTCAGCGGGGGGGCAACGTGTGGATGTTACCCTGCGTGTATAAACCGGCTGCTTAAAACAGTCCTGTGGGTATAGGCAAAGTGTTTGAGAAGTTATGGTAAGGTGATAGGGTGATACTGTGGCAAATATAGGTGACTTTTGTTCATTGCAGCTCATCTAACTTACATTTGCTCTAACAGAAAAGCACACATTCTGCACAGGTGCTGAGTGCAACTTCCAGTGTTATGGGCCATTGCATAGAGAGGGCAGAGATAGGATGGCTTTGCTGAGCACTTTTTTCTGGTTTTCAGAGTATGAACTATGACCCTCTTTACTTTTTTTTTTTTTTTTTTTTCCTTTTCTCTTTTTAAGTACTTTTTTCTCCCTTTTCTCTTTCTTTTTTTTTTTCCTTTTCCCCTTGGCTTTTGGAAATTTGGCTTTGCTCTTTAGGTGATGCTGAGAAGAAAGCACTAAAAGATTTTGTCAGCAAATACTAGGGGCACACAGAATGCTGTTTATCTGCAAAGATTTGTCTGCAAAGATAATCAGATGCTCTCTCTCCCTCTGTGTTACTGTATATGGAATGATAAATATTATCAGGACATCTTTAAAGTTTAGCAGACATTTCTCATCTGCACCTACTAGAGGATGTGATGCCTAATGTCTGTGTACCTGTGAAAATGTAAGCTCTTGAAAATGAATGGAAATTGTAATAGTAATAATAACTTACATTTGTATAGAGTCTTTTATTTCAACAAGTCTGAAATTGCTTCACCAAGACACAGGTCAAGCTGCTTGTCTGTGGAACACTGCAGGGCATGGAGACTTCTGGCAGTTTAGGGTAGGAAAAGAGAGATCATACAGAGCTAAGCAAGGATGAGAACATTACAGCGGTTTTGCTGTATAAATGGTATTTACTTAAGAGATTGGGAAGTGATTCTCTATGAATTCGATTAGTGCCCTTCAACCTTGGCTGGGCTAGTCCATTGCTACTTCAAACGTAGTTTCACAGTGCATTGTCTTTCAGCAGTAAGCGTGGCTTAAAAAAGTTCTCCCTTGGCTCTTCATTCATGCACCAGGGTTTGAATGTTGCTGTCCCTTCTTTCCATTATTTGTGTTTATGGGATCCGCAGTTTGGACTGAACAGATCCTGATTAAAATTAATGTTCTCAGTTTTTGACTCTGTCAAAATCATTGGTCTGGTTCACAGTATGGCTCTGCAAATACTTGTCTTGGCTGAACTGAGGGCATGCAAAACAAAGTAGGAATGAGCAAAAAAGGGTAGAAAACAGTGTCAAGAATCCCTTAAGTCAGTGTTGGTACTAAAGTGCCTGCTTTATGATACTGGGCCCTGAGTTCAAGTAAGGTGACACATGATGAACACACCAACAGTGGATTTTGGTCATACTTTGTATATGTGACAAATATAGGTGACTTTTGTTCAGTGCAGCTCATCCAAGTTACATTTGCTCTCACAGAAAACTACACATTCAGCACAAGTGCTGAGCATGACTTCCATGGGACATTGGGAATCCAATGGACTTCCTCTGCAATATGGGACATTGCAGAGGGCAAAGATAGGATGGCTTTGCTGTGTACTGAAGTAAGAACGGCATTATTTGATAAAATGCAATATTGTGTACCTAATGCTCTGAAGTTTCTCCCTCTAGAAGTGAAGTGGAGAGAGGCCTTTATTTAGTACATTTTCTTGTTCCTTTAATTGTGATGGTTACAATAAATTATTGTATGCCACTAAATCTAGCGATCATAGATCAGTGTTGGGGTGCAGCTACATATCTTGATGCTATCTCAAATAACCAGCCTGATGTTCAATGTTTAATTAAAAGCAGAACACTTGATACAACTAAAAGACAGGAATCTGAAGCCCTAGGAATGGTGGTCAGCCTGATACTTCTAACATACTAATTGATAAATCTTGCTTTACAGCTGCATCTGGGACCAGTCTTTGTATGTCCTTTATCTCTTTAATTCCTTTTGCACGGAACAAAACACATTGGAAATGAAAAACACTGGCTTATTGTATTCATCTAAGGACATGCTAATTGAAAATGATTGCTTCATACTGGGCTGGATTCAAAAATATGTACATCTCTCTCTCTCTCTCTTTTACACATAAATCCATTAAATACTTGGGTTGAACTAGGAATTACTGGGTCAGAGGGAAGTGAGATAAGTAAACCAGAGACAGGCACTTAAGAGGTATCCATACAATGGGCCAAATTCCTATGCGAGCTCCCAGATCGTTTGGCACAGACGTGATTGCCAGAATCTACATTTTCATTAAAAGCAAAACAAAACAAAGTTTTGAGCTTTTAGGTCCACAAAGATGATTTAGAAAACATGAACAAGAAAATAGATTTTTAAAAAAAAATAAAATGTTAGATTTTCTTAAGCACACTTAAAGCTACTAAAACAGAAGTGTGGTGTGGTTTTAGAATTGTGGAAGAGGATCTGATGGAAGAATTGCTTGTACTCCCTTCAATCAGTTCAGTTTTTTTCTCAAATGAACTTSTTGTGGTAGAGAAAAAGGAGACATATGAAAAACCTTAATAAGGAGATTTTAAAAAAATCTGGTTATTTTTAATAATTGTAAAATCATTATCCAAATTTTGGACTAAAATCTAAAGGGATTTTGTTCAGGTTCTATCACCTGAAAACCTTAGTAGAAAGACCTTCAGATTATTTAGGGTTTAGGGGGGAGGGTTGATACCAAATGAAGTGTGTGTCATGTATGTTGCRTGCTGGTAGTGTCAATTTGAAGGATTAAAGTAAAATAAAAGACCAGTTATTATAAATGAACCAGTGTACTACATCACAGAGAGTATATGGTCCTTGTGTTATAAGAGCACACACTTTTCAAGTTAGGAGTGCTGTGTGCGCAAACAGAGTATAAAGTCCCATACACAACACTAGATCAAAGAACAGCAGTAAGTGTATGTTTCAATTGAGAACTGTTTCTGACAGATCGCAGATGCATAGCAATAACTCCTTCGTGGCTAAATTGCCAGTTATTGAACAGTGGCCAACAGCAAAAAGTGGGTCGTAATGACTTTTCTTTACTATGCGGAATTACATGTTTTTATGTTGTTTATCATCACCATTATTATATTGCCATTTACATCCTAGATCACCTACCCAGCATTGGAAGGGCATGAAATTTGGCCRGCATTATATTGTGCCTAGGGTTTAGAATTTACCAATTTTTCACAACTTCTCAGCTGGCATTAAAAGCAACAAAAAATAAAGTTTTGACATACTGTGTTCCCTCACTCCAGATCTCCTATCCTCCTATGAATGTTAGCATGCATTTGGAGCTAGTCTGTTGTGTTTGGCATAAAAACTTTTTGGTTTTGTTAGTTAGTTGTCACTTTAAGATATCAGATGAAGTGCCAGTGGGTTTGCATCTGGGACAGCTGTGTCAACTTTTTCCTAAAGTCCAACCCCACAACTTCAGGGGAGAAAGGCAGAATATCCCAGGCAAAGTGGTGAGAGCCTGGCTTTGTGGACATTGTGTGTGGACCAGTGGACTTTGCATTTTTCACAGCACTCTTTCTGTGCTGGGCTAATTGTCAGTGCGTTTACACACAGAAGAGAAGAGAGCAGCCCTGTGAGTAGGCACCCAATTCATCCTTGTCTGTCTGAGATGGGAGAGCTGAGTAACCTGACCGTGTGAACAAGAAAGGATTCACAAAACTTGTTTTGCTAAAAAAAAAAAAAAAAGTCACTTTTCAGAACAACCTGCAAATGGATACAATAATTACATGCTTTTGGTAAAAGCAAAATCATTTCTTCCTACTATTAAACTTGGCAGCACACTCGCTCTGAGCTGTTCCTTCTTCATCACTGTGAAGAAACTTCTCTTCGTCAAATCAGACCAGCAGCTACAGCTGCCTGATGTTGCTCTTGAGCACTGCCTGCCTTTGAGGTCCATGGGGTGAGCTGGCTCACCTTGCAGCCGATTGTCAGTCCATGCTGAAACCAATAGTTCAGGTGGCGGAAAGAGGAACGTGCTGGTTGTGCACAAGGAGCAGATATTTGGTATGCTGCTGTTTCCAGCCTGTGGTTTTTCAGAGAGGACCTGTTGCTGGTGGCTCTCCAGAAAGAGGTCAGCATTCTGCATGTCAGCCCTGTCTGAGGTGTCTGTGCTGGTGGAATTGCAGAACAGCTCTGAAATAGTCTTGGGGAGAATGGCTTTCTGTTCTCATTTGCCCCTGGAGTGTTGTTTTTGATTCTCTGGAGAAGTGAAGCGCTCTGTCAAAGACTTGTTCTTTACACTCTGGTCAGTTTTTTTACCTATTGTGGGTCCATGCTATTGAATGCCTTGTAGGAGAGAAAGATGGGATCCAAATTGCAARGATGGTTCAAATTCATACAGCAATYCTGAGAAGAGAGCAGAAGGCAGGGTAATGCCATAGCAGGCTAGATGGATAGCCTGTAATGCCCAAATGCATTGCATTTTTGCGGCTCAGTTTAAGAGGTCACAGCTGAGGTTGTGACTGGCCCATCAGGTTGGCACAGTGTCTCCAAGGCAACTAGAGATAATACAAAATATTCCTCAGAGATGCTGCTGTGGGAAAGTACCCCTTCAGCCATGACTACATGAATATACTTTTCCCTTTCTTTTTTCTGCCCTATGCCAAGAATGTTTTATATGCTGAGAAAACTGATTTTAATGCAGGGGGAAAGGACTCTAAGAAATGGTTGCAAGTTTAGTTAAGGCTTGAACCCACTGATCTGATTYATTCAGTGTGACGATTCAGCTGATTTGCAGAGAAGGCCAGCCTTGGGGAGAAGATGATTTTACCCAGTGCTCTTAGAGATTCTCCTCAGTTGGCAAAATCTTGTCTGTGCCCTGATGAAGGGTCATTTCCTATTGTCATTGACATTGTTTGCCGAAGTTTGGTGCGTGTGGCTTTTAAGGGCAAGTGCACAAATGTGTCTGTGGTAATCTGCTGGCATAATCCTTTGTGGCTGAGTATGTCCTCCATGCTGTTGTTGTGCCAGGGTTTGCTTTAACTCAGAGAGCCTGCGGGCTGTACTCTTACGTTTAAGAGCTGTGATTTTGTCATGGTAAGTTTTGAGGGAAAATCATGTGTTAGTCATGGTAAAAAATGTCAATGGAGAACCAAACAAAATAACAAAAAATTGGGGTATGTTTTGTGCTGCCTGACACGGGGTATTTAGGTACATGGACTTGGTTGATCCTAAGCAGAACTAGGTTCACACGTCAAAATCAGTAACACGTTATTCATTGTAAACAGGATTCAGAGGCAGAAGGCGTATCATGTACCCTTTTTATAATTTCTTTCGTCCCCATTCTGGGCTCTGATTTTAATTTTTTTTCTGTTCAGTGAGCACAATCTGCCACACGGGTTGCTCAGTATTTGTTCTGCTTCTCCTGTCTTGCTTTTCTGTGCTGCTCTGTGTTCYTTGGTGACCCCACAGTGAAAGCAAGATAGTGATTGCAGTTGACTCCATTGAGACCTGACTGCTCCATCTCCTTACCTGAAATCATTAGATTTTATCTCCCCAAACCCTGTCTTTCCCTGCCCTCCAACCCAATCAGGCTTTGGTCTTGCCCTCCCAGAGGTCATCATTCTCTTCTTTGCCCTTCCAAACCTTATTTTCTCCACCAAATTGAGTTCAAATTTTGTCCTGCCGCCAGCTGTTCAGCTGGGAGGTGYCACAGAATTCACAGTGGCATCCTGTTGGCCTGGTTGTTTGTTAGGCCCAGTGTTACATTTTGAGCCTTACCTCCTCAGGAGCTCTCCTCATTTCATTGTTCTCTAGGATCTCTTAATGATCAGTAAGGAGGAGTGTGGTGGCAGCATATCCCAGCTGTCTTGGACAGCTGTCTAAGAATGAGAGGGCTCAGTCACCTTCTGGAAGGCCTCTTTGCCTCAGTGTTTATGAGGATGGTGTCAGTGACTGAGACAACTAGCTGTTTCTTGTCTAAATGTGGGTAAGAGGCATCCTCCCAGAATGGCTGGTTACCATGACTTTGAGGAGTCTGTGATCTTTAAAACGTTAAAGCTGTCTTCCACCAACAGTGGGTAGGAAACCCAACAGTATAACAGGTACCCAGTGTTACAACAGGTGACAGTGGCCAGCAGCAAATGCTTCACAACAGGTATGAAAACTGGAATAGACAGATGTGACACCTTCCCACCACATAGTACTCATCTAAATGTTAGAGAGTGGTGGTAAGCGCAGAAGCAGGAAGCTTAGTATCCTTTCCATACTGTTTGCTTGGACTTTGACAGCTCTGAATAGTGTTGCTACGCATGCATCGGTCCAAAAGTTTTCTAGATTTCACTTTCTTTCCACACCAGTTCCCCACAGCAACGAACTCTGAAATCTCCCATGTTCTGTGAATAATTATTCCCTTTCCTCAGCTTTAAATTTGCCATCTTTTAATTTCATTGCATGCCCTTTTGTTCTTCCTGTGCAAGACAGAAGAGAAGATCCCATTATATTTTCTCTTAGACCTTTATTTTAGAGGCCGTTCAAGAAGTCACCTTTTCTCTCCTTTTTAAAAATAGTAGTCCAGTTTTTTCAAAGTCAGTATTTCAATCTACGCTGCTACATTTGGCTAAAGAAGCCGCACAGAAGTTCACCCTGCACCTCAAATGTCTAGGAACCCTCAGGTTGTCCCTTAGTGAGTTCTGGGTAGCTCTTTTACTTGACTGACTTGGTTGGAAAATGTCCGGAGATAGATGAAGTGGATTATTTGGCTGTGTACAGGTACTGGCTCCATAAGGACTAGGAAAAGGCATTCTAATGGTGAAGAGCCATTCTGAACTTCTCTTTCGGAGTCCTTCACTCTGGCTACGCTTTTGTGGCAGATAAGCCTAGGTCACATAGCTAAACAAGTATTTTTGAACATCTTTAGGCCCCCTGTCTCAGCAAGGGATAGTATGTGTGCTATCTTGAACCCAAGTCCTCTGTGTTACTGTAACAGACTGCTGGCCAGTAGCCCAAGGCTCAGCTTTTAAGGCATTCTTCTATAAAGATTTTCTAGTGAAGGGGGCAATATAGTTTCCCCGGCAGTTCAAGAGGGTTGTTTAATGCGTGCATTCATCAGTAGTTGTGTGTGTGGTCACACGTACGAGGGCTCTGTAACCTGTTATGCTAGTCATTATTTGGAAGAAGCACGACTGTATGTGAAGTCCCTGTTTCAGGATATGCATAGTGAGTGGCTTCAGATAAATTTCTCAGACCAGGAATGTTTTGAAGACATTCAGCGTAGAGAGACGGTCCTGTTGATGTCATATCATGTAACTGGTGAGGTCATGTGTATATAAAAATCATGAGAACAGGAAGGACTAGGAGGCACTCATGCCCCTTTTATTTTTCTTGCATATGTTTTCCAACTGCATATTCGCCTGTTTGCTCTTTAGCTTCTCTGTAATTAGGGGCTAATTAAAAAGGCACCAGCCTCCAAGATGAAATTTAAAGAGTTCTTGTTTCATATGCTCACGTTTAGCAGTGAGAAAAGAACACGGAAAGCTCACAAGGAGGAACGTGAGGGTGTTTTTTCCACAAAAAACATTGATCCAGGATTGTTTGGACAGAAAGAAGGGCTGCATCTCTCCATTCCCACGGGCCCTGGCATTTCCAGGATTGCAACCAGTGGGAGAGGAGTTGGGAGTAGGAGGGATCCACAAAATCTCCTCCCTACTCCCAAGGGCAAAAAGTAAARAAGAAAGTGAAGGAGGGGCTAGGCAGAGGCTGTCTTTACGTGGCCTCCTCTGTTCTAGGCAAAGCATACCCATTCCACCCCAGAGGATGGCTGTGTCAACAGTCATCTCCTTGGGTCTACGACATGCCCGTGCACTATGTAGTGCCCATTCAGGAAGCTTGGCACTGCCCCTGCTCTGGCCTGCTCCACAGCTGGAAGCTCGCTAGCCCAGCTGTGGTGGCCTGAGTCTGCATTAATGATCTGTTCTGAAAGGCAGAAGTGAGCTCATGCCACTCTTTGTTCAGGCTACAAATACGCCACAAAGACCCCCTTACCCGTTAGACTTCTCTTTGTAGAGCAGCATGGAAATTCGAGGCACATATCTTTTCTTTAGTCTCTGTCTACAATTCTTTGTGGTCAGTCTRGAGAGAGTTTTACATCCAAAGAAGGGCTTTTGTGCTGAGAGCCTGGCTATCTTTTTCAACTGTATTAGCTGGTCTAAAAAAAGGTACTATTTCTCCCTGCAAAACTTTCCTCACTGTTTGTTTGCATATGGAAAGCTGAGGTAGTTTTGGACATCCTTCTGGAGAAGGAGAAAAGGACGCGGCATTTAAAAAAAGTGATGGTAGCTTTTGGAAAAGTTCTAATCATTCATTAGATGCCAAAGTTTATTCTCCTTTTCAAAGAATGCATTGTGGTCACATAGATCACCATGAAATCAAAGCAAGTTTACTCCAGAACTCATCTCTTAAACAGAAAAATAAACTGACCATCTTATTTTTTTTCTCAATTATGAGGTGACTGGAGAAGAAATAGAAAAGGAAAGGTAAGGATTTAAAAAGACATACTGTAGATTAATTCAGAGTTCCCAGCCTTTATTCACATACAGTAACATTTGCAAAAGCATAATGGAAGTGTTTATCAGAATTCTGTGTGAGTAAATGATGGACCAAAATTTTGGAGTAAGAAATCATCTGTGAGGTTCTGATGTGAAGGTGCTGGTAGAATTGGAATAAAAACAACAGAATCTTTTCAGTGTTAAATAGAGACATGGAATGAAAGTTCTCTCCAGAATAATCACGAAGTACTGTAGCTTAAGACCAATGAAAATTAGCCTTTCCTGTGCAGCTGTATGAAGAGCAAGACTGAGACTGTTCTTGCCTGTGGAGTGCACACTCAGTGCAAAGATCTCAAGGTGCTTCAGAGAATTAAAACCCAATGAATTAAGGCTCAATACGATCCAGAGAGACGCAAATTAATTTATATCCGCATTTTGTAGATGATTAATGAGTCAGAGAGAGGACAAGTGTTTAAAGTCTTGCTTTAATTTGGAAATGCAGTATTGTATGTACTCACACTGGAAGCTGTRCATTGCCTATGCCCTTGAAATAACCTTATTCATCTGCACCTGGAAGTTGTTCTCCATCCACAAAACCCAGTGGGGCTATTTAAAGCCAATTCACAGGTGTCCAAAATTTTACATATAGAGGTGTGAGACTATTTAAAACACATGTGCAGGTATTTACATTGCAAAGTGCAGGAGCAAGTCTGTGCACGTCCAATTTAGGTTTCATGTTGAAAGACGGGGCTACCTTAAAGGAAGTCCAGGAACAGGTGGCAAGGTTGGCATATTTGCAAATATATCAGAAAGGAGATAAACCATACCATAAAAAGCTTATTTTTATGCTGTATAAACTAAATGCTGGTTGCTTGTTTGATGAGTTGGTGTTTTGTTTTTTTTTTTCAAACATCTAGGAGAATATTTCAAAGCATAAAGCTGCATTAGCAAACTACCTGAAGATGATTATGTGTCTGGCATTCTCTCCAGTGTTATGGTTATTGATCTTCTGCCAGAAGGCTTGATTCTCCAGAGCACTGCTCCTGCTCAGTGGCTTTACACCAGTGACTGATGAGTTCAGGATGCTCCGAAAGCRTCTCATGAGGCTCTTGGTGTTGCACAGTCCCTGTTCCGTAGGCATTTCAGTACAGTCAGAAGGCATGAAGGACTAAACTGTGCAGAGGAGATGAAGTGGTTTGCTTAGGGTCACCCAATCGCAGAACTTAGTAAAACACCACATCTCCCACAGCTGAGCACTGTGTCATATCCATTGCACTGCACTGTCTTTCCAGTTCAGCACTTCTAGACACCCAGCTGTATCTGTTCACGCTGTTGGGCTGCTGGCAGATCAGAAGATCAGATCCCTTAGGTAGATCTCACAGGCAGACAGGAGCAGTAGGGGTGCTTGGCATGACACCAGTTGCAAGCTTGGCTCCTTGAACCAGGTATGAGTTGTTCAAAAGTGTACTAGGGATGCTAATGGCTTCTGGCTACAGAGTTTTTCAGAAATGTTACTGCTAGTAGCTGTTTYGTCTAGTTGGAGATGGATAATTTTATAAGCCAGTAACTTCTGGAAAGCTGTGTGGAGCGGAGCACTGAAATAGGACATCTAAAAAGATGTCCAGGAGAAAAGTTAGTTCTCCCCTGAAGTTTGTGGTCTYGTCAAGTGCTGAGCCTGGTGCCCTGAGGAAACAGAAGCACTCTTTTTTCCTGCTTCAGAACCAAAGTGGGCAGGCCAGGTATCCAGTTGTAGCAAGCCCAAAGCTGAAAGCAGCTGCCTTTCMCCTCAGGTGACACAGAGGACCCAGTTGTGGAGGAGAGTGATTATAGGGAGTTACAGCCCTATACAGCTCCTTTATCCTGGTTAATCTCTCTAGGAAGTGAGAGAAAGATCAGGACAAATGCTTGATTGTCTTAAGCACCTGGAGTTTGCACATGGAAGAGATAGGAGCGAGGACAGAAGCTTTCTCTGGGTTTGGAAGCAGGTTTGTGATAGCATCCTGCACAGCCTCTGTCCCTGAAACAAATAGGGCAGGTCCCACCAGGAGCAGAGTCTTCTTTCACTCACCTCAGTAGGAGCTGAGTGAGTTTCCTGGTTGGCCATATCAGACCTCTTGTGAATTGAGTAGCTTCAGCAGCAGCAGYCCGAAGGAGCTCAGCATATTTTAAGAGGGGCCCCACAAGGACTTGAAGTCATCCAGCACCTTCAACACATCAACCCTGGATGCTCTCCAGAGCCAGAAAGTGCAGAATCAGCATGCAAATGTAGAAATGAAACATATTCAGGCCCTGGGAGGTTTGGCTTGAGTGTGGTCCGAATTCTGCCTATAGTTTTGGGTCATTTCGTCTTGTTTTACCGAAGCTGCTTTGGCCCACGCTTGGCCTTGGACTCCTCATTCTGAACCTCCAGTGCAGGACTTGCAGCACACTTCAAGATACAACTGTTCTGCCTGGTGCTGTTCATATAGATAGTATCTGGGAGTGTCAGGGCTCCAAGAACAGTGATAGGAGGCTTAAACAACTTTAAAAACAAAATAAACTCTTGCTATCAGAGTCACAAGGCGAGCTGTCCAACACAACATTGGTCTCTGATTTTATATTTAATTTTAGAAGCTGAAACTAAATGTTTTAATTTTATATTATTCTCAACATAATGCTAATTTGCTCCAGATGTCCACTCAGAGCTGAACGCTGCCATTTTGCATAGAAAGCATGTGCGTCAGTGATTTATTCCAAATAGCTTCTATTTTACTGCATTTCATTTTATTCTCAATGAAGTACTTAACAACATGTTTCTCTTTAAGAATCTTACTTAATCATATGGATATAATTTCTTCAATTTACGTTTTCAGTTCTTTAGTGTGGTGGCCACAGGGTGTTTCTTAACCTAGGAAGATTAAATGCACATGTTGAAAGCTGCTTATATTTGATTTTGAGGCACTTTCATTTCAAAGTCCTTCACGTAAGGTACAGAAGTGATTGTGGTTTCCTGCTAGGTTATGGGATGGAGGTACAAGTCTCAGGAAAACCTTGCAGATACCTTCTAAATGTTGGATAATCATGCATGACAATAACATAATTTCATTTCTTTCAAAACTGTGGTCTACCGAGAGTGTTTAAGACTTTTTTTATTGGGGTTCAGGAAAAAAAGAGATTTAATTTTCTTGTCATTTCTGGGCTACAGTTCAACATTTCAATTTAAAACCTATTTCCGTTGAGTTCCATTTCCAGTTTTCTCTCAAAATATTATCTTAGAAAATGTCTTTTATTCAGTTATTTATTTATTTATTTAGCAGCATATTAAAAATTATGTGAGACAGCTCAATGTGAAAGCTTTGTTATTTGAGCCTGGCTCATTCAGCCATTCCTGTACATGGGCTGCTATTGGTCAAGTATGTCAGGAATGTCCTTTGGCAGCGTCCTCCTCGGGAGCTACGTCATGTGTGTAAAGCAGCTCGTATGAACGAGTCGGCATGRATATGAGGCTGATCTGAACCTAGGAAGCAAAGTCCAGGAAAGATTCTTATTCTTCTTTCATTTTAAAGCTGACCCTGCATATGTAGTTTGTAGTAAGATAGGATACTTCTGCGGTGGTTGTAAGTGTAACACACCAGTTTCCTCAGATACCAAAACCTGCTCTTCTTCCCTTTTAAAAACCATTTCATCCGTATAATCCCTTTTCCTCTTAGGCTTTTAGATGGCAACCTATAACCGTGGAATCTAAATTTCACGAGGTCGCATCATTTGCAAGGCTGGTTATTCCCACCTGAAAATGGTATTCATCTGTATTCATTTACATTTTCTTGTTGCATTTTTTTTTAATCTTGGCTTTTCATTTTTCAGATCTAACCTTGCTGTTATTCTACAATTGTATTAGTTTATTACACTGAATTGTTGACACAGCTGGTAGGGAGCTAAGTGCTGTGGTTTCACACAATAAAATTTCAGACAATATGTGTAGCACTTCTTTTTCATACATATCATTTGAAAGCCATATGATTCACCAATATGTGTTATTGTTATCCACCCATGTGGGATACAATCTATTTTAAATTAGTGAAGTGACTTGCTAAACTCCCTGTAAACAATAAGACTGTGGGAAAACATTAAGTGCTATTCAGAAAAGAACATTGCTATACTGCCTTTTATCCAAAGGATCCCACAGTGCTATAGAGAATGAAGGGACCTGGCACTGCTGCCACGCCGTCTGCTCTTCTGCAGAGAGCTCATCTTCACAATAGACTTTAGAAGGCAGCTCCACCACTTAAAACTGGAGCAGAGTTTGGTGAAGATCGTAACTACCCACACTAGTTCAGTGTGCTAGGATGTAGTAAGTCACTGTGAGTAAAAAGTAGCAGTGGACTTTGGGGTGTTTGTTAGCAAAATCTTGATTTAGCATCTCCTTTGGGGGCTTAGGCACAGAATCCAGTATAATCGCTTCATAGGTTGGTGTGCGTCAGCTGCTGTAACTGTTCAAGCACATGCACTTAGCGCATGGAAGCGTGAGGTAATAGGAGTGAGCTCAGCCTCTAACAGAATGCATCACATCATATTGGATTTACCAGAGAGAAGGAGCTTAGGTATGGACCATTGCTGCGGCTCAGCTGAAGCATGGTAGTCATTTACAAAGTGCAAGAACAGAATTGGGTTTCCAAACTCTAAAACATGGCTCTGCCAACACCACAGTGCTTAACCAAGCCGAGACACCGATTTTATTCTGGCAAAGCCAGAAAACTGACTTCCTTTAAAACAGGTGAGATCTTGAAGCCATTTTCCTAGGAATATATCTCACAGATTTTCCTTCATGTAATGAACATGGCCAAGCAAGATGAAAACACTGCAAGACTAAAATGAACAACTTCGGGTAAAACGAGGAGAAGTTCCTCATTTGCAGGGAAGAGAGCCTCTTCTCTCAGAAAGGGAAGATTATTCTTCTCCATGTTGTTAGCCTCTAGCTCTCCCAGTGCAAAGTCACCCTGTGGGATTCTGATGTGGTGTGGCTGAAACAGGTCAGCGGGCAAAGGAGGGAGCCCTGTCTCTTGAGGTTCTGCTCCACAACCAGGGCACGAGGGAAAGCAGAAAAAAAGTAGGAGAACCCTGAGATGATAACAAGCTCCCACCACATTGCACAACCTCTCTTTTCTGGTGGTTCACCAGCAGCTCTTGTAGGGCTCTTTGTCAGAGTTCAGCTCTACACATGCGAGGAAGTGTTGGGCATAATCACGGACATCTTAGCAGATCCCTTGCCTTCCTTGGATTACAGGTTGAACCCCAGTCTTCATTTATGGATATTCAAATTGGCCCAGCATGGCACAGAAAAGAGCAGGAGCCTGTCTGAGCATGGAAAATCCCACCAATTTGTCTAGTCCCTTGCCAAGAAGAGCCTTGGAGAAATTTCTGTGTCCTTATCACTTTGTGCAAAGATTCATCCAGTGTTGAAAATTGCATGCAGCTTGTTGTTAATTTGCAGGGAAACTTTATTCTTCTTAACTGATCTTTAGAAACAACAGTTGATAAAAAAGTTCCATTATGTGCATGTGGAAATGAATACAGGTAGAGTATGAGAAGGACAGTGCCTTTTAGAAAAAATACCACCACCCTATCTAAAACAGGAAAAAAAAAACAGCAATAAAGCTATCCACTTTGTGAAACAGATTTTGTGAGGAAAATTAATGATCTATGTTGAACCACATACAAAGAGTTGTATTTGCAACAAAAAACACATAGGTGCGTGGAGAGTTACCTTGCTGGAAATTGTAATCTTTTCTAGGAGAGAGTTTGGTTGTGGTTGACTAGTTTAGTTAGCTGTAGCCAGCAATTTCCAGCTGTAGATCAGTTTTCACCCACAGGATCCTCCTCTGTTTGATCTGCCAAGGAGAGGAGCCGCTTTGTTAGCTGCGATGACATGTGACAAGCTATGACTGTAAAACATATTTATTTATTGGTTTTGACAAAGATTTGAGCTGGGTTTCCCAGGATTAAAAAAAAAATAGTAGTCTGGGGGATGAGTGGGAAGTTAGGATGGACACTCGCTGTTGCCAGATTACACCGTATTTGTTACAGACGGGCTTTGGCACACACTTGTCTCAAATCTTCCTGTGGCTGGGGACAGACGGAGCACAGACCTAATCCGGGATGTTCATGCCTGTGGCGCATTGGAAACCCTTCCTGTTTATAGACACACTGTTGGCATGTTACAAAGGCAGACTGGACTATGTGCAGATCTTACTCTTCCTTCACTGGTTCATTAAAAAGAGAAAAATATGAAAAAAGAGGGAAGTTTTTCATTTCACTTTTCCGTATAAATGTTTGTTAGTGAATACATTCAGAGAATTTCAATTACAGTTGATTCTAGTGTCTGATGTCAATATAACAGCTTAAGATTGTTTGCTTAATTCCTGAATGTGTGCATTGTTTTTAGCAAACATTTTTAATTTACAAGTTTGTCCTGCCTCTCTTCAAATCTCCTCTTGGATTCAGAATGTAAACCAGGGCAGGCCGTTTCTGTGCCGTTCTGCTTGCAGATGTCTCTCAAAGAATCAGGAGTGAAAAGTGACCCTGCACCAGGTACAAAAGGGTTGATGAATTCCCCAGCATGCGTGAATGTCCTACGCTGAAAGAGAGCGCTCAACACATTACAGGAACAGCTTACAGAAGCAGGGTGTGTAATTTTTAATAACTGGGATAAAAACCCTCAATGACATCTTTAAAATATAAATGCCTTTTCTTGTTTCTTTTATTTCTTCCCCCCCCTTATTTTGCCTTTTCATCTCTTCTCCTTTCAATTCCATTAAGCTTCATTGTACAATAATGTATCGCAGTGGACTTTTTTCAATTATGTTTTTGATTTTTTCCTCCTTGTTACTATAAAACTCCAGATGTTTTGAGACTTCATGGTTCTCTGGGTATTTTTTCCTTTATTTTAATCTTCTTTTGTAACATGCCACACATGTGGTATTTTGGCCTTTTAAGATGCTACGCTATGCTAATCAGCCATAAGTTTTGGGATGTTTTTTTTTTCTTTTTGTAATGACTTTTTTTCTTCCTTCTTGCTGTTGTCCTCTCTTTAATTCTTTTTTTTTTCTCCCAACTGGTTAGTTCACATAAACCATAATGGATTCTACCCTTGTCCTAGGGCTGCATTCGTTATCTTAAGCAAATTAATTGTTCACTCCAAACTTGCAAACTCTTATACCTGTAAGTAAATTATGAGCGCCTATTCCATCTTGCATGTCAGTGAAACGCATTCTGTACAGAACTGCTCGCAGTGTGACTGGCCTCCCAGACCAAAAGCACAGTCTGTTTTTCAAAGATGTGACTAAAATGTGGACCAGAATACAAAGATGTAGGCAAGAGCGTAGGACAGAATTTCAATAAAGTTTCAGCTGACGTAGGTGTAAATAGGTGATATGTTAGATGCGAACTGGAATTGAAATGTTTCCTTGGAAAGTGAGGTAAAACAATGACTCTCTGATCCAGAGGAACAAAGTTTTGAAGTACGTGTAGTAAACTATATTTTTTGTTAAACAAATCTAACAGAACTGGAGGGAAGCATTTTAATTTTATTTGTGGTTCTTTGCTGGCACAGCTGGAGAGGGTTTTTAATTGATTTTGTTTAATCCTAATTTTGTCCCCAAAACAAGTAGATTTGGCTTCAGATATTGGAGCAGCAAATCTTGGATTGTGTGTTGTCCTTTAATTTCAAATAGCTTGCAAGCTATTCAAAAAATCCCAAATAAATAATAGTTTCCCAATTACATATGAGGAAATAAAGGGACTGACATGTAGATTTTGGGAGGGGTGTCGTCTTTGCTTATTACATGACCATATGAAATTTGCATTTTGTTTTTTAAAATGTTGCTCCATGCAATGTTATTTTTGCCTGCAAGCCATAATACTGCATTCAGTCCAACTGTGATGAGGTTTCAGAAGACTGTTTGGTTTCCAAATGACATATTTAGCAAAACCTTATGGCAAATTTGTGGCTGTCATCCTGCTGATAGTAAGATATCCCCAACTTTCCTGGTTCATTCTCATATGTTGCAGCAAATAAATGCAAGTACCCCTGTTTTAACAAATGTTTATCCTTCTACTTGATTAAAGAAGGATTGCTAAAAAGAATTTTCAGACTAGCAATGGGGTCTTGTGAAAATTATAGGATGCTCTGATAGTTTCCCAGATATTTTGGGGTTTGCTGGAAAACGTATGGAAAGCTCTGTTTGCTCACTGAAATGCTCGCTGAAGTGCCTGACCTACAGGCACTGGAAGAAATAAATCTATGAATATTTCAGTGCTTTGAACAACATTCACCCCTTTCTTGGCAGGTGATAATTTACAATTACGTGAGCAAGACTTTTGAGAGACAAAACATGCCAGTGCTACTTAGAGACAGGCTAAGACTCAGTGTCCTGATGAGCTGGTCCTCTGCACTCGGTATGACAGCAGACCTTGAGAGATGATTGGCAAAACTCACATTTGATGCCAGATATACTCAGGAACACAGGTGAAACTATCTTTAAAAAACAAAACCCAGAAGCCAAATCTAGGCTGCCTCTGTAGGCAGGGGAGAGGGACAGGCACCTACTGAGCAGGATGCGTCCCCCTGAACTCTCTTCGCTGCTGACCTCATGCTGGGCAGACCTGCCGTTCCCCAGGACTCGGGGAGCTCAAACAACGAGGCCGTTCATTTGTTAGTACAGTGAGAGCAGAGGAATCCCATCTCGGGGGATGGGGGCAGGCATCTTGTGGTGCATTCTCAGGTGCATTCAAAGGTGGTTGGATCTTGCAGTCAGAGAAGTCTGTCTGGGGGTGGAAATCACCTCGCATGCCGAATCAGACCTGGTTGCTGTTGAAAGCCTCGTGACTTAAATGAGTCTGTTGTTACACCTCACGTGGGCCAGGTCTGCGTTCCTTGTGCACCCATAACTCCTGGTACTGCCGGAGGGGGGTTCAGGAATGCGGGCTTAGGGGCTTATGAAATTCATAAAATTGAAATAAAAGAGACAGCCCAAAGTCTTGTTTAATTCAGCGACATGTGCTGATCGAACACCTTCTCCAGGATTTTCAGTGTATTGGTATTTCCCAGTTTCATGTTAATTAGGAAATATGCAACCTGTCTAACAGCATAAAGAAAAATTAACTGTTGGTGTACAATGTGTTGATGTCAAATGGTTGGCTGTAATTACCCTAAAACCCAKCAATGTGAAGGATGTATTGCATTTATACTGTGGCTTACTTTACAAGATTTTTACTTTTTCCTGTTATGAACTTTTTTACCTTTTCTTCTCCTACACAGCAGCAATTGTACAACAGTCTGGCTAAAGCCCTAAATGCTTTTTTGTAATACAACTAATAAAACAAGTACAAGCAATTTTTCCCAGGACTCAAATGAAATATCATATAAAGTGTCACTTTGTAAATGTAAATTGTTCAGACTTAAAAAAAAAACATAGAAATTGGCAGATCCTTTTTCTGTTACAGGTATCTTCCTTTATTTTGTTACCACAAAAGGAAAAAAACCAGCTTCTAACAATTTAAATTTGTAAACTGGCTATATGAACTGGGATTCCTTAGGAAGTTGGGAGCTCAGTCCTATGGGTTACTTTTTATGTACACAAATAGTTCAGTTGAGTTTAATAAAACTCCTTGCATGAGTCATGTTACTCATGAGCAAGTATTTGCAGGATCAGGGCTTTACCTTGTAGCTACGATAGAGAATTAAAAATTAATCCAATCAGGAGTTCGCTAGAAAAAACAAAGCACCAAATCAGATCTTTTGATTCTTGTGTTGGGTGAACCAACTCGTGTGCTTAAGTTACTGACATTCATAACAGTTTGGAGCCTCGTATGCCTCCTGCCATGTCCCCAACATAAGACTCTGTGTGCTGTAAAACATTGATGCTATTTAAAGAGTGGTGTGACTATTCCCTCCCCTCCAGAAGGGATACATATCCTCACAGGATCCTTTTTCTCATAACATGATTTTCAATAAAATTTCCCCAATTTTGTAATCAGTTGGGAAGAAAGAACATTTCACAATGTTCATAAGGCTTGTAAATGTTTTGACCAGACATAAGATTTCCTATTGATAGTATTAAATGCTTTGGAATGAAATGTTTTGGGTTTTCCATCTGTAGGCTGTCTGAGATGTCAGCAGCCAATATGACCTGCTCTTTCCCTTTTAGGTCTAAAAATAAAAGGCAGCTTGTTTAACTGATCTTGCAGCAGAGAGCAGAGGTGTATATTAATGAGCTTTCTCTAATGGCACACTGGACCTATTTAGCACTACAACTGTGAAGGCTCTCTTTTTCAGTCATAACTCATTTCCTAAGAAAATGTCAGTTATTGCTTCACCTTATGGTCTGAGCTGTTTAGTTTATAGTTTATTTCTTCTGATCTGTACCACTGACAGATATTGTAGACATGACTGTGATTAAATACGCTTATGAAAATGGTAAACATTTGATAATATAAACCCTCTAGGGAATATGCTGTTATTTCTGCATGGCAACATTCTCAGGTGCATTCAAAGTATAATGTGGAAGCAAAGAAAAAACATTTTAAGCAATTACAGTTATTAGATTAAATTGTTTTGTTAGGAACATTGTGATGTGTTTAGATCACTGTGAGATAATTTAGTGTTTTCATAAATATGTCTTTTAAATGCATGATATTGCAGCAGTTACATTCCAGTGAGATTTTAGTGTAAAATAAAGATAACGTATGTATTTCCATATGGTAGTGAACTAATTTAGTCCCGTAAATTTCGACAACATATTTTTTCCTGGTAGAAGCCCTATTCTAAAAGCAGCAGTAGTTATAAAATCCAATAATTGCATCATGCTATTTACTGTAATCATGTGGCATTGTTTTGTGTCTGTGCTCAGATGTGTGTAGCATAGCAGTGTCTGAAGCACACATTAACAATCTCACAATAAAGACAAAAGTAGTAATTGCAATATAATTATTATTTTTATTGATGAACTTGTTTAAGAGCTCTGTTGACATTTAGAGACTTTGAGGATCATGCAGCGTTTGTTACAGTTATCCCAGGCATCAAACGTCAACAAAATGTTTAAGACTGTAGGATTAAACAGTGACAGATTGGGGCCAGATGTCTGGGAGATACTGTAAGTGGCCTTCTCAGTTGATCAAATAGCTCTTACCATCCTAAAGCCCTTTGGAAACTGAACATTTGTTCTTTGTAGTTGAAGCTCAGACACTTCTGGGATTGGTGGATCTTCCTGGAGGTTATTTGAGAAGGAGAATGAGCACCCCATTTATCCAGGAGTAGTTTTATTTGGTGTATATATTAATATAAATACACTCCAAGTAGCAAGGGTAGGTGGAAGGGTTAAAGGTGTTGGTGAGTAGGAATGAAGCCCAAGAACTACCTTACAAAGTGATCCTAACACAGTTTCCTCAGCAACCCAGTTGAAGTTATCTTGTCCTTGTGCAACTGTACAGGTGAGACACTCCTGCTTTGGGGAAGCTGGCTCCCAGCAGTGCTGTCTCCACATGTGGACTTGTAGGGAAAAACTGCAAGGGACACAGTCAGCAGATCCAGCAAGAAATAACAGAGCTAGATAATATAAATAATATAAATTAGGAAATTATAGTATAAATTAAAAAAAGCCCTTGAAGTCCAGGCATATGTGGTGATGGAAGAACCTTACTGCTGAAGGCATTAGACCTTTGGATTATGTGTGAGTACCAAAAAAAGGCTGTTGACCACAGTAGAAGTATAATAAACCCCTATTTGAGTGTTGCTGCTTACATTTATGGTAGGGCTTGTTCCTTCTCTTCCTGACATCCCGATCCAGCATCCAGCAAACTGTTAAACATATGTGCTTTCATGTGTTTTAACTTAAGCTTGTGTTTAAATGTTTTAGGACATTTGCCATTGGCATTTTTGCTACTGACATCAATGAGAACGGAGCTGGACCTTTAATTGGTTTGGATTATTCTGCATACTCTCCTACTTTGCATTAGGTTGTAGATACGGAGCTGAAGACTGGTAATCCATTAGAAAAACATTCTGTGGCTCAAGATCCTCCATTCGTGACTGAATAGCTGGGAAATTACTTCTGTGACCTAACAGGTCTTCCAGGCCTGAGACAACATGGAGACAAGAAGGATCAGGTTGTGGAGTGTCACTGTAGTGATTCTGGTGCCAGCAGGGTATAAAGTGTCCCAAGGACCTAGTAACAAGGAACGTTGCTATATAATGTCCTTCTGGGCTAGGTTTTTTGATGCCTGTATGCGAGAACCAGAAACTCCTTTAGAGAGGGGAGTGGAGTACGTAGAAGGGACTCGTGACAGTCAGGGGAGAGTCTGCTCAGGTAGAGGGGAAAGAATGGCACACGTGGGAGGACAGCATGAACAACTGAAGGGAAAAGCTTGGTCTTGCTGCTCACCTGGGATTCGGGTGAATGAGGTTGCAGAGCTGAGCTGCAAAATAATTTTGTGGATTCGGTCTAATTCTCACCTTACCTTGTGGTTATATATTGGTGAGTAAAACTGAGAGGAGCTGGTCTGTTGAACTGAAAATGAAAGGGGTATTAGTTCGAAGGGGATGATACGACACTGTGGACACAACACTAATCAAAGGAGACTGAAGAAAGGTAGTGAGAGGAGAGGAAGCTGGGGAACAAAGTGGAAACAAGTGATCTTTAGCACCTCAGAACATTAACTCCATCTGCCAGAGACTGGCTTTATGGAATGTCTTACGAGAAATATGGATTTGCCAAACTCTGCTTTATTTTTCATGGACTTCAGCATATTTGCACATTTCAGATTGCTTCGTTCTGAACCCTTGCCAGATTTTTAGTGGTGATTAAGAAGAAAGTTTCTTTTTAAGCCTTGGTTGCTTGGTCACTTCCAAAACTCTCCTGACTCCCTGCGCCAGCTCAAGTGTTCAGAGGGGTGTCATGGCCGAAAAACAAACTTCTGAAGCCGTAGACTGCACGTCTCCAGGTGACTCTGTGGATCTATCATGATAGTTGTGGAAAGGTGGAAATATATACATATCAGATAGTTGTCTGCACACATAGACCCAAATGTGCTATTCAGACAGATTAAATATCTGCCCAGGGAGTGAAATATTTAGGCCAGTAAAAGCCATAGTGATCCTTTCATGTATGAGTGGAGGGGAAGGCAGAAATTTGCAGTCTGCCAAACCCTCTGGGTGGGTGCATGTGTGTTGGAGTGAATTGGTGTGCTTAGTTTGTAGTGTGCAGAGCCAATCTGCGTCCAAAGACAGAACACAGCCTGCAAAATGAAGTGCTAGCTTGAGAATCCAGATCACTTTGTTCACTGTGTTGAGATACTTAAAACTTTTGTCCATCAGTAGTTAAAATTGCCATTGTCAGGTACCAGATCAAGTCCCTCCAGTTTACAGCATCTTCTAGGCTCCATCTGCATCTGCTCTCCCTTCCCATCCCTCTGCCTGCAATGCTGGATGCAACAGCTGAGTCAGAAGTTTGCACACACCAATGCATGGGAGGTGTGTGCATAACAAATAGAATGACTGGGATTGGCAAGGCTGTAATTTCTGTGGTCCTGTCTGAGGAACCACAGGTAGCGCATGGAAAGCTGCTGAACAAAATCCTGACTCAGCAGAAGGAAGTGACAAAGCACTCACTAATTTTGTGAGGGTTAGGATTTCACTCTTTATGAGCAAGAATTGTACAAAAAAAATCTGGCTTCCAGAAATAGTGGGTTTAAGATACACCTACCTTCTTTCAAAATTGTTATTAGTGTTGATATGAAGGTGAAATGGRTTGTGTTTCTCAAATACATTCTTTGAGATCTCAAATCATAGAGGAGCCAGGATTTTATCTGTATAGAGACACTAGAAGATCTGCAGTGCTATGAAGCTGCAGTGCAGAGTGGGCAAAGTATATGCACACCACCACACGTGTGTATTTGTGCACATGCGTAAGTATCTGAGTGCATTTTATGGGTTTGCTGGTGCATGAATGTGCATATGCATGTATTTGTGCTCACCTGAGTTAGTTCCCAAAGCCCATCTTAAAGACGGTGCCTCCACTGCAGTCGCCTGTGGTCTGTAACACTGAAACTTATCAGTGAGCAGTGCAAACACCTTCCCCTGGCCTAGTAGCTGGAAATTTTAACTATTTATTTATTCAGATTTAATTTGAAACAGTGACTTTTGTTATGAATGCTATGCAGTGTTTATTACTGAGTTCTCTAATGAAACGGGTGCTTAAGAAGTCAGAACTGCTCACGTTACTGGTTGTATAAATGCTGAGAACAGATCTGAATGATAYGGCTAGTAAAGAAAAGGGTGCAGAATAACAGCAGAGTTCCTTTGGATTGATCTTCAAATGGGTCAGGTCGTCTTGTAACAGTCCATGCTCATCTGCTCCAGTGTATAGTGTTTCAGACATCTGAAACCAGGTTCTTACCCGCCACAAATAGCTTCTCTTGCTCTCTGTCTGTAGCAGCTAATTGTTATTGCCCACGGTGGTTCCTGTGCCGATTAACATCTAAGAGAAGTCATCAGAACACTTGTTCTTTCTTTAAATTTTCTGTTCTGACACCATGTCTTTAAGCGTTCAGTACTTCAGACAGAATGTGAGATATTTATAACCCTTGTATTATTACTGAGCTACACACCATGTCTTCAGTGACAGATTAAATGAACAGCACAAAATGTTGCGTTTCATCCATAAATTTCAACAGATGTTTGAATGTTGGTTGATTTGTTGCATGTCCAACTTGGATCTTACACTGTTCTCATTGTGACTGCACATGGTTTATTTAATGGTACTTTACAACGATTTTTTATGATGTTTTTCAGTTTGAAGGGTGCAACAAGGCATTTTCTAGGCTTGAGAACCTTAAGATTCACCTCCGGAGTCATACTGGGGAGAAGCCATACCTGTGTCAGCATCCTGGCTGCCAGAAAGCTTTCAGCAACTCCAGCGACCGGGCAAAGCATCAGCGAACGCACCTGGATACYGTAAGCATGATTTCATACTGGGAGTTGCACTGAGTTTTCCAATGGTCCTTGTACACAATCTGTTCTGCAACTGGAGGGTGACTTTTCCTTTTCATGAGGAGCGTCTCAGAAAACTCAGCTATAGGCAATTGTACGTTTGTTTTGAATTGTGCTTTGAGAAATKACAAAGTCTTGATCACAGAAAGGCAAATTCAGCTGTCTTACTCATGCCGAGCAATAAGTTACTCAAGAATAGGTTACTCAGGAATAAGTTACTCAGCAAACTCTCCCATTGTTCTTGTTCCAGGAAGAGGAGGCAGCAGTAGAATAAGGTATAGTATGAGTGAAAGCTGAGTCATGGCTGCTGCACTAAAYGTGTGTCATTGTCTTGCTTCCTGTCCTGTGTTGCTTCAATAAAGTCTGTTCTGAATGAATGCAAAAGCAGTTCAGACATCTCAGTGGAAGGTAAATGCATCTCAGTTTTGGACATAATTTTGTAAAGGTAAAAATACGTCGTGTCTTACAACTATATGAAATTTGTTAAAGTACCCACCATCAGAATTAACTGTAAGAAACAAATTCTTTTSTTATGTACAGTTGGTAGATTCTGGCTCAACTCTACAAGTCTTCTCACTTGTCTTGCAGAGAAGACAGGAGCCTGTCTAGTGTCTTAGGCTCCAATAAAATAAAATCACCATATTATRGAGAAAGAAAGTAGACAACTTTGTAGACCAGTTAAGTCCTCAGCATAAATCTTGTAAAGAATAACAGGCAGAGTTGTTCCTTTGTCTTTTTCAAAGAAGTGAATGTATGGTTTAACGTTTGGCCAAGTGTTTATGGGGCAGAACTTTTGAGTTTAATTGATATTTGCTTTTTAAGCAGTTACACATTTCAGACAGTGCAGCATTAAGGAATGTCTAATGTACATTATGGCTTGCAAAAACAAACAAGTAAGAGAAGCGAGTCAGTCACATTTTCCAAACCAAAGCACACTTACAATAACAATGTTTTATTTATTTGAAAGTCAACCTGAGATATTTGAATTTGTAATTAGTTCTAAAATGCATCTCTTTTGAAAGTGGATATACTAAATTGGGTGCACAGTTTTGAAATGTAACTGCTTGAATCTAATAGRTATATTTTTTATTAGCCAAAGTCACAAATAGAATGCCATTTATTAGTTTTGAAYGAGAATTCAAACGGTTACCAAAATAAGCAAAAATTCTTATCTGTTGATCTGTGCATTATTGAAGACAAATCTCTTAACTTTCTATTTTCTTTTCTTCTCTCTTTATCTCTGTCTTTATTATCTGAAATGCTCATAAATCAGGAAAAAGGTACAGTAATCATTTTCTACTAACTTTCTTAAATGTCTAAAAACATCCTCCTATTGGAGGATGCTATTCTGTTGCAGGTTCTTTAAAACTGTTTCTGTAGTCCTAAAACACAGTAACTAACTTCCACTTACCTGGTTTAATTGAAGTCCGATGGTTTAGCTTAGATTATTGTGTGCTTACGTGAATGTGAAAAATAACAGAGCTACAGGATGGTGCTACCGTAAAGACTGCACGTTGCATTAGCTCAGTGGACAAAATAGCTGCCTGGAATGTCAAAGCAAATAGCCATGAACCTTTTTAAGGGTAGTCAAATTTTCATCTAGTTTCCGTATCAACTAAGTTGAATGATTCTATCACTAATTTGAATGACATCAATGATTTGAAAAATACTCTGCTCGTTTTTMTGCTAAGGGATTTGTTAAAGTTTTCCATAGTTTTTCCTCAGGTGTCAGTTCTCTGTGTTCCAGACACTCTCAATAAATCTGCTTTGCCCTGTAACTTTCCGACTAGGTGCTGTGTTAGGCTGTAAGGTCATGAATTGGTGAATGATTCTATTATTCCTTCAGAAATTTCCTGCTGGCTGGACAGAGCAGCAATACTTATCCTCTGGAGGTACTTACAAAGAAAAGGGGTTTATATAGACTGCTTATTCCTTATTGAGTGCATTTGGAATTGGTTTTAAAGCTTCTCAGTGTAGGTCACTCCATCATTTATCTTCTCSAAAAGGAGAATGTGTAAATCATTTCCGAGACTTACTGGTGTATGCTAGTTTGATCGAATCTCTACTAAATCATCTGGAAGTAGATCCTTCTCCTAGGTAGAAGCAGAACAAAGGGAACGTATCTGTCCTTGTGGTAAAAAGGGCATGTCATCACTCCTTCAGGAGCGGAGCAACTTGTTTAAAGGACCTCACAGTCACTTCTCCCAAAACCGGTGCTTTYTTTTCCCTTTTGTGCATCCTCTTTCTGAAACTAAGGGGATTAAAGAACGTGACACTGAGGTCATGCAAAACCAGCTTTCTACCTTTGGGAAGACACCAAAAGGACTTACTAGTCCAAGTGAGAAGGCTAAGGCAACGTTGACAGATGAGGCAAGAAAACGGAGAAGAAAGGAATGTTCYGCTCAACTTAAAAATTTTGTGAGCTTTGACATACAGCACGATTTTGCTATCACTTAAGTCAGTGGTTACTTAATAACAAGTGCCAGAGCCCCTTTGTTCAACTTGGTAATTGCACATTCATTAGGAGGTTGTAATGTAACAGAGAGAGACTGTTTCATTTGCTGGGAGTAGGCATAACTAAGAGAAGAACTTGGCGAGGCTTTCAGTCATTGGGACTCCAGAATCAGCGGTTAAATTGGAGTATCCTTATTTATTTATTTTTTTATCTTCCTATGAGAAGAGTGTACTGGAACTGCCTGCCCAGACCCAGATGGTTTTCCCAGGGAAGAGTGCTCATACTGTGCCACATAGAAGAGGCAAGCTCTGCCACATGCCAACATCAGCTGGAAAGGTCTTCCCGACAAAATCAACAATAGTGGATTTTTCTTTCTGTATTGATTTGCTCAGATGTTAATGTTTGATGCAGGTTGTTTGGTTAGGAGTTATAAAAAGACAGACATTCAAAACAGTAACAAGGTATGAAGGAAACCAAATGTGTGCTATGCCACAAGTTTTGCTCTGCTGCATATGGAACAGTTGTTGCAAAAACTATGTAAACCAGAACTCAAAACCAGAGCTTCTATATTTATAATTATACTGGGTGATCTCATGATCATTTTGTCTACTGTAAAGGCTAGAAAAAAAGTAATGCTCTCAAACCCATCCAGTTACATCTCATTAGCATTTAATTCAGCCCAGTAATCGATATCCAACATGACAGAGTATAGATGTGTCAGGTGCTCTCAGTGCTTGCACGGAGTGCAAAATCAGAGCGATAGTATGGTTCTTCTGTTTGCACCATGTCTGGGTTGTGTACATAGAGGAGACAGAGCAAATCTGGAAATGGCAAACAGAGCACACAGCTCAGGCGTAACGCTGTTTCACAGAAACCGCCATCCTTCAGCGCTCTGTATGCTGATTGCAGAGGTGCGGAGGAATATGAAATCTTTTCCTTTTTCTCACATTTCCAGAAACCCTATGCCTGTCAGATTCCTGGCTGCTCCAAACGCTACACTGACCCCAGCTCTCTGCGCAAACACGTGAAAGCTCATTCAGCCAAAGAACAACAGGTGCGTAAGAAGGTAAGGCCCACTAGGCAAAAAGTGACACATCTCCAGATCTCCTTGATATAGTTATTTTTAATTTACCTTTAGTTTATGTATTTTCAAATCAGAGTTCTTCTGCAATRTTGCTAGAAGAAAACTTAAGTTGAGCTAATTTTCCTGTTGGTTTTTAATCGCTATTGTTAACCAGTCCACTTTATAGTTTTACATTTTCAAGGCTACCACCCTGTAATTTCAGTTTGCCCCACACTTTCTCTCCAACCATTTCTTTCCTGTTCATCTTTCATACACCAGCCCAAGTTCTGCTGTCATTCACATAAAATGCAATCAGCTAGTAAATATACGTTGGCAGATCATCTAAAACACAAATGAAACTAAGCCAGGATACTATGGAAATGTCAGRAAAGGAGCACTTGTAATAGATGAGAATGAAAACTCCCCACTTTTCCCACCATGTCTGTATTTTAAATGCATTTATAAATMATTCCAAACCTAGACTGCTAGTTACGTTTTTCACTACTATTAGATTCAAATAAGTATTTTGATTTCTGTGGGCTAAGTCCTGAACCCATTATTAAATGGGGATGCTTACGGGCACCAGCCCAGGATCAGAGACTTGTTTATTATGCATTTGTACACACAGTTTGTAAAAAGGTGACTGGGACCCCACAGAGCTGGTCTGTGACAGAACAGACCATGAGCATACTTCAGGCCCAGGAGTGGAAGGGAATGCAAGCCTCAGCAAGCAATTACAATTAGTTCAATAAGCAGCAATGACATCTTCCCCCAGCTGCCTCGCCACTGCCAAGAGCATGACGGATGAGAGAGCAAGGCATGTTTAAAGGATGGAGGACAGAGCAGAAATGACAGCCTGGCAAGATAGAGCTAGGGAGCAGCTAGTTTGGAAAAATGTCAAAGGTAAGAAGTAGAAGTACTGGAGAGCAAAGAGAGGAACAGGTAGAGAGAAGAGGCAACAGCAGAACCCTGGTCATCTTAGTTGCAGAATTTGGGATGAGCCATGGAGGAGTGAGATGGATGTCAAAAAGGCCTAATTTTCCTGCTTGAATACAACTGTGATGAGTTCATACTGATTTGTGTCAGCCATGCCCCCTGTCTTACACCCCTTCTCTCCTGCTACTTCTCAGCATGAACTATATCCCCTACAGTTTCCACTTGGCTAGATTCACCAATCTGAACTTGTGGTCCCCTGTCCGACCCTCAATTCTTCCTGTAACCCTTCTCTGTGTCAGGTGCATGCCGTCTGAGTAACAGTTTCTAGAACATCAGTGTCCAGAGTTGTGCACACTATTTCAAATAGCCAGTCAAGAAACACTCATTACATGGGGAGCTTTGTGCCTGGGAGTAACACTATTCATACCTAGCACCCATCCAGATGTCCACAGAATCAAGTTGTTGTCTCTTCATATATCAGGTCCRGTCAGAACTCTTATTTAGCCTGGCAGGACTGGAAAGGACTGCCTAGTTTTCAAGCCCAATTTTATAATATCAGGCCATGTGGTTTCACTACAGCTCTCTAGAAGGTTCCAYAGGGTGTGCTGTGCACATGCCTCCCACAGCACAGGTTGCAAAATTGCCAACACTTCCCTAGAGCAACCTTTAGGTCTTAATGAGAGTAAAAGTCAGAAAGCCATAGGAGTAMTTGGCCACAGAAGGAGGTTGACTGTGGCACCAAAGTCTTTTGCCATAGCAAGATCTTTGCGACAGGAAGATTTTGTTACATGAAATTTGCAGCTGATTGTGGAAAGCAACCATGCTCCCTATTCCAAAGGAGTGAACCCCCCCATCTTTCCTTCGTGTGGGTGCTGACATACTTCTTGGGGGAAGGAAGGAGGAAATTATTTCCTAATACCAAATACGGGTATCATTTGTTCAGCTCTGTGTGCTGGGCTGAATGCATTAACATGTTAACATCCTTTACATCTGGACAAAGGMACAGTCCCCACTGTTATACCCTGTCACCTGCTGAGGCCTCTTTCCAGTTCTATGGAGGAAGGTGGGAAAAAAACATGAATCCAAACTTTGCATTAAGGGGCACTAAGTACTGCCTGTATAAGCAGTGGGAGGCCTTGAGCATAGAATCAATCCAGGACAAATGCAGTACACACGAATTGCAAACTCGAGCTGCTAGGAAGTACCAAGACGTCAAATATCCAGGGTTTCATATCTCTTAATCTCCTAGCTTGAGGAATTTTCCTGCATGCATATACATACCCTCCCATAGACTTGTCAAGTCTATCTTAAAATAATGTTAGTTCCTTGCCTCCCACACCTTATTTGATAGACCAATCTAAATCTGCACTCCTCCAGTGGTTTGAAATCATCTTCAGATTTCCTGTCTCATTTATCCATGATAACTTTATGAATACTTGATCCTGTGTCTTTTTTCCTTGAACTTAAAAGGCATCTGAAAAAGCAGCAGATTTAAAGAGCATTTTGATTAGGCTCTCTTAAAAGGGACCAAAGCAAATCTGACTCATAAAGAAATAATTAACCCCCCCAAATATTTCCCTTAAACATATTATAGGAGAAAAACCCCTTTCACAACTAAGTAAATCTCAGTGTTATTGAAACGGTGACAGTCTACTTTGGAAGAAAGSGGAAAAGACTGTTTATACTCACTTGCTCATTTTTGGTTATAACTCAGCAAAGGCCGTTGTCTGTTGATATCAGCAACACAGGAGTTCTGAGTGGAAATGACTTAGCCAAGAAAGAAAAATTAACAGGCTGCTCTGCCCACGTGTCYTGGTTGAGATATGCTACCAAAATGTGCCATCTCTGATATAAAATAAAATGCCTGAGCTTAGACTTACATCAAAGGAATCCTGAATATTTAGTTCATAGCCTGGGAGGTGACTGCAGTGGTAATATTTGGTTGTTCTGGAAGGCTTTACAAAGAACAAAATAGGAAAAAGTTAGCTGTTAATTTAGTAGTAGTTTAAGTTTAATTGGCTGCAGATGCACTTTGTGATCCAAATGTTAGATGTTTATCTTGAACCAACAAATGGCTGTATAGCAGAATTCTAAATAGGTTTGCCTGGACCTTTTATTTAGAATAACCAAACCCAGGGGAGATCGGTATGCAAAACTGTAAACGTAAAGACAATAACTATTTATTAATGGCTATAGAATATGATGGCTGTTTGTGTAATGTGAGCACTATATTATGACAAAAGCTTGGCAACATCAGCATGTTTGAAAGAGAATTAGAAATGCTTTTCTTTCTTAATTCTCCTCTCCTGCTGTTTTTAATATGATCGACATTGTGGTTTTCAAGAGTTTGCTTCAGACACTTTTGCCAGAGCTTTAATTTACATGGAGAACAGCTGACATATCGGTGATACCTCTTACACATTACTGACAGCATATTATTCCACCAGTTCTAATCTGATAAGCACAAGCGCTTTTCTTTCCCTATCAAATATCTTTCCAAGTGTCACAGCTACAAGGTGATGCAATCCTTTTGCTACAGAACGTAAGAAACTACAGAAAGCCTGAAAATATGCAGTTAAATTACTCAGGAAGGTTTGAAGAAACACAGGCTACATTATTTTCTGAAGCAAACTGTTGTTGATTTAAGATTAGCACACTTAACTTGTGCGCTTAAGAAAACCAAAATTATCTCTAATTAAAAATACCACGTTATAGATACATCCTTAATTACACCAAGTTCCTAAGAATGACATGTTGTTTCTTCCTTCTGAACATAATCTTTAAGCAAAGACACATATGAATTTAATTAGAAGTCATTTGGTTTACTTTGAAATAAAATGTTTGTTTTATCCTCCTCTTGTAGCTAAATTCATGTACTGATATCGAACAAGATGTACTAAGTGAATGCTTAGCTATACAACAACTCCACACATCTTCACAACACATTTTGGATGGGAAATGTGGGAGATCTGTAGGTCATCATGATTTAATTACAGGTAAGAATACTTCTAATAAGTATGGTGCTAAATATGTCATATAATACAGGATTTAAAACAGAAAAGCCTATGGGTCTGATTTGCCACTCTGGAAGACGAAAAAAAAAMCAAACCAACAAATAAAATGAAATAATTTTGTGAGTTGTTTGCTAAGGCCTGACTTTTTTTTTCCAGAGTTAGTCAGCCAAATAGCTCCTATTACTTTCACGTGAAGGGGGTAGCAGCCCTGCTGAAAGTCAGCCTCTATCCATTTGTTCTCTTTTAAAAAGTTTGCCTTGGCTTCAGCAGARTGCAGGTGCATGAGCTTTGCTAAAGCCAAATGAGCGCTCTAGCAAAGACAAAGGTACACAGCAATAAGGATTTCCAGCTCTTCAGGAGCTGCAGAAAAGTTGATGAGGCTGTGTATTACCGTGCACTGTGTGATTATAACAGATAATATGGTGATGTACAAATGCAGCAAAAGCCTGAATTTGAAATGTCAAACATGTTGTTTTAATTATCTTTTCTAGTATTTAATTTTTCTTTCATTCCTTCTTGTCTGTCTTTTCTTTCTTTCTTTCTTGTGGTTTGAACAAGAACTGGCCCCTTTCAGGGACCTTAGACTGTTCTATACAYTTTATAGGAAGAGAAAAAGATGCTTCCATTCCCTTCTGCTGAAAATAAGATCTAGATTCACAACTTTTGAACCTCAGCAGAGGATCCTAAATCAGGGATGTAGCAACCTCAGGTTCTTTGTTTAGCCAGCTGAGAGAAAGAGGAACTCTCAAAGGCCATCAGTTTAATTGTAATCTGCCTCACACTGTGAAGGCACCCATATTCCCCACACATATTAGAGTGGGGAAGCTTTCACTTAGCTGTTTTCACTCTCAAATCTCTGTCTGTCCGTGTAACTATTTAGCCCTTTTCCTAATTTTCATATTTATTTTATTCTTCGCTTCAGCAACATCATGTMTCAGTGAGTTGCAAAGCCCACACTTTTTTGAAAGAATACTTTCCTTGATTAATTTTGCATGTGGAACTTTCAGATGATCTTCGATGAGAAGAATATGCACATAAACTCTTACTTGGTCTGCTTTGGTGGAACCTACTTTTGGAGAACGATTCATGTTACTGCCTTTGAAACTTCTCTAACTCTGTAATATCCATTTTGAGATAGGATAACCAATACTACACACAAAATTCCAAATTACGCCATTCACTTGATTTATAAGCCATCATTGTGGCGTTTTCTTGTGTCATTCTCTGTCATGTTCCAGACGCATCCCAATATCTTACGCATTTTTTAATGGCAGCTGCAGATTAGAGATGGGATGGATATATGGCAACATTTTATATCTAGCACTTTGTATGGACTGGAGAGAATCTCCAGAAAAAAGACGTAACAGATATTAATCACTTTTTCATTCTATAATTGTTTAAATAATAATGCATAATAAGCCCAGTTTTGGACAGACTATTCCTAATTTTGGGGCAGGAATGTGGAGGCCGGTATACTGCATGCTATGGCTAAGAGTGGAGGACAGTTTGAATCATAGAATCATAGAATAGTTTGGGTTGGAAGGGACCTTTAAAGGTCATCTAGTCCAACCTCCCTGCCATGGGCAGGGACATCTTCAACTAGATCAGGTTGCTCAGAGCCCCGTCCARCCTSRCCTTGRATGTTTCCAGGGATGGGGCATCTACCACCTCTCTGGGCAACCTGTGCCAGTGTTTCACCACCCTCGTAAAAAATKTCTTCCTTATATCTAGTCTGAATCTACCCTCTTTTAGTTTAAAACCATTCCCMCTTGTCCTGTCACAACAGGCYCTACTAAAAAGTCCRTCCCCATCTTTTTTATAATCCACCTTTAAGTACTAAAAGGCTGCAATAAGGTCTCCCCGAAGCCTTCTCTTCCCCAGGCTGAACAACCCCAGCTCTCTCAGCCTTTCCTCATAGGAGGAAGCCTTCGGATTGCAGAGCAGAGCCAAGGTGAGACACAAAAAGGGAGGGATGCCATTTTTGAAGACTTTACTTTCAAACTTGGTCAATATTAGAAAATGTTCAGTGCTATTAAAATCCAAAATTATTCATAAAATGATTTAGCTTAGAGCTAAATTAATCTATCTTGATTTAAGATGCACTTTATCCTCTTTCAATTCCACTGTGGAGGAGAGGCTTGACTTGGTATTACTAAATATGTTTTAAATTGATTTAGTAACTGAGTACGAGCTTTCCAGACAAACCCTAGCTTGTTTCTGTTGAGGCTTAGAGAAATCCAATGGTAAAGTGGGATTAGAAAACAAAAATGCCTGGTGCTAGTTCCCCTGCACCAAGGGAAGAGCTGATRCGCTTTATTAATATATTTTGCTTTGTAAGAGCAAAGTAATAAATTACTAAAAATTACTTAGGCAAGAATCTCCTGCTTTTTTTCTCACTCCAAATCTTAAAAATAAAAACAAAAAACGCATCCTGCTTGACATCTCCTACTCGCCTTTCTAGTTCAAGTTGCACTAAAATGTTGGAATGTAACCAGTGAACAGAATGGAGTAGAAAGGGGAATAACCCATCATTCTAACATTGTTCCCCTGGGAGTCTGCACTCACGGTTTATATGTGGCTCCTTGAAAAGTGGCAGAAAGCTGGAGGGACTTGGGGGGATTATTGCCATTCTCTGCCTTTGTCGCCTGCACTCTTAAGATCTGTGAGGGCAGCACGTGGCCTCTGCTCTCCACCCTTGACAGTGCGGCGTAGCTGAAGCATGGCTTGGCCTCTCGCTTCCAGGCAGGACAGGAAAGACCAGTGACGTTTCCCTCAGAACAGGCTGCGCTTAAGAACCTCAGAAATAGCCTCAGATTTCAAGTGACAACAGGAAAACAGGAAAAAAGTTATTAGCTTACGGATAAACAGACCATCCCTAACCTCTCAGTGTCATTTCTGAGAACCTCTTGTGAAATTAAGGATTTTATCTATCAATAATACTGGCTTTCTCTGATATGATTATATCAATCCATCACCAGGATGTTGTAAAAAACCTAGTAAATCTTCCCTGATATTTCCATCTGGTCACCCCATATGAGACCCCATCACATGCACAGTATGAAAAAGTGCCAGGGAAAATAAATCAAGATTTGAAAGACGGTTTTACAGTGAAACAGAAGTTGCTTCATACTATGTGTAGTACAATTCCATAGGCAAAACTGGTCCTCTGTCATTATTTAGGGCATATAAGTTAAAGTGCTGATCCTTACAGAATTAAAGCATAAGGACATTCCTGCTGCCACCTATAGTCTGCAATGATTGCACATTTGCTCTTTGAAATAGGCAGAGGTAATATTTCTGGAGAAATCAGCTATAATACTTTATACAGGATATATATGGATAAATACAGTGTATGATGTCCTCTTGATTCCACTTGAAAATATGAAAATGTTCATGGTTTGGGTTTTTGTTTTGGGTCGGGGTTCCCCCCCCCCCTTTATTTTTTTTTTTCAAAGAAACCACATTATTAATGTGCAGAGCTCAGGGCTTTAGGGATCACTTGGATTCCTGGAGAGTTTCAGTTTTGTCTTTCTCCAAGTTAAAGCACATTTTAAATATGTCAGGGATGAAAGCCAATCACAGAAAAAAATGAAATATTTAAAAAGCTCCCATCTCTTGTGTCCGACTTCAAAGCAGGTTTGTTCTTAGGACTGGGTAAGACAGTGAGCAAAAAAATGTTTTGCAGTCAGAGGAACCCATTGTTTGCTTAGATCTTCCTTCTTTTTCCCTCCTCCTAACTCAGATGCTTCATGGCTGCACTCATTCAACTCTAGCTGTGCCCGAGAGCTCCTATTGCTCTCCGTGCAAAGGAAGTGTCTCCATTTAGGTAATTCCACTCAGGCATTTTCTCTGGGCATGTTTTATTATTGTTTTTCTGGTCTCAGTTAGCATAAAGCTGGGGGGGGAGAAAGCTGCTAGTCACAGATGCTCAGAGTATTGTTTTGGCAACAGATGTTAAGGTTAAAGGCCAAGCCATTTAAAATATTGATTGATGACATATATTTACAAGCTAAGACGGTCAATGCGTGAAGAGGCCCAAGGTGCACAGTTCTGAAGTGGGTTGCACTTGCAGGAGTAGTCATTCGTAACAGCTCCAAAGGCTTCTGTGTGACTTCAGGTACTCAGAATATTATAGCTCACTGCTGAAAAAAAGGAGGAAAAACTGTAAAAGAAGTGAAATTTTAGAAGTATTGAAAATTATACTGAGGCTGGAACAGCAACTGTTCTTCCCCCCTTGACTACCTCTATTGTAGAGGCACCTAGCTTCCTGGGCAAAGGGATCCACGCAGCAAAGGCAGCGTTTCTCTCCCCACAAGCAACTCTTCCTTTCTGTTAGGGCTTGGCAGTGGGAAGGACCTTATACACCCTCGTGTCAGCAGATACCTCCTGCTTCCCTCAACAAGGCAGTTCACTCTCTCTCTTTCCTGATAAACTGCCACTGCTAATATTTCCTTCTAAAAGCACCATCTTTGGGCTTAACACCCATGAACATAGTATTAGGTAGTCATGGAATCAGAGTGACAGCAGCAAACTTTGAGTGTCTTAAGTCTGGAATAAAAATATGCATATCAAAACTTTTTASAGTCAAAATGAATTCCAGTAGCAGTATAAATGGCCGATAGCTGATAGCAGTCATAGTGCCTACTGTAGTACCCCCTGCACAGTGCCCATGACCAGAGAAAGGTCTGTCCCTCTGAAGGAAGTAAAGTTAATGTTCTGTTGGAATGCCCTTGTTTTGCACTGTGTAAGATAAATAACTTTTTACTTTAAACAAGTACCAGTTTGGTTCTCAGTGACTCAACAGAAATGACTAATGTCTCATTGCAGACTCACATGCAATCTCGTAGTAAATCCCATCTTCCATTGTGTGTGCCACATGGCCCTCGAAGTACTCTTAATTGCAGGCAGACACCCCATGCAAGCGAAGCAAGTGAACAATAGGGTCGATTCTTTGTCTACGCTGGCTCGTGTTTCGGCTTTCTCACTATCCAGAAGCTTCAGGGGCGGATGCAGCCCTCGTCCAAATGGTAGGCTGTGCAGTCTCAGAGCCTCACCACCAGGCCCAGGAGCACACGTCGCTGTGTCTGATGCCAGAGCAGCCTTGCAGCTCCCCCCGTTCCTCCCACTAGCCCTGTGTCTGAGGGATACACGCTGTACCGACCRGGATCTGGGTTTAGTCTCATTTCCTTAGGAAGCAAGGCTTATGTAATCATTTTGCTCGCCTCTCTGTCCACATGTGTGTCAGTCCCCTTCCCCACAGTATTTTTTTAAACCCATTAGCCAAGCTCAACCACATTTGACAAACGCCTCAGAGATAATTGCGTTCTGACAAGTTTCATGAATACTGGCAGCTGGATACCAGAGAGTGGCACCCAAAATTAGCGTTCCCACTGCGGGAGCGGCAGGCAGGGCTGAGCTGTGACACATGCTGCTCGGCAGCAGGCAGCACACGTGTAGCACCACATTTGTCAAAGTGTCACAGAGGATATGGGGACAGCTGGGTTTACCGTGACATGCTTCAGCCGATGTTGCGGTGGGCTGCCGCTCTAGCAACGCCTCGGAGAGGGGGTGTCAGTCCGAGGGGAGCCAGCGGCTTCTGGGGTGAGGCAGCACAAGCTGCGGTGTGGAAGGGGGGAGTCAGGGGGACAAGAGACGCCACGTGTCAAACCGAGCGTGAGTGAGGGCGTTGTGGTAAAGAAAGATGTAGGAAAAGGAAAACTCACTGATGAACAAACCCTACAAGCCTCAGCRCACATATGCTCCGAGCGGGGGCCTCTTCCAGAGAAGGTGTGATCAGTAAGTCAAAAGATGGATAAACTCAGGGTGGATGGAAGAAGCCCTGCTTTAAATAGGAGAGRAGATCCATAGCAATACATCCTTTCAAGCCCAAGAGTGGCCAATGGGTGTCCACCCTAGTAGTTCCACAGCTGGGTAAACTCCTTTGCRTAGTGGTTGGGCATGGCAGGAACTCGGGGTGACAGGGATTCCGGTTTCATTTGGTTTTCTAATGRGGTGGGTTTCAGTGCATGGGATCATGCAGGACTTGTCTCCTGGACATATGGATGTGTGGGGTGGTTTTTTTATCATTTTCTTGCTTCTCTAGGGGGGCAAGCTGATTGTAGGTACTCTGCTACTCTGTCTTTCTCATCCACCTCAGGCAAAGAGTTGAACTATCCTCAGCAGCTGAGACAGTATGGAAGGGGCCAGGAGASACCTCTTAAACATTCACGAACTGTTCAGGAGTGGGATTGTAAGATAAAACATTTGAGTGTGTTTACTGGCCACCACACTGCTAAAACTACCTTTTGAGGGGKTTTGAGCTTTTTGGGCGAATTATTGACAGGGGCCAGTAATAGTCTGCTAGCCTTAGAGAGCATTAACATCTCTTTTTAGGTTCAGCAGTTTCCTCCAGACTGTGCTGCCAATATACCTGAACTGCGTGTTGTAGGAAATACAGCTGAAGTGTGAAATGACGCTGTACAGTCAAGGTCAAATTGGTATTTGGCTCATCTTCCAAGCCTGATAATGAATGTATGAAAAGTAAGGATTTGGGGGAAGTGGAAACTATTGTATTATAAAATGGACTGAAGCCACCAGTAGAAAACCGACATTTTCACAATGTAGCATCCAAGCTACTGACTTACTGTTATCAGAAGAGGCTTTGACAAATAAATCCTAGCATCACCTGGGAACATCTGACTTGTTAAAGCCCCTTCTGTCTGGCTTTCAGTGCAGAAAGCAAGTTGGTTTCACTGGCTGGTTGACAAATGTTCTGTCTAGTGGGAGACAGAGATGATGTGGTTCATTTTTGTTGCTTTAGATCTGTCAACAGCTGAGGACTCATTGTTCATGAGAGGTTTTTGACTCATCTGAAGTCCCTGACAAAGGTGGCTGGAATCTTGCCTTAGTGGTTCTGCTCTTCAAACGCACAGAAACAGATGCTGACATTCAGCCGTGTTTTATCCACCCAGAGGGCTGTCACACATTCCCCAYGGCTCCAGATTTTCATGGTGTTTTCTGCTTCCATGTCACTGCGAGGGTTTGGGAGGAGTGCCATCCGGAASCCTGTCAGTGACAATGGGACATGTCCAAGCATAGCTGACACACAGCTCTGTCTTCCTGAATGTGCAGCTCTGCACACAACGAGTGGGAGAGGAAGAGTGAATGCTACAGGAGGAGAGAAGGCAAAGAAACTAGGCCTCAGAGGGGGTGTAGGGTCTTCTGTGCTGTATAGCTGGACACTGTGGGAGCTGGCAAACTTCATTTGCTCTCCACCACCTTCAGAAGACAATGTGAGTGGCTGCTCTAGTCCTCCTCTGTGTGCAGATTCCCTGGGAGGCATGCCCTGGKGGGCCAAAACTCTGGGAGATGTGTTGTAGGCAAACTTGAAGAAGAGGAGAAGGGCAGAGAAACTGAGAAAAGAAGGACTAGACTTTTCCAAGAATTGCACTTACTAGGAGCCAGTCCTTTTTTCCCCCTGCCATAGGGTGGCATTTGCAAACAGTGTTCGTAACGCCAGGCAGCAAGGACTTCTGCAGTCTCCCTTCATTGCAGACGCCTGCCCTCAGTGCAGGCTTCATGCCAAAATTCACTGTCAAGCCCTGACCCCCAGCTGGCCTAGACTGTCTTAGTGCATGGCTTACTCTTTAGAAGGGAGACTATAAGAAAAAAACTTAATCCCAGCATCTTAATCCAAGAGTCCTGGACAAAGTTTCAACAAAGAATGTGCTTGAGGGCATGACAGACACTTGACTATTGGTGCCTGACTGCCATGGTAGAGRACAGTAGCCAGCATCCTAAAAAAAATGGAATATCAATGCTCCTTCAGTACCTCTATGTACTAGTAAACCTTTTGGTTTTCATGGTCTCATTAAAAATTTCTCCTCACTCCTCTTCACGTTTAATTTATTGGGTTTTATTTGTATCAATATGTGGTATTTTTAAATGATCTAGGATGTCCAGCAGCGTACTAATTGAAAGTCGAATTTAAAAGTTTTAAATGAACAATGAAAAAAACCTCAAATCATGGTCCCCCTTACACACAGTGCTCTGAGTTCAGTGTTTAATGTGATGTTGGTAAGTTATCATGTCCCACTCTGCTGCCAATATGAGTTCCGTCATTCTGCAAGCAACGAGCACTGTGAGTTCTCACTCAGAAGTATGGTGAAGGCAGGGCGAGAGTCCTGCCAAGTCCTGCCAGCTGCTAGGAGGAGTGCTTACAGGTCTGCAGTCACAGCAAGGAAGACAGGGACCATCTGAGAGGGTTGGAGGGGAGACACGCACCTGTCAAAATACCTTGATACAGCTTTGAGTGCTGTTCCAAGCACAGCAGTATTCACTGAGGTACTGGGTCTCGGCGTAGGTGACTCCCCCTGGCAGTATGACGCCCCCAGCAGAAGTGGGCTGCTGTGCGTTTGTGTCTCAGGGTCGGGTGGGGGATAGGGAAGGAGTTGGGGATTCTCGAGGACTTACTTGGATGCTTCTTTCCTTGCTTATTTTATTTTGCAAAATTATGTGTTCACAGGCATGTACAGTGGTTCCAGCGCTAACCATAACGGTCCCTCACCAGGTATATTGCCACCTCCTCATGACATCCCTTCAAGACACCATCCACTCGACTCTACCCTTTCCAGTCCTCATCACCATCAGTCGCCRTTGGAGAGTGCCAGGGAAGGGTATGTGTATGAAACACGCTTGGCCTCTGTCTGGCATGATAATGAATGATTAATTGTTTATTTTACTTTGCATGGATGCTGTTCGAATGAAAAMCACTGGCTCCAACTAAGCAATTTTGTTTGTTTTAGAATCATAGAATAATTTAGTTTTGAAGGGACCTCAGAAGGTCATGTCATCCATCCCCTCTGCAAAGCAGAGCAAACTTTGACATTACTATCGGGTTGCTCAGGGCCTTGTCTTTGTCTTCAACAAAACACACTGAGATTTTTTTTCTTCATCGAATGCAATTGCATTTAGATTTTAATTTTTTTTTTTTTTAATTCTTCCTTCATGACTTCTTGTAGGTTTGGGTAAGTGCAGAGAACTTTTCTCAGCTAAAATGAGAAATCTCTCAAAGGGTAAAAACCCAAACTATGACTCACTCAGCAATAAGGCAGTGTTTGCCTTAGTAAGACTTATTTTGTGTCAGAGCGGCAGGCTTTCTCACTTCCTTGCTCTCTGATAAGATTTTCAGTAATACGTCTCTCAGCAGCAGGCATTAACCAGTAAGCTCCTAATCAGGGCAGGGTATATTATCATGTTGATTGTATAGATTGCATCGCTACAGTATGGATTGCATTGCRTTGCTACAGTATCTGATCTTTCTAAAGCACCATTTGCTCAAGGATCTCATAACATCTTCTCAACAGTAAAGAATCTCTGTAAGCCACAAAATTCTGCTCTAATGTTTTTGCTCAGATTTTTTTTGGTGCCTAGCCTCATGCAAATTAAACGTCAAACTTATAGTTTCCCTTCCCAGCACTTTCGACAGGGAGGGAACTCTGATTTTGCTTTTCTGGGAACTTGGGATACAGAGAGATTAAGAGATTTTTTTCCTAAAAATATGTTGGGGTTCCTTAGCAAATACAGCAATTGAATGTAGAGTTTTCCCATCCTAGTCCAGTGACGACCCATCCCTTCTTTTATATGGGGAGAGGAAAACCCAGAAGGTTTTAAATTGTATRCTTTAAGCAAAGGGCAGAAGGCAGAGTGTATGTGGCATGGAAGGGGCACGGTAAGAAAAATTACACCTGGAATAGTTGAAGAACAATCTGTTTGAGGAAATTCAATTAGGAACAAATTACTCAATTTTTTTTCTTAATTGGGGAATGAATGCTGTAGCAAGCTTAGCTTCTATACCCTGTTCCTCCTTYAGCCATCTCTTCTGACCTATGCCAGTAGCGGGTATCAGTGCCCCCTCCCAATGTATGATGCGTATCTGCCCATCATAGGAATAGACTTATCCTGTCCCTGTCACGTAAGATGCCAGTGCCCAACCCTTCTCCTTCCCTGCCCTGCCACCCACATTCCCGACCTTCTATTTCCTGTTGGCAGTCTCATGCCGTGGCAGAGTCATGGCCAACAGGAGGCTTTGGGCATGCTGATTTAGATGGAAGTAATACCAGATAAATATAAATATAAAGTTTTCTGTAGCAGAGAAGGCAGTGAGCGCAAATAGGAGGAATGGAGACAGACACTCCAAAGTGAAGGTACTCCATGAGCTATTCTTTCCCTGCAGAATGGGACTACTTGAGCTTAGYGGAGTAGGATCCCTTCCTCCCGCTGCTCCCCAGTGCGCTGCTCAGCTGTTCCCTCTTTGAGTTGGTTCCTAGGGGAGTTAAGGGAAAAAATCCCAACCAAGAATGAAATAAAGTAAGGAGGATATACTATGGGAAGGATTTAACAGGCTGTCAGTAAGGTGGATTTGTTTCTAAGGCACTTCACATTCTGGTACTRTTAATAAGAAATGAAAGCAAAGACTTGACCAGAATGAGGGCAACAGTCTTCCAGTTTGAGGGGTCTGAAGCTCCCAGATGAATTCTCCTTGCTGCCCCTTGTGTCTCCATTCCAGAGTACGGCACTGCTCTTCCAGCAGACACACCATGCTGTGTGAGCTGAGCTCTCTCACTGAGCTCCTTCTACAGACATTTGGATCACTTGCTTAAGCCGAAGTTTACATCAGAATTGTCTCTGCTCTTTTCAGTTCTAGTGGAATAGGTATTCTTTCTCAGAGGAGACAACAGTGCTGATTTATTATCTCAGTGCTTATATACCTAAGTAATGTAAAGTCTTTGCAGATGCACCATAGTTAATATCCTATGACAAAATGTAAGAGTGAGACGATAACAGATTACTAACCATGAACCAAACATGAGGAAATGGAGAGTGGAATGTCTTTTTGAATAGTTATTTTAAAACAGGGTATCTAGTTTCATGACATAATTACTTGGAATTTTTCAGCATCTCAAATACCATTTTCTAAACTCAAAATAATCTGTATTCAGCACTGTCACATCCAGTCCAAGATCCTTTTGCTGTATTTTAATTGTTTATGCTTATGTTATTAATGACTGCTGAAATAAAGCCCATACATGACATTTTAATTGCAAGTACAGAAACTTAGTGTGAACTAACAGTCCTTGAATTTCATTTAGCACAGTTTTGTTTAMAGCATTCATCCTTTTAACTGGGCAAAATCACTTAATAATCTAATGCTTGGAGCAACTGAATTATAGAACTGTTACACCTTTGCCACTTCATAGCAGTATGCCATTAGTCATATAAAATATATAYGGTTTACAATAGGAAAGAAACACCTAACACTACCTTTCTTCATATTAACTGCTCCAGCTTTCTGGCACACATATAATATTTTGCCTCATTTGTCAGCTGTCTCAGCATTCATGTTTAAGTAAATGCGAAGAATTTCTATACTGTGAATCAGTACGATGACAAGACTGGATTGCATAGTTTAAGTCTGTGGAATGAACCAAATGATTACTATCAAGAAATCTAATTATTGAGTCATCAAATATGCAAGATGCCAAAAACTACATGAGGCGGAGTACAAATAGTCTACTCAAGTTTGACATAAGATTCAGAATTTGATTTAAAGGCTTTTTCTTTTTTTTTTAAAAAAAAGCCCTGTGTTATACCATCCTTTGCCAAAGTCAATACCAAGTGCAGCAGTCAATTTTCCCAAATGGTTTGCTAAGACATTTAAATAGTTTGACAAAATTATCTAATTCACTTGAAAATGTTCTAACAAAATCTGACTTCATTACCAAATGTATTTATACTGGCTTTATACAATATGGAGAGTATTTTTTCTAATTCTGGTATGAAGYGTATGCTAGACCAAAAAATTTTACTTATATTGATATTAATTAAACTAAAAGTGTGTGACTGAGAAATATTTTGGCATCCAGAAAGTGGGCTTGTCATGATCCAGGTTTAAATATATATTTATTTTTTATTTCAGGTAGCAAAGGTTTATTTTAGCACTTCGTGTAGCATATGCCATGTAGAATGTCTAACTCGGTTTCATTTTGCCCATTGCAAAAATAGTCTTACTTTGATTTGTAGCAGAATGAAGATGGAAAAAGAGCTTGTAGTATTAAATCTTAGGTGGATTTTGCACTTGGCTTTCTTTCTACTATTTTTTTAGCTGTTATTATCTAAGTCATCTAAAAATGTACTTGGTTTCATTTGTAAACTATCTCTGTAAATTCCAGTTTAAAATATTTAGTATGATAATTTATCAGCTTAAAAGCAACTGATATGACTAAAGTTAAGTGAGTTTGAGTGGTGGCACCAAGTTAGGGATTTGCACCAATTTAGCTTAATGACCTAACAAGGTCACTTTGTAGGCTCTGAACACGGTCCCTCTATATGTGACTGTGAGGCCCTCTGTCACTTGTGTCGCCCATAACAAACAGCACTTATGTTCTCAGAAGAAGCTGGGGGTACTGACAAATAATAACTTTACTGGGAAGGCGATGTGTCTCCAAGGGAAAGGAAAGTGAAACTATTTTTTTTATATTCCTCTGGTAATTTAGGTCATTTCTGCTCTGTAAACACAACAGTAAATGAACTAGTGGGATTAAGACATCTGTGATGTCCATAGGTGATGATTAATGAGAACTCTGAATCCAGTCTTGCAAGGCTTTAATATAAAGGATTAAGAAATCAAGGTTAGAGGAAGGAGCTTACACAACTCTCTCTTGCCCACGCTTCTCACCATCTAACTGCAACCAGTTCAAACCATGTTCTACACCCCCCTGAAGAGCCACTTACTCATACAAAATCTCAAGAACCAGGACTTAAAACCAATCAAATGAAAAGAGACATTTTAATTGGGCTGCTTACACATCAGAATTTTTGTTTGCTTGCTTCTTAGCACCTGTTAATTCAAATACCACAGAAATACGTAAATGTAAAGAGATCTCTGTTAAAAATTTAGTCCTTCATTTCTCTTTACGTAAAGTAACACAACATACGCAGACCCTCCCTTCTCGATCAACCGTGGAACATCAGATTTGAAATTCCTGATATTTTTAAGACTGAAAACAAATATGCAGGATCAAATCTTGTGTGTTAGATTTTTATTTGTACTACTACCATGTTATACTTTGGCAATAAGAGACTGTAAGCCAGCTCCTACCCACGTTTCAGCCCTGCTACATACATTGCCAGGACCCTGCCGGGTGCCTCCATTTCAAAGAAGAATCTGGCCCAGCCCTCTGCCTGTTCTCAGTGAGCTGCGGAGCTGGGAGAAAGCGCCCTCCAACAACCCCCCGTCTCTGCTCTGCGGGATTGGTTTTGGCTTCAGCTTTACTGGTAGATGATGATGGCATACAGAGGGTTTGGTGGGTGCTTGCTCATCAGGTGGGACCAGACTCAAATTGTTTCACTGTTGTTTGCAAGCAGCTAGTTTTCTGGAGCATGACTGTTTCTGGGATACGATTTAAGAAATTGCCCCAAAACCAGTAGAAGAAAAACGGAGGAGATTCTTTTCAATAGGTTGTGCTATCTCCTTAACTGCCAGAATCCACAGCCGGATAAGAAAATACATTTGTGTACCTAATTCTCATTACTTTCACTGACAATTAGGTGTCTAACTACTWGTGTCTAAATTTTATTCATCTTTAAGTTTGTGAGCTCACATAAATAAATTGACTGGGAACTGGCATGTTGCTAGACTCTTTGTAGGAAACAAACTTCTACTCTCTAGAAGTACTCTGGAGAACTAAATACCTACACAGTTTTTATAACAGTTCCTAGGACCAAGGAGATACATCATTCATTCATTGTGGATTCCACTGGAGAATACTCTTCCTTTATAATAGAATACACAAGTCAGTGTTTTAGTCTTTCTTTCAAAAGCACTAAAACCAATAACAAGAAACAGATATCTCTGACAGCTGAAAACATTTTCAATGGAGGAACCCAAGAACCCATCATCATTTATCTCAGCGTTACAGATCTGAGCACGCAAAAGGGGCATCGGTACATCTGTCCAAAGAAAGAACAATGTACAGGTGCGGAGCTGAGGTTCATGTAACAAAGAAAATCAGTAATTAAAAGCATCTGGTTTCAAATCCCAAGTCATTTATCTCATTGTAGAAAATGTGATCAGAATTCATTTATAATCATGTCCAGATAGGCTTATAACAGTTTTCTCCCCCCTTAAAGCAAAATTAGCATTAGCATAGGCTTAGTTCACAATACATGGTTAAGAATAACTTTGTGCTTGATCATGGGGTAAAATAGTGTTTGGCCATCAGCAGAAATAGGTGGGCATGTGCCATCAGCAGAAATAGGTGGGCATGTATTTCATTTGTGTTTCTAAAGGGGCTGGATTGACATTCATTAGAGAGCCTTCATCAGTGCATCTCAAAGTAAGTGCTATGTTGCCTGCCCAGAAGAGACACTGTAAGCAAAGCTATAAGGAGTAAGAAATCAGAGTTATAGGAGAAGGTGGGCGGTTGAAGGAGTTGGTCAGAGTAACTCAGGAACCACTCAAGATAGATTCAACCACAGTTGTTCTTCATTATATTAATGATTTTAGCCATTACTCGTTTTACCTATAGTTAAATTTACGCTTAACATCTGTAAAGCTGATTTTTTTTCCTTTTTTTTTCTTTTTTTTGCCTTTTAAGTGAAACTTCTGCAATTACATGTAAACCATATACACCAAACACAATAATTTATCATGGTATAACAAATTATTAAGTTATCTTAACATCTCCCACTACTCAGTCTAGTGCCTTTTAGACTATAGACTTGAAGAAAGCAGGCATCAGCTACCTGTACAGAATCTACCTGCACCTGGAAGCATCTTACTGCATACTTGCCAGAGAATAATGACCTTAAATGACTAAAATAAGATAGATCAGTCAAGCATGCAGTACATGCTAGATAATACTGAGGAGACAATATCTGTGTTTGATTGCATGTCGTTGTAATTGACTTCCTGGCAATCACTTGAACCTAAGGCAGTGCTCTTTATTTAAATATGTTTTGATAATTCYTTGACCACATTAACAAGGATTTTTTTTACTTTTGAAATACATTTTTCTGCTAGATTGTTAGCAAGAATAAGTTTTCAAATTTTCCTTATGTGTAGCGGCTTCCACTGTAGTGATTCMTCAATTGTAGAGATACTCATTTAACAGAAAAAATGTGTTTGTGTATATTTGTGAGTTTGTGTAGGTAATGAAATGCATTACAAAATACTGAGTTATGTTTTACACCCAACTGAGACTTGCATGTGTATTTGTTAGAAAAGATTGTATTTCAGTAAATCACTCTGTACCTGCAGAGAAGGCCCACACAGAAAGCCTCTGAGTGTACYAGACTTTGGCTCCTGTGTAATTTTGAACCCAAAGCTGTTTTCATATCACTGTTGATTGGTATTATTAAAAATATTCTAAAGCGATTAAATGACCTAAGACCCTTCAAYCACATTAAAGGTCCTGTGGATAGTGTTCTCCATAATGTTTATGAAACCCCTCTTACTCCTCATAGCTAACTAGCTCCTGCACTCATTGTACAGGYATTTGTTGACACTGCTCAGCGTGTGGGTGAGTGAAGAGGCAGGACTAGGTTAAAGTAATCCAAGGCAGTATTCTGAATGAAAAATAGTATCTTGTATTTATCTAGAAGCAAGGAAAAGGCTGACATTGCCTCAGTCCTACTTTAAAGATGTTACACACGGTATGTCACACGCTGCATTAGTAGCAGAGCCCGGAATAGAGCCCGAGTCTCTTAACAGCAGCTACTCGAGCTGGCCACAAGCACAGCGAGAAAAGAGAAAAACAGAAAGACAGTGTCGTAGSTTGCAGTCATGGAGCAGAGACTGAGGCCTTGTAAGAAGGGCAGTGTGTCACAGCCCAGTAACTTGTTTGCTCATTGTTTATAGAAAAGGGTAATAAAATGCAATGATGCCCAGCAAGGTGATCCGCAATGAAGGATTTATTATATATCAGGGAGAGGGAGGGAAGAGGAGAAAGGAAGAAAGAGGGAGAGGGAAAAGATTCCTTGCATTCCAGAAATGTAGCCAGAGGCACCTGGCAGTGATTAGTGCAAAGGTTCACCAAACTTCAGATAGAGTCCGTCTTAAAAAAAAAAAAAGATAAAAAAAAAGTGAACGGTATAACTGTTTCCTGAGCATGTGCTGACAGAAATTCCCGTAGGGCAAGACCCAGAACAGAAACACGTGGCAAGAGATTGGGCGCTATCCAGAGACCAGATTAGCAGAGCTTTACACATCATTTTTAATATTATGGGAAGAGATGAAAATCAGTGTTAACTTTTTTTTCCATTAAAAAAAAAATAATCTCCTGGTCCTGGAACTGAATTGGACTTTCTCACAATATAAGTAACTATAATACTTGGGGAAGGATTTTATGAATGAAATGGTTGGCATGCTGGATTTTGTGGTAGAACTTGGTTTCATGGAAAATCTCACTTTTTGTAACTAGCTGCAATACTGTACAAGTCACTTAAGATAAAACGTGGAGCTTCTTTGCGTTGTGCTTCTCACACTCTGGTGCTTTATGATATACTTCATATTAATATGAGATAAACATAATTCTCAAAGTCAAGATTGTTTGATATGGTGGTACGCTATGCGTGAGAACTGTATTACAGAATGGTCTTATAACCCAAAATATACAAAAAATTATTTGAGATAAAGGTCAGATGTTTTTCAGTCGGGATTTGGTCCTGTTTCCACTGAACTCAATGGGATACGGGCTGAGGTTCTTTGTCTAGCTAAGGAATCTGCCAATCAAGCCATCACATCATAAAAAGAAAAAAAAAAAACAGACAGTTTGCATATTGGAAACATCCCTATCTTAGATATTTCTGTCTTGCGGTTACACTTCATTCCCAGTTATTATTCAAGAGTCTTAGTTTGAATTTATTTTCATTATTTTTCAATTTTCAATTCCATTCAATATTTACTAATTAAGCATACTGCGTGTAGTTTTTGGCAGTCAAGAGATGATCAACTAGATCATGAAAAAGCCCATCGTAAAACAGCTCAAAATCTGACTTTACAATTTCTTCCTCTGTGTTAATTTGTCCAGGAACTGCTGTTGAACAAAGACTAGCTAAAGCAAAGTGTAAAACTGTTTCTTACTCAGACTAAGTACTGTGCATGAATATAGAAAACAGACATCTTGACAGAAAGTTCAGAAAAATCAATGTCGAGATGTATTTATTTTTTGGTTCTTTATGTTGCAATAATATTGGAACAAGACATTTGGTGTGCATTGTGAAAATACACAAATTCTTATACACCACTGCCTACTCTGGGAGGCTGAAAGTGGAGGCAGGATAAATAATTCTCAAACAAGGTAATGGTATTTGTCTTTTCTATAGATTTCTATGCTAGCTCATGGCATACCTAGATAGTTCCCTCACATAGGCCTTACTTATAATTTAATATGAACTTTCACCATCCAAAATATATTGTTATAACATGATCACAAGAAAACTTACGTAGAAATCTTACTGGGATTTCTGTTTGARATGTCTAAAGGTATGCACTTTATAAAATGAGAGAGAAGACAGATTAATATCTTGTATGTTTTGACTTTTAATTTTCTTTTTTAAAAAATCCTTCTGTTAAGATCTGGATTTCTGAGCGTTCCCATTGATGTGAGTGACAAATGCTTTGCAGTAGGGGTGAGGAATTGGCTCATYGTCTATACCTAACACTTGGTTTAATGACTCTTCGTGGGTAGTATCCCACCTGACTTCAAGAGCTTCCCTTAGGAAGGGCTGTGAAGGCCAGTATTTTAAGACCGTGTTTAGAATGGTACAGAAATGTGTGCCGTATCATAGACAAGGTATGTTACTGAGTTAGGGTCAGTTCTTCCAATAGTTTTCTGCTGGTTGTGTGGATGAAGGTACTGCATAAACAAGATTTTTCTGATTAGTCCTTTTACTTAATTGTCTACCGATGCATCCTCAGGCGAGGAATGCATTAGCTTTGCAATTCCACYTGAAATCATAGGTCCCTCAAGACTAGTATTATGTCTTCAGCGCCATCCTACACATGGTGCTTCAAAGGGAATTTGAAAAAACCCACAATACCTGGTCAATCATACGAAGTTGTATGATGAGTGAAGAGAGAGGAGAATTCCTCTCTGACTCCTTGGGCGATCAGTTTACATCCTGAAGCACAAGATTTGATTACCCCTCGCTTAGCATGGAAATGTTGGTTTTGGCCATTAAATTATTCAGTCCCTTTTTAAAAAACTAGGTATTTTGTTTGATTCTGTGACTTCCTGTGGCTATGAATGCCACAGGCCAGGGCATGCTGTGTGAGCAAAATGTTCCTTTTGTTTTAAGCCGACCTGCTTCTCTCTGTGGTGCATGCCCTGTTGCTCCCATGTCTTGGACAKCATGGAGAGGAGGCTGGCTCCTCCATTGCACCCTTGTAATCTGAAAAACTGCATTTTAAATTCTCTTCTTTCAGTAGCATGCTTCTAGTTTTGGCAGTTTTACTTTGTAAGAAAACCCTGTCTTACTATCGTAGTATATCTTCAGCTATTTTTAACTCCYGTGATAACTTAATGCATCAAAGCTAAAGACAGCTTTTCTGGTTTTACCACTACGTAATATATGGTCATTAATAAGTAGATTCCTACTGCATCCAACTGTATAGTTCCCTTTCTGTTATTATCACTGCTCAAGAAAGTTGCACATTATTCCTACAACACTGCTGTTCCCAAAAGATACTCCAAGTTCAAAACCAGTCAACACATGCAGGGAACAGCATAGACTCTTTTGGTGCATACCTCTCTGTATGAGAGCTATTGGGAAACTCCTTCTGTTATTAGGTCAGAAGTCACCAAAATGAATCTTCAAGAGAAAAAGCTTTCCTACTTGCATCATCTATTACATACAGCAAGGGTTTTAGCAATACCAGTTTCATTGGTAGGTAACTGGAATTCTGGATTCAGAGGCAGCTTGCTGGTAACTTCRTTAGTGTCTGTAGCAGATAATGGCTAGGAATAAGGTAAATGCATGGTTAACAGGTTACCTTTCACATAAGGGACATACAGTTTCTGATAATGGAGTAGTAAAAGCCTTGCAGTGGGTTAATTTGTTGTTTGAGTTGCTAAGTGTTTCACCATCAAGCGTCCTTGTAAGACTATATCAACAGTCAGACTACATAGCAGTGCAAGCAATCTGTAAGAACTGTTGATTCTTCTCAGCTTTGTCACAAGGTTAGGGAGATAGCAAAAAGATTTATGAACAGAAATATTCCATATAGCCAGGTGCCCTCGAATTTAATGAATTAGGGAAGGATAAGGATTTTTTTTACCTATGTGTGAGAGTATTTATTTATATATCTCTCTCTATAGCTATATATAGGCACAGATATATACTAAAAGGCCCCAAAAGGACCTGCAAATTTACTGAATTATAGAAGTTACAATTAAAGTAAAATATATGGTATATATTTATTATTAATATCCAAACCAAAGCAAACTGTGGTTGTAGTACAGTATTAACAGGAAATGTCCAGGCTATTAGTTATTGAAACATATACGCCTGAGCTACTACTGCCTGGGAATTTTTAATGTATCCAGCTGAGTTCCTGGTGTACGTAGTTTAGTGTTTCTTCTTCCCCACAGAAGGCACCTCCTTTTAAGCTCTTTTCTGTTGCTAATGCATTATCTATTTAATTTGTATCAGGAACGATTCCTCCTCTCTTTTCACAACCTGAGTATCACAGCAACCTAATTAGTACACAAATATTCAGGAGAGAATTACAAACCCAGCACTGGGAACTGGACAGTTAGCTGATGAAAAAACGCTCCTTGAGTGTGCCAGAGCACATTCACACTTGCATACACACACACAAAATAATATTTCAGGGACCAGCTCGAGCTGTAGGCATTACGATATTTTAAGGAGACAAATCCCCATGTTGGCCACTTGAGCTAATATTGCCAGATTTTTCTGCTGAGCAAAGCTCTTTCCTAGCTAAAAACTGTGCCTTAACTTAGGGAAGACATGTTAAATTCCCTGTTTGGGAGAGGCTGAGCAGAACGTAGTAGATTTTACAGTGACCTCCTCCACTGCATGAAACTCTTAATGCAGAGGAGGCGGCGATGGTCAAGCGTTAACTGGCGCTTTCAGGGTTTCAGCTGAAGCTCCTGTGCTGCAGTGGGTTCCTAGGATACTGGCTGCCCGCAGGCAGCGATGTGTGCTGAGCTCCAGCACCCCGACAGCGGAGCCGGCAGCTCCCCCGGCTGGGGCAGGGCCCCGCACACCTCCTGCCTCGCACGGGGACCCTCACCTGCTCTCAGCCGGTCATTTCAAAGGCTTCGAGGCACAAACGCTATCGCAGCTGTTGAGCTCCCACACAGGAAAAACAGGAATGCAAAAGAGTGTGAATGGGGAAAAGTGCTGCTTTAAAAATAACACTAAAAACTGTTAAATTCTTCTCACATGGTTAAGATTTAAATAGCCTCTGGGAGTAGTTAAACTGGGTAGGGAAGCTGGGATTTTCAGTATTCCCACAGCTGGACACCTTAAATGTACCATTTTTGTTTGACAGGCAACATATTTGCATAGAATTTAAAAATGCGATTACTCGACCATCCTAACAAAGCACTCGACCCAGAGCAGCCCGGCAGGCCTCGATGGGGTGCTACATTTCCCAGCAGTAGCCAGGACAAGACATTTCAAGAGAAGGCGGAGGAAACCCAACACAGGCAGTTGCAAAGTACTCGCTCACCAGAAGTATTTTCCTCCCTCATTCAGAGTGGTTTCTGGCTCATCCAGGCCTTGGAGTTTTTAGTACATCTTTTGTTTCTCTTTAAAATGTGTGTGTGGTCATTATCCATATAAATGTCACTATCTTAATCTCTTTTAGCTATTATCTTTCCAATGAAAACAACTGCAATCTTTTTAATCTCCTTTCAGATAGAAGCATTTGCAGGCTTCTAATAGCGTTTCTGGCATGTGGAGGACAATGTCTCCACGTGTGCCGTTTGAAGGGGCTGCTGACCGTTTTGCAATTTGTGGTTGCGCTTTGCCGGCACTCCCTTGCAGCCTCGGAAGAGGCCGTAGCAGAGGCTTTTCTGCAGGTCCCAGCAGATAAATGTCAGCCCCATCTTCATGCAGTAGCTCACCACAGACACGCATTTGAGAGCATTTGCAGAAGATACGGCTTGTGGCTGGGCTGCACGACAGCTCATTTCTGTTAAACCATTTCTCTACTGAGACCTTTGAGGAAAGAYGACAGCCACATGGGAGCTGACCTTAGCGTTTAGCTGCTGCTTAGCAAATAAACTCGGTATTTTCCCCCGAGCATTTGCTCTTCAGCAGTTCAGACTCCAGAGAGCATTTTCTGTCTCTGACCTGAAGAGGGCAGAGGTGGCCCCCGCAGTCCCCGCGTCCCCTTTTAGCACCTCTGCAGCCCCGGGCCTTTACCCTCGGGTAGGGCAAGGGCCATCCCAGCTCTGGTGCTGAGCTCTTTTTAATATGCACTTAAAACAAAAAACAGATAAGATTTTTTTTTTCTTTGCATGTTGGCTTTCAAAATTCGACTTTAGTCCTCTTTATTTTACATATTGCTGGTCATCGGTTACTGGGGGTCTGTTATCTTTCTCATAAAAAATATATTTTCCAGTTYTTACATATTTGGCTTGAAAATATCCTTGCCTTCACCCATTTAACAATACTGGTTTAATTCTTCGGTTTAGTTTGGGGATATTCAGAGTCTCTGTGGTTTGTATTATATGCTTTATTTTCCTGCTTTGGGAAATAGAATTATTTCAGCATAGGATGGTCTTTGACTGGTTGATTTATTTAAGCCCCTTTTAATAGAGTGTCACTGTGACAGCTTTTGGCAGTGTTCCTCTGCCTCTCATGTTAAATTCGATTAAGCTGTTGTCACCATTAATTCACAGTTCATCTATATTTACCTCTTGAACRCTCCCATGTAGTGCTTAGCCCTAAGTCAAGCACAGCCTCGCTCCCCAAGTTTAATCCTAATTGCTCCAAGAAGCAGTCGTTAAACTGGTGAGGAACTGCTATTGAAAATCATGGTTTATGGTGTTTGAATGGCTTGTGCAGTGGTAGAGGAAGACACCAGTGAGAGATTTAATTTGGTTTTTAGTTGATTCTTTGTATGCCTGCAATGGTTTGTGCTCAGTATTTTTTTCCCAGCGAGGTGACACGTATTGTAACCTGCAGGGGTATTTTTATTTCTACGCCTCAGGACCTGTAGCTGTGAAGTTTCAGCAGGGTGGCTCTCAAACAGACAGGTGGTTTTTCTAGCGTCTGAAGGTTCTAGTGCTGCTCAAAGAGCTGCTTGTTATGTTCCGCAAAAGCTCCAGAGGCAGCAGACAGTGTATGGTGAAGATGTGGTCCACGCAGCCTGCACATTTGACAGTGTAACACTGGGCTATGGAGCAAAAGGCCACTTGTCACAGCTACTGTAGGAGGGTAGAAGATCCAGCTTCTACCTGTTTACTCATTTACAGAGTTAGTTTAATGCGGCTCTAAAAGAGGCTTGTACGTGAATGGCCAGGGTTTTGGTCCCATCTTCTGCATCACGCCACCTTTCTGGCTGTAAATGGCCAAAAGGCGTTCTCTGGCAAAGGGTTTGTCCCTTCTGGGCCAGCTGCTGTACCACCCCTTGGTGGGACGGGGGGAAGTGGCAGGGGGGAAGTACTGGGTTGTACTGGGTTGATGGTTGGACTCGATGATCTTAGAGGTCTTTTCCAACCTTAATGATTCTATGATTCTATGATTCTAAGTACTGAAGCTTCTCTGYTCCACCAGTGGCAGAGGATACCTGGGGACTTCATGGAAGTGGGTTAGTGAGGTTCTTCCTCAGCTGCTCCAGCTCCTTGTGGGAGTGTTGGGTCAGGGTCCATTCCCCGAGCGGGACTGCCCCAGCGCTCCTGTGCTGGCCCGAGTCCCAGACATCTGGGGGGAATTTTCCATCTCTCAGGTACAACCACTTCTCAGTCTCACCCTGAGCAGTGCCGCCACAAGCAAACACTTACTCAGGCTTTTTCCTTGAAAGGACGGTACCATCTGCTGCAGTTAAAGCTGTATCTCTAAGTCTAAAAAATCCTACGTGAGGAATAACTGAAACTAATGCTTTTCTTTGTCTTGGCTGCAACTTGGGTGTAAAGCTTTACCCCGTTACAGCTACGAAGGCACTTAATTTACTTGCATTTACTCACTCTAACTACATTTTCCACTTCTGTTTTCTGGACACGTATCTCAGCTCACAAAATTTTAAATTAAAACTGGGCTGTGTTTAAGTTGCTTACTGAGGAGTGGTGTCATTTTGATCCTGTCATTATGGCTAGTACAGGAAGTCAGTGTAAAGGAATAGAAATCCTTTTCTAACTCCCTTTCCTCCTAATGAATACCTGAAAGCAGCACTGCATTGTTATATTTTTTTACAATGTAATTTCTACCTGCAAAATAAATGTTTCTGTATTTTGGCCATTATGGAAATAGGGCCTTTCAAGTATTTAATTTTCCCATATTGTCATGTGATATGTGAAGTTTTTCTGTATTTTCTTTTTCTAGGCTTGCTCCCAACATAATCTCTCCACTTGTCAGCCCCCTGAAAGCATTAGTTCCACCTTCCCTATTGCAGAAACACGGCTCTCCATCATCACACAGCCAGTCACCAAATGGGCAGCAATTTTCTGGAATACCAAATAAACCATACGCTCAATTTCAAAACCAGTCTGTACAGCAGGGATCGCAAGGTAACTCTTCCATCTTTTTTTTCTTTTTTTTTTTTTTTTAACTTTCCTAATTCCTAGTTGGGGAGAAAGTATTTTTCAGTTTTTGCATTTTCAGCCAATACTGTCTTATTAAGGGACTGACAGCATTTCAATGGGAACTCCAGTTTTTAAAGTGGCTTGATATACATACAGAGCAAAATTTTCARACCAGTTCATGCTGTGATATGTTATTATAATGCAGAAAGCTATCACAACAGATTTATTGCATTTATTCAGGTTTTTCAGTAGATGGCTACTAGCTATGCACCTCACCTGACTGGTCATCCAGCCTTCCGTCAGCTTGGAGRGAGTCACCCTGCCAAAGCAAGAGCCATCTAGTCCCAAAATACACGGGCTGAAGCACACCTTGGCAATGTCCTGCTCAGTCCACTGATAGCGATGCACTAGACATGAGCTTAGACAAAGAAAAAATATATTGCTATTTATTATTTGGAAGTTTGGCATCTGTATTATTTTATATAATAAATGCAAAGGCACTCTGTACAACTATAGAGTGCCAGTGTGATGTGAGGACAGTAGTGGGAGCAGCTAAGCAGCTGTCCCACTGCTTAATTTAAAACACTTTTTGTTCTGAATTACTCAGCCTTTTTAACTGGGAGCTTATTTACCTATTCCGGAGTTCTGCTGTGGGAACTAATTAATGTTTCTGCAATTTTTGAGGTATAAATTAGCAAGAGATATTATTATCACAGATTCTTCCAGTAACAGGAGCTTGCATATTTAAGAAATATGTTATATAATCCAGATGGTATGCTGCTTAAGTGTGGTGAATATTCACAATAAAGAAGTGTGCAAGACATCTGTCTGGTTGCAAGTATAACCAAGCGTATAAGTTTATACAGGCAGATAACCAGCTTTTTGAAACTCATTTCACAGCTGTACTGTCATTTGTATAAGGTCGCTCTTGGCTGGCGAAGTATCACATGTGATCAATTTACCAGTGGGCAAAATAGGAGGTTTGCTTTCCCTCGGTATACGCTGAGGCCAGGTCTGAAACCCAGGAGTTGAACACAAACCCAGTGAGTAATTCACAGCTGCAATGGGGTTCAGTATCCTAACAGTTCCCCCTGCCCTTCATTCTCTGAGGAGTATTTTTGCTCTTTGGTTGGACTGACTTAGTCTGAAAAGTTAAAGCGTATTATATTAAATGATTTGTGCTGAAGGAAAAACTAACTCAACCTGATGCTCAACAGATTATTCAATTTAAAAAKATTAACTCTGTAAGGGAAAAGTGGCAGATTTATGATAGCATATAATGATATATGATTATGTTACTATAATGAGCTAAATAACTACAAACCACAAGAGGAAARTTTAGCAGCTCATTACTATGGCAGAAACAAATGCATAGACAGAACAAGTTTTGAACCACTTAAATAAATTGACTTTATTCCTTAAGAAAACCACATTTCCTTTTGAATGAATTGTTGCTTTCTAAGTGTTATGTCGTGTGGTTTTGAAAAAGCAATAATTTTCCACTTTGGCCAAATGTTTAAGTATTATTATAAATTCATTATGGAAATGGTCATTCAAAAATCAATTTTGATTAGCAGCCTTTGAAATCAATTGATCTGTAACCTGTACTTAGCTGTACTTGCTCTACATTTTTTTTGCATCTCAGTTCATTAATAGCACATTTTTCTAATGGAATCTGTAGTAATTTGGGAGTTTTGAATTTTTGCCGAAAAAAGGAACACTATAGAAGTCTAGCTGTAGAACTGGGYGCCTGTGTAGAAGCATATAAACGTTGTGGATCTGGAATTTTTAGAAGACAGCAAGCTTCGTCAAGCTGGTAGCAGAAATATTGATAATGAAAGAATAAGCTGACATTATTTATATGGTTAAACCTAGTTGTAGTAAGATCACATGGAAATTATTACATGCTGAAAGAATTTGGCAGGCAGTGGAATCCTGTAGTTATTTATACCTGACGTGATTTCTTGTCAGAAATTTTATGGAATTTGAAAAGCTGAGATTTATTTGCACATACATGTAAATGACATGACATAACAAGATGGCATTTAATAGGCATATTCCAATTATTTGCTCATTACATCATTCATTTTAAAGCTGCTTGAAGTTTTCTAGGCTGTGCCTTAGAGAAACAGAGGCAGCCGGTGCACTGTGTGAAGTGGCTAACTGCAGCTTTTCTGTCACAAATTATTTCAAAGCAAAATTTTAACTAAATGTTATGTTTGGAACTTGGTTTATTCCTTTATTAACTGTTATATTTCTACATCTACTGTACATAAAATATTTAATAGTGATCATTCAAACTGACAGGACATTTACTAAATTTTTCACTTGAAAACTAACCTCAGAAAATTTTTGCTTTAAATCARAACTGAAGGAAAACCTGAAATCCATGTGGAAAAAAAAATATTGGTGAAACACTTGTTGCCAAATTGTTACTACACTTTTGCTCTCCTAGAAGGAGCAGGGATGTTTGCACCAGACAAGCCTTCTTGCTTACTYCATATTTTAACCACTGAAGGGAGTCTTTTTTAAGAACTTGAAAAAAATGCTCCATGTTTAGTTTACTCTAATCAACCATGTGTGGTTGCTAATTGAACCATTGATTATGTGATTTTAATCATATCTTAATGCCTAATACTTCCTGTGTAAAGCATTTCAAAAAATCTAAAGGAACCACAACTAAATGGCATGAACCAGAAGCACCTTTGTTTCATACTGCACATTTTAAAAATAGATAAATGCAGTAAAGCTCTGACTTGTATTGCATATGCAAATCAAACATTGTATTGCCTGCAAGCAACAAGTTTCATTTCCTGTGGTTGTGTAAAATGAATGAAACCTTATCTGGCAAGAGCACCCGTTGTTACAAAAGTCCTTGTGGTTGCTTTAACTCACATGGCCTTTCCATGTCTTGCCTAATGACTTTGGTTTTTCGGGAACACTTAGCATTTAAACAAGCTGGCAATGTTCCCTTTTTAATAGTGTAAAAGATGCGTGAGGCTCAGATCCTCTGGAACAGACTGACTGGCCTCTTGAGCCATGCCAGGCTACTGATGGCCATCAGCAAGAGCCAAGCTACTTGGTACCAAAATAAACTCTCCAATTGTGCCTCTGAAACAGCAGGTGGGWGTATAGAAAGTGTATAAAAAGTCATGAAAAAAATCTTACTGACATAGCAACTCACTGATCCTGCAGTCCTTCAACCTGGAGGTAAGAAATTTCAGTCACTCCAAGACTCATTTCTACCTTCCAGGATTGACATTCAGCTGGCTACATTTTCAAATATGGCTTTTAATACTTCAGGCACAATTCCTCCTACCCAAGTGTTATCTCTTGCCCAGCTTAAGTGCAGGGAACATCACCCAATTCTTCCTATACGTCCCAGTAGTGGGACTGCAGATCAGGTTCACCAGCTGCAACTTCTTTAGTGTTTCAGATGTAAGGCCAGGGTCCTCCTGAATAAAACATTGCCCGTGTCACTCCCCATGACACCTTCATGCAGTCATGTGAGAGGTTATTTTGAAAATGAGTCATGTAAACACACAGAAGAAAAATACAAGTGCTTGCAGTCAGGTCTCCAACCAGGCAGTGAACTGTCTTGTGTAAGATCCCTGCATAAGGGTTAAAGCAGGCACTAACTCAGTAATCTTCTCGGTGCTCTTGGCTATGCTGACAGRAGAGCTGTCTTGAGTCTCCACCTCTCTCTCACCTTTTGCAATTGCAAAAGCTATTGGCAGTCTCTGTCTTTCTCCTTCACCTTGCGTCTTCAAGGAAGCAGCTACCTGCCTTGTAGTCCACTCCTCCCATAGCCACCCCTGTGCCTTCTTCCACATGCATAGAATGCCTTCCATAAAGCCTCTGTCCCTTCTTATAGGGTGCCACTGTCTCACCATTTCTATGAAGCTAATGAAAAAGGAAGTAAGCTTTCATTATACTGCTCAGGTCAGAAGGGTTAAAAGTCCCATTTTTAGTGTCATGGTTTGTTTTACCTGACCAGTCTTCTTGCTTTCCCTTCCTCACTCCATCTTTTTTCTTTAGTTTGCTACCTGCATTTATCACATCTGCAAGCACATTAGAACAGGAATGGTGTATTTCCCAGTATTTTCTTTGGGAAGCACTTAGCAGAAATCTGGGCCTGGTGAATACAACAGTGCAGTAACAGTAGTGTTCTCCTACATCGTGTCTCTTCATCGGGTAGTTCCAGTAACACTTTTTGCGCCACCTTTTCAGATTATCACACAGTGACGCTGAGGGATAGATACTGCAATCCAAAGGAGAATTTGATTGCTTATGGCAGTTCTTTTCCAGACTTCGGAGTCTGAGGCAGTTCTCTGCCTCAGGTATTTTTTCCTGAGCAGCTAGACAGTGTAACTTAAAACACTTCAAAAGAAACCTTTACCCATAGGTCTTGAGAAAACCCTGGGTCCAACTAGTTTCAATCTAGTTCTGTCATGCTTGGCTGTTCTCTGATTTTCTAAGCCACTGTGCCRGCCCTGTAGATCATAAAGATACTTAATTGATTTAACAAAGGCAAGCCTGGGAGCATGACGAAAGGGCAGCAATTACAGAGACAGAGAAAATACACGTCATGCCTTCCCTAGAAGTGATGTGTATAGCAGACATTCTGGAAAAGGTTCAGTTTTTTTCTCTAGCAATGCATATAAGTGCTCTCTGCACCCAGTTACCTCATCTGAAGCCAAGTGTCTCATTTTTTTTCACTGCTCATCTCARAAGGATATATTTTTAGAAGGCGTACAGCAAGGAGTTCATGTTTTGTAAACAGAAAAGTCAGGATAATTATCAAAAGCCAATCAATAAAGCACTGTACCTAAAACCACATCAAAAGATGGCTTTGCTACCTCTCATAAGAGCTCTTTGGTTTTTTGAGCCAGACTCTCCAGGCAGTAAATAGAGGTGGCTGTCTATTTATTCCGAGGAAGGACATGCATCATTTAATACTCAGCTTTCCAAATTTCTGGGCCTTCTTCTACATAGCAGCAAATATGAACAGCTTTGGTACAGTGTGCATAGTGTCTTTATCTAATACAGTCATCCATTAGTACTTCACCAATCATGGATATCAACAATTTAGGTATTTTGTGGTGGAGGATCATAGGTTCTCGAGAAATGAATCATCTAATCCTTGCAGATTCTGCCAAAACACATATTAAACTGTGAAACTTCAGAGCAAATCTTTCACCACTCGATGAGTTCATTGCATTTCTACTAAAGAATTGCCTCAGCCTTATTTATTACCACCTTAGAAAACATGACTAGAATGAACAGACAGACCCTRAGCTTTGCCTGATACTATCTACTTAGTCCAACTTTGGTAGTAAAGGGAAAAATGTAGAAAAAGACAGGAGCTCTTTCTTAACAGGAAAAAGCTTACACACTGCATGATTTGTAAGGACAAATTCCACCCTGTACAGCACCCAGGCGCCGTGGTGATAGGCACAGGTATTTCATTTCTAAACAAACAGACTGAATAGCTGCACAACTGGCCCAGCAAGTCCAGTCTTTCACTGGTGAGTGGAGCTGTGCTGACTTCGGTCAGCTGGAGATCTGGTTGTGTCTGTGTTTGACTGAACTACTTGGAGCTTTTGCCGTAGTTCCTTAGGAAATGTTTCAGTCTGAGTAAGTCTGAGGGAAGAAAGACAACAGCTCCATATTTTTTCTGGCAATTAGAGGAAAATCCTGATGGCACATTCTACTAAACTTTAAGCCTGACTTGGTTGACTTCAGTCGCATATAAGGGAAGGAGCATCATTTCAGAAGGGACTTTCAGAGAAGGCAGGAAAAGGGATAGTTGATATAAATGTGCAATTAGTGTGTGATTCACCTGGAATCAGGAAGAGGTTATTGAGGCRGGAGGAATGAAGAGAATTAAATCAGGCCATGGTTGGTATAAATCCTATGGCATGCTTTGAGGTCATCCTTATGGGAGCAAAAAACATTTTTTTTTAGGATGTCGGCACAAACTTGTAAGTTGTAAAATTCCTTCCTCAGCAATTCATTTGTCCTTTACTGTTAAATATCTTCTTTTGTTGTGTACAACTCATTCACAACTTCTGCTGGCAAAAACCAAACTGCTGGTCCACTGGTAATATGATATTTTAAAAAACAAAAGCAGGACATAAGAAACACAGGGCATGCGAGGGACAAAAGTCAAACATGCTCCAAAAGCAGAATGACCAAGGCAGCTAAAGACCATACAGATTYATCTTGGCACTTTTCAGAAGCAAGAAGAGCCTCTAGCTGGACTCAAAGTCTTCACCTGATGTCCATCTGGAGTCAGTCTTGCACMTGTAGTTCAATTTTACTTGCAGACTGTGGCCCCCTGTGTTCAGTGAAAGGGGTTTCATTTGAAATCACAGACTGAGAAMGGAGAGGTTTAAGGTACTCTTAAAGGTATTTCGAATACCTTTCKAATTACGCACACTGGATGGGAAAAGACTTTACTCAACTGAAAACAAAGTGGTGCTATTCATTTAGATATTGCATTATTGTATTTAAATTAAAAGTAATTAATTATAGACACATTCCCTTAGGAGCTGAGCATCCTGAACCTGATCCAGTGGAGTACTTACTACTTAGCTTTGAACACAAGTGGGCTGTTGACTGCATTCAGCTGATCTATTGCTTGACATGAAGCACATCCTTGAGATTTTTGCTTGATGGGGGGGATCACAGTCCACAGCACCTTGTGGGACTGAGTCTGATGTAGCTTTTATATTATTACGCCTTATAGACTAGCATGATCATTTTTCCATAGTTAAAACTGAGGAACTARCCCCCGCCCCCCAATAGTAATGAAATACTGTGACAGAAATGGAGAAAYACCATTGCAGTAGTGTTAAAATGTGTGTGCAATATCTATTTTCAGGTTACCAAGGCAGCTTTCACTCAATACAAAACTGTTTCCACTATGGAGACTGCTACAGAACAATGGACCAGTCTGTCACCAGTGATGTGCTAACAGGGGAATCCCATTGCTTTAATCCTCTGAGGCAGAATGGCTATCACATACTCAATGCACCTTTAGCTTCAACAGGTAATTTATTCCGCCTATAAAGAATTATCCATATGATATTTTTAGCAGGAGGGGAAAAGAACACATTTTATAGTCAATGTCATTACAAAAATATGTCTGCATAAAAAAAACTCAGTCACTGAAATTCATTTGCATCTATAAAAATCCCAGAAGGAAAGCAAATTTGTTKTCTTTAATCCTCCTGTATTTGACTGATGGACAAATTCTCCTTTCATTCTGCTGGATGTCATAGGCAACACACACCTTCAGGAGAGCTGACAAACGAGACACTTCTCACATTTATTGTGTGGGCTATTGTACATCTCTTCAGGTATGCTCAGGCAGGCTTTTATAATCAGATCAAAGTTAGGAAGATAGTTATCACAACCCCAAAGAAAATAGCAGCAGCAGGGACTTCCTCTCTATCCAGAAATAAAAGGATGACATTTACAAAATGGAAAGGCACTGCTTTGATAAATTCAGCTAAAAATATGAGTTGGTTTAGTTTTGTTCGGGAGTTTCTTCTGCTTTTGCACATTCGTGGCAATTGTATTTTCCCGTTTAGCTACATATTTGCATAATGTAAAATTTGCAACAAGTTATTATAGCTAGATTACTATAATACTTCAATATTTAAGTATTCATTTTCATAAAGCATTTTTTTCTACTTTTAAAACCACAATTAAGCATTGACAGAATTACTGAAATCAAACAAAATGTGAGTATTGTCAGAGCCATGAAACCCTACCATTTACTGCAATCTTTACTTACATATCTCTAAGAAATTTTTCTTCATGTTTGAATTCAGGAGGGCATCTCGGTTAAGGACGATACTGAAAACATATGTTTAAATGCTTTTTGAAACGGGGCCTGAGTCAGACCACAAAATTAGAGTTGACTTTCCTGTTTGTTTTGTATTAAAGGAGTCTCTGTTCAGAGAGAGCGTGCATGCATTTGTCTGGTGTTCCATACTAGAAAGTGTATGCATCAGTAACGAACACAAGGGAAAAGTTTAAGATGAAGTTTCAACTTCAACTTTGAATTCTTTTGTGTTATTCATAAGTTTGATGTTACTAAAACATAGTTTTTTCATGTTAACATCAAATTTCAAGTTTAGATTGACAGCCTGCAATATTTAAAGAACAGACTAAATAAACTTTCCAAAAGAAATTGTAGGAGCAAAGAATAATACTATGGCAAGACACCAACTTCAACAACAGTTGATTTTTCTGTCTGGGGCTAAACTATTATGAAATGTTTCTGTGTAATATTTTTGTTTTTAGAGTGGTTACTGAAGTATGCAAATACTTAAGAGGCTGAAACATAAATATATATGAAATATATAAATCTTATCTCATCTTTTTGTGTGTAAAAGAGAACCATTCAGGTTTGCAAGATTCATCAAGGCTATGCATTAATTTTTTTCAGGCTTTTATAGCACCGTTAATATTAAATGAGATCTCATCTCACAGGAATGCCAAATGTGACTGGCAAACAGCTGTTCCATGAATCACATTAACAGTCAATAAATTTTTATTTTCTGTTCAGGACTTCGGATAGTTTACTCTATCTGGAATCTAATAATGATTTCTGGGGTGTATGCTTATCTTGGGTTTTGTCCATCTGTGGTTGTGTATCCACCCTGTATACAGGCTCATCAAATAGAAATTAGCATAACATAAACACTCGCAAAACGTACCAAAAAACTGGTCACTCCGCTTGGACCAACACAGCACAGGGCAGATAAACAGGCCAAGTTTGTCTTCCAGAGGCTTTGGACATAAGCTGCATGCCAGATTTCTGCAGACAGCAGAATTTGACCTGTAAACTAACAGTAAATTAATACGTCATAGGAAAATGCAGAAATGTAAATAAGTAGAGAATTTGGTCTTAAATAATAAAAACATACCTAATAGTAAAATACCTATAATTAAGTTCTAAGGACTGAGCCGACAGTTCTTTCTGAAACCAGGACTGGCTGTATAATGCTAGAGGATCTGTCATTACTGCTGGTGGTGCGGTGCCGCACAGCCTGGAGGCCTCAGTTAAGCCTGGTGCAGTGCTAGATTCAGGCACATCTAGACACACTTGCCTGCAGAGGTAGGCAGGCGGAAGAGAGGAGAGAAAGGCTAAAGAGAAGGAGCCTCATTTTCCACATGGGGAACTGAGGCACAGAAAAACAGTCATTTCCCAATGGCTCCACAGAGCTCCTCCGTCAACCAGTGAATGGATCCAGGTCCCAGTGCCTTAACCACGAGGATCAGCCGTCCACACATTGACTTGCACTTCACAGGAATGTGATTTGTAAGAGATTTATTTTCTATGCCAGGCACCTAGTTCGCAGGCATGTTCTTAACTAGAAGAATCTTGTTCCATGTGTTGCCTCAGCTGACTTAACGCTTCTGATGATTATTAAAATTGTGGCGGGTGGGCTCTGCGGGCTGGGTGCAGGGGTCAGAACCTTGCACTGAGGCTCACACAGACACTTTWTTAAAGACCCGACCCAAATCAGGTGTACAGGGCGAAACAGAATACGTAAGTTAAAAGGATGAACATATAAAGGGTCAGTGTTTCATGCAGTAGGGGAGGATGTAGTGGGGTGGGTTAAAGAACTGTTGAAGGAGAGGGCTTAGGAGGTTGCCCAGCCCCGAGGCAGACGGCAGGGCCGTAGGGCAGACAGGAGGGCCTGGCTGGTGTGAGGAGAAGTGCGGGCACAGGGACAGATGCAGAAAGGAGAAGGGCAGGGCAAGGGCTGAACACAGCAGGGGTGAGGTAAGGAAAGAGCTGGACTGCAGTAAGATGAATTTGTGCACATGAGCCTTGACTGGCCAGCTGCAAAAGCAGGTTGTAGTGGGGCATAATAGGAAGTTTTCATGTCCTTTAGGGTAGGCAATAAATCTTTTGTTTTGGGCTCCCTGGCACTCCAGGTGCCACAGCACCTGGTAACAGGCAAGCCTGTTCCTTTCCACAGGGATGCACAGCTCAGGGAGGCTTGTAACACCTGTGGAAGTTTTGCATCATAAAAGAAGGACATGGAAATTCTTCCCCACCATAGTGGCTTTCTGGTAGCCTGGCAAGCAGCAGCCAGCTCGGCCAGGTGAGGAGCCAGCAGCATGGTGGGCTTTGGTGGGCTGAGGACAACSTGGTGCACAGCTCCTTCCACACGTCCTGTGAGCCTGACCTGACCCAGACATGCTGCCACAGACCTCACTTCTGCAGTATGTGGGGATCCAATAAATGTAGGATCCAGATTTCTTCTGGATCTTAAGAGCATCTGGGAGACACATGGAACATTTTTCGTAAGTGCCATGAAAACGAAAAACACACAAAACGAGGACTACATCACTTTTAGCGCACACTTACTCGGATCCTTGCCCACTCATTGTTTTGACATCCTATTCAGATAATGACTGTAAAGTCCCAAGAGAGTCAAACTCTGATACTTGCACTTTACTTACAAATGGGTAGCTTTCCGCAGAAATGAATGGGAGCTTCATCTACTATGACGCAAAAGCCCATGGAGATTAGTTTGTRTATCTCCTGGGTAAGGCTTTGATGGTAAACCCTATTGTCTTTTCATTAACGCTATGCTGTACTGTATAATCCCAGGCCTCAGACTATGCTTCCTTCCTTATATGTACTGTGGTACTAAATCATGTCCATACAACTTGTCACGCTTTCAGGCTATGATGCAATCTCTGAAGCACAGTGTGTATCTGAAGACATGGTCTCCAACGGAACTGATGAAAATGGATTCTTCCAAAACAGCGCCTTTGATCACTGCTTGAATCACATTCCTTCCATCTATACAGATACCTAAGAGCAGTGCTGRCCTTGTTTCCTTTATTATACCTATAACTGTGTATGTAATAACAAAGGTGTTGTTCAAGTACTTTTATTTAGTCTGTATCCCTATATGTGCTCATTTAAATAAACACCTCACATTTACCAAACCATTTTATACATGAATAGTCTGTATAAGATAATATTGGAACCTGTTCCTTTGCTGTGGCACTTTGAAATTCATGCTTTAAGGGAATAAGGAGCATTTCAAGCAGCTTGTTTTGTAAGTTCTCTCAGTAAAGTGTAAATGTAAGTTATATAATAAACTTGTAAAGAAGGTTGGTTTTTTTTCCCTGAAAAGTATGTTTCAGTTTGAGAATGTTGTTCCTTTTAATYGGTTTTCATTTAACTCATTGGTCAATTCTTCTCTTTTTTTTTTTTCTTTTTTTTTTAACTAAAATGATTTTTTTAATCGCAGACCTCATGTATATAAAGAACTTCATTTGCTCGGCTGGTTTTATATTTTCAGTTTTACAAGAAAGCATTAAAAACTGGAAACAAGTGTACTGTCATTTCTTARCATCATCGGTCTGCCTGATAAATCCTAATATTACATTCTTAAAATGCCTGAKAGCGATTTAAACAAAGCAGTGACATTTCAGTAACTGTGAACTTAAAGCAGCCCAAGTATAAGTGAAGAAAACCAAGGGGCCTGCAGACTTTCAGTGAAAGGGCCAGAAGCCTTCCAGCGCAGGGCGGCACCGTGGGCTGGCTTCCCGGGGCTGCGTGCCTGCCGGCCCTGCACCATCTCCCAGCCTTCCTGCTGCCCCTGCCATGGTGGGTACATCAGCACCTGCAGACATCCCAGCAGTGCAGGGGAGAATTAAATGCAGCTGTGGCTGGCTTTTTGCCTCCACAAGTAAATGTACGGCCTCATCCCATGTGAGATYAGTGGCACATCATACTGCACACTGAGTGGGGAGCAGGTCGCCTGATTTCTCCGTTCACAAGACCCGCAGCCATTCTGAACTCTCCACTTCAGGCGCAYGCTGCAGAGAAGAGCAGGACACCTTCGGAGGGCTTTCCTCCATCCAAAGCACTTGTAACCAGTGGCTTCCAGAGGAACAGCAGTCACTTGAGTAGCTTGGTTCCCTGTGGCCCTGGCCCCACTGGGCTGTATTTCCCAGCCTAGTYGTGATTGCTGGGAGAGACAGGCATCCTGCACTCCCAACGTGTGCCRATGCAGGCATGTTAGATGTGAGCTCCTGAAAATGCCCCATGGTGGTTTGGGAGAACAATAAGGAAAAACTAACTTAAAAAAAAAAATTGTTCTCATTTGCAATCCATTGCTAGTTGGGCTCAATAAGGCACCGTAGGAGCAGTGTATGGTTATCTGAAAGGCTTTATGCTAACGCACAAACCCCAACCTCAGGAAATGCTGCTGCGTGCAGAACCTGCTGTCCCGCAGGTGTGGGTATAGCCTCACAAAGGAAAAAGGGAGACTGGCAGTTTGGGTTAAATGAAGATGTGCCACGTCTCTGGGAAGATACTTAGAGTTAGCATCAACTTTGCTCTTGTACTATAAATGGAAACAAATGACAATAAATGTCCTGGCTGCCCTTGGCAGTGTCCAGCTGTGACTGGCTGTGCCTCCTGCGCCCGATGCCAGAGGGCTTGAGTTTGGCCACAGGGCAGAGCTCTTGTGAAAAGGCTGAAGGACATTTTTACAGCAGGTCCCAGAGTGAAGTCCGCAAAAGGACACCATGCCCACACCAATGACAAGCCGTTGCCACACCACCACGTCTGCAGCAGCAGAGGTGCCACGCCAGGCACGTGGCAGCTGGAGGAGGCTGTCCTGTGCCCCTCTGAGCCAGGGGTGCACACCTGAAATGCTGCTGATGCCTGACAAGTTTATCACCACCAGGCAAATCTTCACAAGCACCATTCACTAGAGGACACCCAGATGGAGCATCAATCGATGTCTGGCAAATACCCCTTCATTTACAGCTCAAAGTTACACGCACTACCATGGGGCACCACTGAAAAGCTCACACTGGGTTGAAACCAGTCAGYGACTGAGGACGGTACTTTTTTCCTCTCTTCTCCCCGTTACCAGGATCTGCTCAGCAGCAGTGTGCTCACACAGCGCTGTCGAGGACYTTCCCTCATGCCAGGTATGCCAGTGCCAAGCCCCATCTCTTCAGTTTTCAGGCCTGTAATCCAATTAGCTGCTCCCCAGAGAACAGCCTAAAACAAGAAGTGGTCGCTGGAAGATTTCTTACCCCTYCTACCCCCAAAGGACTGACAGAAAAATGTCAAGCACCTGGCTTTAGCAAAATAGCAAGTTCTGCAGGAAAAGAAAATGCTAAATTCAGTGGCATGTTAAGAAAATACCACATTTTGCAGCTGCATAATCAGAATCCACAGAGCAGGCCTCAAGCTGAATGGGGCGATTCTTTGGCAGCATTTGCAGAAGTGGCATTACTGGGTCCACAGGACTGCGGTTCCCCTTACAGTCACAAAGTTATACAACCACAATGAATATATATTTTTTAAAGCACAATTTGGTGGCAACGTGTGAACCCAGCAGTCAAAGTACCRGGGAAAACACAGTAGCAGCATAAACTCAGAGGTCTCCAGTGCCCCAGCCACTCAGTGTATTTATGTGTCCTTTGCAGCCCTACCAGGGGATGCCAGCTATAACTCTTGGCAATTTCTAGCTGTGGCAAAGATCTTGTACGGAATCAGAAGGGTACGGTGAGGGCGTCCCACRCTTGCAGACAAGCCTTGAATGGCAGTTCCCCTGGGGGGACCCAGACCTTGCCCTCTGCAAGGGGGTTATCCCCAGAGGCCAGTCAACAGCCTGCGGCCGATGGCTCCCTGCCTCTGTCGGGCACTTGGCACAGAGGTGGAGCGGGAGGGAACCCAGACAGGGCAGCAGGGGAAACTGCTGCAAAGAAAAGCGCTGGGCAGCTAAGAGAGAAAAGAAACAACAAAATGACATTGAAGGGGGACGACCAGCAGTCAGGCACAGCGAAAGGCTTGTACCAGCCCTGCAGCCCAGGGGTCTGCTCCCGCGTGAGCATTGAGCACCCCGGTGCTACTGTGCCTCTCCTCAGCCACGGCAGCCTCTGCAAACACGGGARGAGCCCTGGATGCCATGCTGTCACAGCAGCGCCTTTAGCACCGCTCCGAGGCTGATCTGGGCTAATCACAAAGCCTACATGGATGCATTTTACTTGTTTCTCCAGGCCTGGTTGCACCTTGTTAGTGTACGTTGTTGGTGCCTCTGTATCCAATTTAGGTTTCTGTCCTCAAGAAATTTGAATGAAACTTAGACATTCAGGAAGTTTTACCGTCAGTCACTACAGAACAAGGTGCATGGGGTTATATAACCCCCTATTTTATAAACAGTTCCTCAAGATCTCTAGCTCTCAACGACGCCCAGTCCCAGCTGCAAACCCCTTAATTGTGGCTGCCCTGCCTGGCCCAAGCAGTCCCTGGCAGCACTGACTCATCATTCCYCTCCTAGAATTAAAATGCATAAAGGCTCCAAATTGTGCTTTAAGCCTACGCACGTGGCTTTGCTTCTGATCACTGCCACATTTGGCTTTCTGTCCTGTTGCTTATCTACTCTGATGCATCAGAGTTTTGGGGGGTTTTTRTCTCAGACATAAGTGGCCAGAACTCTTTCCTAAAACATTAAACAAGGAGGCAGGTACCTTAACGACTGCCAAGCAGTAAAAACTCCAGAGCTTTTGAAGGAGGACTTAGAAAAAACATAGCCAAAGCCCAACAAAGCTGTAATGGCTGAGACAAAAATCAAAATAATTCCTGTGCTTCAGTTAGTTGGAGACATTAAAAGGAAATCATGCCTTAAAAAGATGATTAATCTAATTTCCTAAAAATTAAAGAAATCCTTCTAAAAATGTCATTTTTTTAGTTAAAAATACAAACCAACTGAACCTAAACACATTTGATCAATTACAAAAATATTTATGTCACAACAACCAGGCTGTTCAAAACCACACAATGATTCACAAAGGTCTGGGAAACTTAAAGCATAGCAGCTGGAGTGATGATTTAATTCCAGAATCTGTGTGAATCAGGTTTTCTGTAAATTAAAAGGATAGATTCAGAGAAATGCAAAGGCACTCGTTTGAGYCTGTACAGTTTGGAAAGTTATCCATAATAAAACCATTAAAATACACAATAGCACAAGTTAATGGTTACTTGTGTGCTTCATTATTTCCTTTTATTACATGTAAGTAGGGAAGTATCTCATGTAAGCTTTTCCTAAAGACACAAAGAAACCTTTCAATGGAATTTATTGCTTGGCAAGTTTCTCGTTGTGGTGCTGTAAAAACCTCACCAACTAATACGTATAATAACTGGAGTAAGGCTTTATAATAGTAGAAAATTATTACCCTGTGGAATTAAAATGGAACTGCTGGTTCCAGTTGACTGTCAGATACTTTTTCAATCTAGGCAACAGAATTCAAATAATAAATTACAACACCACTTTATAAATAGCTACAAATCATTTCCCCAGTGAATGAAAACCCCATTTACCCCTGTGTATGTACTCTGTGTGTACGCAGGACGCTTTAGGAATGACTGAAATAAGATCACCTTCAGTGGCTGATCAAGCTGGGAGAGAGAAAATGAATTTCAAGTTGACACTGAAGCAGCTAAAACACTTCTTTGCGCTTTCCACCAGCTGGGATGCAAGCCAAACATTCAGCAGGACCTCTAAATTTTTAATATAATCAAGTTCAAGCTTTTCATTGTATAGAAAACCAAAATGCTTGTTCTGTTCCCATTTACTAGTTGCAGTACTTCACAAGCTATAGAAGTAATTGTCCTTTCAGTGCTATAGAGGTGCCTTTGCAAGTGAGCAAATGAGATGCACATATGTGGCATATCATGACAAAATAACACTATTTTAATGCCATAATTCTGATGTGGCAGCATGACACAGGAATTTGCAAGACCAAAGCCTCAGGTCTGCAGTAGGAATGGTTATAGCCTGTGGTAGGTATCAGAGATGCTCCCATGGACAGAATATAGAGTCAGTGAGTACATTTTCAGATCATATTTTCTAGTTATGTATACACCAAACAGCAGGAACAGCTGCTGCTTGTGGAAAGGCTTCCCTGCTTCTGAGATTGTCCTTTCAACTGCATACATTTTCTAAATGGTAAAAGTCCAAAAAAACAAATTCCAGAGCACATTAAGAGCACCGATTTGATACTGCAATAGATGTCAGTTACGCAAGCAGTGCAAAAAAAACCCCAGTTCTTAAAACAACAACCAAGTATGTGAAAATAAACAGTGACTGTAAATTGAATTTAAATTGCATAAGAGTAAAAGATTTCAATGGTTTTTGTTATGATCTTATTAAAACCTACACGAGTTTAGTTCAGTTCTCCAGTAATATATTTGTATTAAATTAGAAGATCGGTACAACAAAAGATGAAAAAGTAGCCAGCCTATAGCATTTAATTCACTGACAGCAAAAAGCCATTGGAATATTCCCTCCTGAGGTAAGCCCTTCTGAGATCTGCAGAGTTACACTAAAAGCTCCTCTCTACTTAAATTTCAAAGCAAACTGCAAACTCCCTTAAACTGCAAACTCCCTTCCGAAGTGATTTGGAAGTCCATGGCCCAGAGTCAGCAGAAAAAGAGCTGTAGATGTCTAGATTGTCAAAGCCTTGCAAGGTTGCATATCCGGGCTCCATGGGCTGTCAGCCGCTCATAGCTGCAAAACCAGTCAAACCATGACAGACATTTTTCTTTCAAGCRTCTAAACCGCAGAAAGTCCCAGTCTAGCTAAAGCCCTTACAAGACTGAGCTTTCTACCTGATTTCTATTGAGTTGAAAAGAAATTTGCCCATTCCTTTGGCAAAAAGATTTTTGCAGTGGTGGTGAAGCCAGAAAAAAAATCAAATAATTCTTTTCTGCGCTAACACAGATTTTCTGGCCAGAGCCCGTAACTCTCATTCAAAACCAAGTGACTCAACTTTAAAAGTGTATTTCTGGCCCTGTGTTATATAGAAGTTCTCTTCAATTAATCAAGGACACCAAGAAAAGAATGATGTTAATTTTCAGAACTTTTGCAAGTTTTGGCCTGCTTGATTTCAAAGGGTTTTCCCCCTTCCTTCTGAGAGAGGCTGTATCTCTCTCCCCTCGCAGTGTGCCTGGGTRGCAAGCAGTGGACCGGAATGTGCTGCTGGACACAGGGACGAAACAGAGACATGGGAGGACACATGGAGACGCTGGCCAGGGACTGGGCTAGGAAGGGAGTGCATTAAGCTGGTTTATTGGAGGATTAGACCCAACTTTCCATGCTTTCAGGTTTCCTTTGTTTCAGAAAGGCAGCATAACACCACAGGTCCTCAGGGCAATRGCAACCAAGAGAGTCCCAGAGCAGCTCTTCCCCTCCCAGCACCCAAGTTCAGTATGTGGTTCAGACACCAGATTCAGGATTTTCCTCRTAAATAACTAAGGGATGGCTCTTCCAGGCATCCATGAGTTGTCAAACCAGCACTCTGGCTTCCTCTCAGATGCTCGGAAGGGAAAGATGCCTCCAAAGGGGGAGTCAGCCTGTCCCAGGAAGGCGTTGCAGAGCCACAATCTCCACTGATGGACATCAGCATTCAGACAACATGAATCCCTCCCAGCACGTGTCCTGTAACAAGGAAGGCTGAGCCTGCAGTGTGCCAGTGTCCTACATACTTTCCTAAGCAGCCAATGCTCCTCTCCGAAACAGAGCATGATCCCACACAGCAATCTGCACCATCTCTCTGAGGAAAACTGGGGACCACTGGTACCAAAAGAAATCCCTCTGAATCAGAGTTTGCCCTGAATATAACCCAAAGCAACGTTACTGAATTGCAAAGGGCTGAGGGACAGATTTTTTAAAGGTGTCTGAACACCTGAAAATGAAAAAAGGGCATTAAGTGGGATTTTTCAGAACTGCCTTAATTGCTTTAATTTCATCTCCAGGATTTTATTTCCTTCTGAAAATCCTCTTAGGTGCCTATTTGCATCTTTAGGCACATTCTGCAAATCTGGGCTATATTGCATAATGAGTTTTCTTTCCTATCTCTTTGGGTTGAGAACCACACATTTGCCTAAGGAATTCTCTGTGGAGCTTAAATCTGTTAGGATTATAAATATAGGCTGAGCTGGGAACAGGCATTGGAAACTGCCATGAAGACCATGTACAGAAAACAGTGATTCTAGTCACACAAGATACCYGATATAGTTGGCAGAAAGGCAAAGCTAAACAAATGCAGGTTTACATTTTACTATTTAAAGAATAAAATATTCAACTTGAGTTCCATTAACACCTGTCAGGACTTTGGTACATACTCAAATCCACATTTCTAATTTTACTGCTAAATAATCCCAAACTTGGCAGTTAGAAGGTAAAGCAAAATACCCAAGCTAAACATCTGAAGCAAATTGTAGCTCTCTGGAAGAGCCCTTCTGCTGTATAAATGAAGGTCATATGTATAAATGATTAGAAGCTTAAGGAAATATGTCTTCTGCTTTTCTAAATTGATAACACACACATATTGCATTAATATTCCCACATCAATTATTGGACATGTTCCCTGCTGTAAGAAAAACGATATTTTTTTTTTAATAATCCCTTGGAATAATATTCTTACACTAGCACAATTAACCCTTGCCATGCGGAGAGAAAAGAGGTTGATTTAATAAACTACATCCCACAAAAGCCATCCTCAGTCCCAGGAGATGCCACCACCTGGGTGCACCCTGGTTTTGGGGGACAGTCAACAAGATGCAAAAGTCCTCCTTTCTCTGGTGAGGAAATGCCAGAGGTGACAGGTCCTCACGGGGACAGGGCCGGGGGGGGGAGCAACCCAACTATGTTGGCTGTGGTGTTACAGCCATGGCAGCTGCACTGCTGGCAAACCTGGGGGCTCTGTTTATCAACAGCAAAATAAACCTAACAAAGGTTGCAGAAGACTCCCTGAACACTTACTTTCTCTCTGTAAGGGGCAACTCGTGCTTGGCAGCAGGCGCAGGGCAAGGTCTCACCCCAGCAGTGTGGAGGACCCCCAAGTGCCCAGGCTTTTGTAACAGATGGACTGCCCAGACCCTGCCACGGGACTCACCGCTGAAGTCAGGGGAGGGTCAGGGCAGCCGTTGCCAGCGACCGTCACCACTTTGGCTGCTGCTAAATCTCACTTGCCAGAAAGAACTTAATCCTAGGGCTCATAAAAATACTTCTGAAACACATTTTTTTCTCTTCAAAGTGCACCAGATCTCACTAAATASCAAGTATTTGCCATAAATGTTCCCAGGCTAAAATACACCTGGAGCCATCTATAGGGTCTTCATACATACGACTATTGTATACATGTATCCCATTATACTCTGATCACCCAGTGCATGGCCGGACACCCCCCATTTCAAAGGAGATGGTCTTGGCATGGACATGAGAGTGCCCAGCTCTGGTGCTCCATGCGAGAGGATGGCAGAAGAGTTACCATCACTGCTGACACTGAGCACAGCAAGCACAAAAATGCAAACAGTATTTATCACTTCTGACAAATTCCTTTATTTTCTGCTTTTTATTAGCTGACATAAAGTTAGGCTCTTGTTGTCAGAGASAAAAGTTATTAAAAGGAGGGGGGGAAAACCAGGAAAATTATTTCCATTGAAAATTATTTCCGTATTTTTATCAAGCATCAGAACTCTGTGACAGATTGTGGCTATGTACAAATTACAGTTTCAAATTTTGCAAGACCGTAGCCACAAACGCCACGTTTTCTTGTCCCAGTGGATGGAGGTGTGTGCAGACTTACAGGAAAGCTATTGGAAATCACTTGCCTATTGAACACCACCTTCCCTGCACATTTCCAGTTGATAGCCCTGGACTTTTCTGATATTTCTCTTTTCTCACAAGAGGGAGCTCCGGCTCTGGAATAACGGTATGAAAATGTCCTGCCCAGACCCTGCCGCTCTGCTGCCTCTGAAAACGCCCATCTCTTGTCCAAGGTCGGGCTTGGTCGAGCCCTTGTCCAAGGGCTCCTTCTGCAATTAAAAACCCATCACCAAGAGCTTGAATCTCAACATGAATTTCAATGATCAAAAAGTTGCCATTGTCATAAAGTTTTCCAGAAATTGTCCAAGCAACAGTGCCAGAAAGAGTTGTGATTGTCTAATAATTTTTTTCCTCAAAAATCAGATGGGCGTTATGGCTGAGCAATGAAATCTGATCAGTCAGAAATAATAAAAGGGCCAAGGAGTTAGACAACAAGAATACCAATAATGTCCATTATCGGTATTTTTCTGATGTGAAGACCTCCCAGCAAATCCCAGCTAAAGTAACATTTTGCACAGACTGTTTGCTTAAACCCCCCTCTACGAAGGCCCACTCCTGCCTCTTGCTCAGGCTCACAGACACCTCTGCGGCCGGCCATGCTGGGTGCAGGGGAACAAGCACATGAGCACAGTGGCCATGGCCACTGCTTTCCATCAGGGCTGAGAGAGGGAAGAGGGAAAAGCCCTTGTCCCTGGGTAAGGTTAAATTGCAGATGCAATTCCCATACGCAGGACAGCTGCAAGTATGCCTGCACTTGAACTGACAGCCATGGCAGGAGCTTTAAAAAAAMCACACCCAGTTTCAAAGCAAAGTTGTGAGCAGCTACCATGGGTTTCAGTGGGAGATATTTGGTAGCTGCAGTATTTTTGACCCTTCTGTGTACAGAAGGTTGTTCCACACCTTTGCTACATTGGTGCTTAGGGATGATCTGCTACCTCCAACCTATGTATGTATATATATTATCCAATAGGCACAGCTTTACACTTCATACTGTTGCTTTTCCTCCCCACTTCTCTTAGTGTACACTGCAAGACCAGCCAATTTTTCCTACATGATTTTTCAATCTGAACTGCTGTCACCAGAGGATCATGTTAGCACACCTTCGATTTCTGTGCTGATCTCATTATTAACAATATTAAGAAAAACGTCCCTTCCCAAAGGGATTCCTATTATTCACACTTCTCCCACTCAGCTCTCCTCCTTCCAGCACAACCCAGGTGGTCCCACACAGTCACTGCACAGTTTGGGGGGCTTAAAAATAAGTTATTGCAACACCCAAAGGCAGAGAGTTTATGTCAGGAACACTTCAGCACCCAGAAAACTGTTGGTCCTAAATCCAAAATCGAGACTGCATGTCCTTGAGCTCCCTCTGCTGAGGGATTTACATACACAAAAACATGAAGTGCTCTGCTACCAAGGCAATGCCAGTAGTATCTCCAATAACCCAGAGATGTATCCCCAGGCTGATACCAGGTGCACAGGGTTCCTCTGGGGCAGGGAGCAGGGGAATGTGCTGGCGGCTCCTATCTTGCAGGGAAACCGACCCAGGATGGGCCCCATACGTGGCTCAGGCAGGGGCAAACGCCCCTCATGAGCCGTAGGAGCAGGCAGCAGTGACTGGGGGAAATKGTTGTGGAGCCGGAGGCTCGGTGCCCTCCTGCAGAGTGCTCTGGATCAGGCCCCAACAACTGGGCACCCCACAGGAACYGCCAGGCAAAGTGGCACATGACCAGGCTGCAGGGCAGATCGGTTCCTTCTGATTTACTCTAAACAACAAATCTTTCTTGAAAATATAAATCTGGAAGGATTTTCTGTGACCAGCAACCAAAAGAATTTCATATTCATCTAAGCCTAAGGTTAAGAAGATGTAAAGGCTGTGTGGCAGCTCTACTGTGGGGTTGGCATGGCAAATGCAACAGCCACTTTCCAGGCTTGCATTTTATCTATTGCATACTGAACTAAGTTGGAGTAATTAAATGCAGTACATATCTGTGACACAGTGTGAACACAAATATAAAAAAGATTAAAAGATGACTGTGGAAAGCTAGCGTGCTCCTCACATAATTAAAACAAGTTGTTCAAAGGCTGCTGCTTGCCTGCTAGCACAGAGGCTCCAGGCAGGTTTGCAGGCTGGAAACAACTGACCTGGTCTCAGATGGCTCTGCCAGAGCCGGCAAGGGCACCCGGGAGTCACGCAGGGTGATATCTGGGTCCTGAGCATCTCTCCACCTTGCCTTCTTTTGCATAACCCCAAGGAATTTTGCAGTCTCAGTCTGCCTCAGTTTCCCTACATGTAAAACGTTACCATGCTCACTCCCGATTTTACTTTTATACCCATGGACTAAGGGTCTAAAATTATCTCACTGCCTTCCTATTCAGCTCAGCTTTGTTTAGTTAAGACTATGATTAACTGTGAGAGGGAATGCAAATTTGGTGTTGGCTAAAGGCTTCTTCCAGGCAATGATAAAAGTCTGTCTTTAAAAATACCTATTTTGCTCACAGTCTATTGCAAAATACTGTATGTAATACAATATGGTTTTTGAAGTACTATTAGCAACACATAAAGCCATGCAACACATTCCCTCTAATCCTATTATATTTTTTCTAAATATCATATACTATTTCTATGAAACATTTATTATATAATAAACACAGAATATTTCATTGCAGCAATATTTCTGAATTGACATTAGTATTATACAGTATCAAATACTATGATCAAYATAAATACATTCTTCTATATTATGTCAGAACAATATAGGTTTAAAGGAAATTCAAAATAATTTTTCTGTTTTTTCCAATAAAACTAATACCCTACTTCCTTTCTCAGATCCATTTTAAACATCCAGCAGATTCCAACAGTTACAACTTAAACATTTGAAAAAATCCAAAAGACAGAATTCGCCATCTCTCTAAACTTAAGAATATAAAAACCACATGTCGACATCTAAATAAAAACTGTCAAACGTTGAACTTTTTGCCAAAGTGGTTCTTTTAGTTATATAAAATCAAAGTATATAAAAAAGGGTAGAGCTCACTTTGGAATAAAAAAATAAGTTCTGCAGTTCTTACTGAGTCACTTTTTTCCCCTCCCAATTTGAAATTTTAGGGAAAAGTTAAGCTGGCTGATTGCACATGATGAAGCAGCTACCTGAATTAAAGTCAGCTCTGAATTGAAGTTCCAGTGTATTTTAGCCAGAAAAATTCCCCAACCAGGAGATCTTTTTGTTCATACCCCGGCACTTTGCAGCGATGCCCAGGCCTGTTTCCACATCTCACATCGCTGACCTGTGCTGGCCATCCCCAGCACTGCCTGCGCTCAGCACGTGCCGACCCCTGGCAACTGCCCTTGCAGCTGCAGGCCCAGGTAGATCTGCAACACTGCCAAACAAACTACACCTTTTTTTACTTAATGATGCCATGAAAATTAAAGGAAAACTGGCAAATYCAGATGTGCTAGGCAGGGAAATTAATGATTTTCTAGTATGGCTGAAAGCACCTTGAACAATCTTTATTCAGGGATTATATTGGTGGAAACAACTACTCCCCAGGAGCAATCAGTAAGCCTTCCTGGCCACCTTTGTGGACTTTGTGAGTAGCAGAGACTGTTATTTTGGGTCTCCACTTTTTGCTTTTCCAGAGGTGGAAATTAATTTGCAGGTAATATCAGTAGAAAAAGCTGGTGGAGTTCAAGCACTGCATGAAACACAGCTACCACCTCTCTGCCGTTAAAACCACTGGCCTTCATTTTTCTAGCAAGAAGGAGAAAAGAGGCTGAAATGTGCAGGCAGGTGATGGATCTGCATCAGTCAGTCTTTTGCTTCCAGGACTAAATTTCTTTATGCTAACGTACAGTTTCCCATCTTGTAAGCTGGCTCTGACTTGACTGCACAACRAGTAACAGGAGGCAGCGCCAAGCATTTCCCTTCCAACCACCATCCTGTGACAGCAGCAGTCAACATTTGCACTGGAATTCAGTATTACAGCAAGAATGGAAAAAACCTCGCCAGGGAACAAATTAGCTTTACTGAAGAAATGTTCCCGACCCATTCACTGCTCCAAAACAACACAACTTTCTCTCTGATCCTCTGCATACCCCGTCCTCCCATGAAACCTTGTTTTAAAATCAGCCCAAGCGGGACACAGAAGTTTAGATGCTGATGTTTTTCCCTTGAACTGCTTAGCAAAGTAGTTTACTTTTCAGAAATTGGTGGAGCAGAGATGAGATCAAATGCAGGGGCAAATTATTTTTAGTGAGGGAAGTAATTAAGATTGTGAATGTACCTTACTGCACAYGTGCACTTCTATATTTATGTTCCTTTTTGTAGCATCTAAAARTTATGCCTGGCATATGTATCTTAAAATTAAATGCTGCATTATTTCTCTAAAAGAAACCATAATGGTCTTTTGTAAATAATTTTATCTACTCTTCAGCTTTTTACTAGCCTTGCTATGTTATACTATAGCATTTATTGTTTTACAAGTGTTAGCATTCTCTGGTGGGAAATGCTGTAAAAAACATAGAAACTTAAATAATTTTTTTCATCTACTGAATTTATAATAAACATGGGACTCAACAGACAGTTACTCAAGCTGTAAGCCATTTGGTTTGTGTCAGGGGAAACGCTGGTTAATCAGGACAGGCTGCTGTTCTGCACTGGCTAAACTAAGGAAAACATACACAAAGTTAAACCTCTTTCACTCTATATATGGGATTTTACAGCTAATGCAGCTTAGCAGATTGCCCAGCGCTCCCCCAAACCTCCTAGCTGATCCTTTAGGGATCATGTCCCAGGAGAACCAGGATGACAAGCCTGGACAAAACCATTTCTCATCTCCGGGGATTTGCTCCAAAAGTGTCTGCAGGCTGTTTGGAAGTCAGCCCTGCTCTGCACCACCTCGCACTGGCTCTGCCCACGGGGTTTGCCAGGACTCTGTGGGACAGCGCGACCTATTTCCCCTAGCCCAGGATGGCCCAGGATGGCCCAGGCTGAACAGTTCACAGCGCCCAACAGGGCTCCTAGCACAAAATACTGCTTACAGTCTGATGGAGGCGTACGTCACTGTGTCACAGCTCAGTGTCAACAAAATAAGGTTTCACTTTTACATGTACTTTTAGAGTACTTAAGTCCTAGGGTTTTTTCTTCTCTGAAAAGTAACAGATACTTATAAACTGCAGGTACTTCCCCCAGTATTTTTGGCATTTTTGTATGCTCTTCACAGACAGATGGCTTACTACTGTTATTCCTTCTTTTATTTTCTCTTGTTTCCTCCGGGTTTGGGTTTTTTTGTTTGTTTTTTTTTTGTCTTTTCCTTGCACTGTGAAGCCAGCTACAGACTCCTATTATTGCTTCACCTTTTGGGTATTTTCTGCCCCCAAGGTGCTGGTGGTTTAAGCTCTAGATCAGCAGAAAATGTAGCTCTTTGAAGAGTTCACAGACCTTAGACTCTAAAAAATGCCTTTTTGCAGGAGCATGAGTTTTTTTATCACCACTTTTAAGGTTCACTGTGCCAGAGGGACAGTGTCACAGCAAACAGAAACCAAAAAGGTCACAGCCCATCTCTGCCAGAGTGGAGGATACCAGATAYCTGGAGATGCCTGGACATCATACTTGGGGAGACTCATTACAACCAGAAAAACTTATTTTAATTCTTGGAAGGTTTTTTTTTCCCTACTGGATCTTGTCATTAATGCAGTTGGTGAGACATCTGCCTTGCTCGGGGGCAAGGACCAGCAGACCAGGGGCCAGAGGAGGGCTTGTTCCCAAACCCAGGGCTCGTCATGCCAGAACAAACATATAGGGGAGCGGGGGTTCAGATCGAGCGCCTGAGGCACAGCCCCAAGCAAGGATTCATTTTTAATCTGGTTCTTTGAAAAAGCTTCATTTCTAGTCACTATGCTGCCACAGGGGGATACATCCCCCCCCCCCCAGCAGCACATATTTGCCAACATTTCATCAACTTCCTTTCTGAAATAGAAACTGTCATTTTTATATGATCTCTCCCAGTATTGTTAATGAATTACCAACACTGATGCGGTATCTGACTGGTTATGGTGCTCATTACTACAGATTTCAGATCTGATTTTCAACTGCCTGCTTATGTTTATTTAATTAAAATTATGGTTGATTTCAGGGTAATATTTGTTAAATGTTATTTTCCAATTCACTTTTAGATATTTTGCTAATGGAAAACACATGACATTCATGATGTGCACTACAGCCTTTGCTTATCCCATACAATATACTGTATTTACTTCATGTTCATTGCATGCAAGATTCATGTGGCCCCTACCTGAAGCAGAAGCAGCATTTTGGAAGGCTAAACACTCTTAATGTGAATAAGCCTCCTCCTCTACAGCAGCGGATTTGAGTGGGTTTGAGTGAAACACTTGCAGAGATTGCTTTGCCCCATGTAAATTATTATTATTAATAAAAACAATAATTATTAACATAATGTATATTTTAAAAATAAAAAAAGCAACTCTGCAGTATTTTCCCATTGGCCCTGGAGGGATTCTGGCACTCTCCTGATGCCATGGGCAGGAGCTGCAGGTCAGTGGTCCCAAGAACATTGGGCAATGCCCACTTGGCCGGCTGGGGACAGAAACCAGTCGGCAAGGTAGTTCCCTGGTGTTGTGCAGCTGCATGCATTTCTGATATCCCACTTCTCTCACTCACTAGATGTTCAGTACAGGAAAGACACAGTAACACATTAAAGCACTGCAGGAGAATAGCTGTAATATTTGTCTGATGATTTAAACATCTGTGATATTGGAAGTTTTCAGCAATTATTTCAAATAATTATTTCTCTAGATGCATACACACACTCTCTAGGATCACTTTACCCATCACTTCAGATTACCTGGTCATGTCTCTAAACACCCACTTAAAAATAACAGTTAAAGTCAGTAACACTATTCAAAATAGCATGATCTGCAAAATAGATAACCGTAATGAAACTCATCAGCCAAAATAGTTTATTCCTTTCAGACTCCACCTCTCCTTTGCAAATAATAGCTCTGCATGGATAGAAAAACTCTAGCATCTCACATACCTCACTGTACCTGCCCTCTAGTACATTAATCCTTGCTTCTTTCAGAGCTTTGTTCTAATCAGAAGCATGGACTAATTACCTCCCAAATTACTGGCACGCATCATCAACCAAAAAAATATTAGTACTCCTCTTATTCAGCCTGGCTTGTCTGCAAGCATACACCAAAACAGCACCAAAAGCAAATTTTGAATGGTCATCTCCTGAGAAAAGATTGGCACTGCGGGTAATGCAAGAGAGATGGGGGAAAAAGGATTACAGAGGCCAAGTGAGTATAACCAGGAACTGATATGTGGGAGTTTATGATGTCTAGCTAATAGCTTTCTTTAATGAACGTATTATTAGACAACATTTAAACACAACTTAGTAATAGCTGTATGTCAGAAATTATCCTAAAAGCAACTGCTTCAGGTCTAGCAAGTTAATATTAATTTAAGGCCAAAACAATGATGCAGGAAGGTTTCCAGAGATGTTGTGGAAAGATAAACAATATTGCTGAAGATATTTTAGCGCTGTGATACTCTCCTAAGTTTCTCCTCATTGGAGAGTCTTTGAAACAGTTAGAAATACAATATGGCAGCTTAGAAATGCTGCTGTCAGACCGCACTCCTTCAAACAGAGAAAACAAAAGACACAACTTGAAAAAGGTGAGAGATGCATTTGATACTTTTGTTTGTTTTCACACTGGCTTCTCAAACTACCTCAGCAATAATCACTAGATTAAGTAAAGCCTTACAAGTGCTAAAGCTGGAAGGTATGGAAACCAAAAAGAATGGGAAGACAGTTTATGTCCTCCAGGCAGAGTTAAATTCTGGCAGATTAAATTGGAGTGAAAACATCTTGTCAATTAATTAGTGCCTTTATTATTTTAACTGACGTTATGCTGCCCAGTGACCTTTTGTTGAACATTACATACTGAATAAAGCTATAAATACCTCTAGAAGTTTAACTTAACAAGATTAAAGCTGAATAACACAACATATGATTGACTCTGCATGCTGGGACTCAGCATCCCAAACTGGCTCACGAGGCAGTTTCCAGTTACATGGAAAGACGTCATCAGTGCTTTTGCAGAACAGTAAGTAAATGATGCTATCAGCAACATTTAATACGGCCACAGTCTTGCCCCTAGCAGCAAGTTTTTGCATCTATGAGAAGTGATGCAAGTGAAGAAGCAATTCCCAGCAGTACAGACTGTATGGGGGTCTTGGGGGCTCACCCTGCAAGTCATTCCCAGATGCTCCTTGGACTGTGAACAAGTTGGAAAAAAAAGTTACAGTGAACCTACTGCTATGCAGGTTGCAGAATGAGGCCCCTGATGATCAATCATTTTTAAAGGCCAAAACAGAAAAGTGAAGGCCCTGCCTGAAAACCTGGTGGGCAGATTCAGAGGAGAAAATCTAATGTGCTTGATATAAAGCTGCAGAGGCTGCTGAGCACCAGTGATTCATGGGGAAAGGAACGGACGGTGCAGGACGTGGAGGGGCTGGAAGGAGTGGGACATGCCAGAGCAGTCATCCTAGCAAGGAGCTGCTCTTCATAGGCAGGGGAAGCTCAGAGCGACCCATCTTGGTGCAGAAGGGAGAGTGGTAAAGTAAATCGGAGCAATTGGACGGAGCCATAACAGGCAGAAATGTAGGCTCTGAATGGGAATTGTCCAAAACCTGAAGGTAACAGAATTGACACTGAGCCATATTGTGCATTACTGTAAGTACAAGAGCTAGATTAGCAGCAAGAAAGATATTCCTACAAAGTGGGCATCTGAAGAGCCATCCTGAGTGACTGATCCCTGCTTCCCAGTAGAAGTCAGGCTGCAACAGAGGGCTGTGATCTAAGATTGGTTTTTTTTAAGTTTCTTTAGTTACAAGCCAAGTTTTCTTAAGTTTGTTCAGTACGTGCACAAAACGCACCCAACACCACAACCTTCCAGAAAAGAAAAGGCAGGTTCTGCAGGGGATTTTTCAGAATATGTCACTCTCCTTCTGTGTTAGTGTTGAACTAATTCCCAGTTTGGTGCTGGGGAAATTGAGCTGCTGGAAAGACAATCTTTCATTTAAGAAATACAACCAAAATCTTGACCATTTATTATTCAGCGATTACCTCATGATACTTTAAAAGAAAGAAAGAAGAATTTTAATCCTAAGGTCTTGGCCAGCTTGCATTCTTCCTCACCAGAAGTTTCAACAGAAGTAATTTCTCATCGGCTGTTGGATGTGTCAGGAGGGGAGAGCAGCCAGCTCCTGGCTGGCAGTGATACTCCCCTCCCCATGGCAGACAGCAATTTGCCCCATGCTCAGCAGTTTTGTCCCTCTAAAGTGAAATGAATCAGCTGTAAAACTGGTTTAATAAACTGGATAAACCAGGCTTAAGGCTGCACAGACACCAGCAGCTCCAGCCACGTCACTGGGTGATGACAATGCTGATAACAGGCTAAGAACTGAAAAGGATAGAAGAAAAAGAGATGTATGTGAAAGCCAAAGAGAAACCTCTCAGTAATGTAGCTTCCTTGCTGGCACCAGTTCTCCCTGGGATAAGCAATCTGGAGGCAGCACTGGTGTTTGGAGCCGGGGAAAAGCAGGGACACAAACACAAGCCCCTCCTGATCAGCTGCAATGCTGTGAGAAGCTTGGGGGAAAAGGTGGGGAAAGAGACAGAGCTGCCTCACAGAGGGAAAAGCCAAAGGGGTGAATCCAAAATACAAAGAAATGCAGCATCAATTCTCTGACCAAGGCTGGCAACAGGTTACTGTGTGGATGCTACCAAAAGTACCAAATGAAATTTTTTTCATTAAAAACAATAAACTGATGAACCACACCAAGGAAACCTTACCTCCTTCTTTCCAAAGAAAACTCCACAAAACTACATACAGAACAAAACCTGAGGTGATATCCATGCTGGCAATGAACTGCATTGGCTCTCAGCATCCTGCTCTGAGCAGATCTGGACACCGAGTGCTGCCAGAGATTCCCCTCCTGTTACTTTGGGTTGGTCACATCCATGTGGGAAGTTTCTCATGTCAGCATAGCCTCCTTATTCCCTTGGGCACCACACTAGGGTCCAAGGCTCGTCTCGACCTGCAGCCCCTTGTTGGTGAGGTCTGGAGGTCTGGATGGAGCCCGAGCTAAGGAGCACCACAACCTTCACCAGGACTTTCCCAAGTGCAGAAGATGATCTGAGATTTGCCTTCTCTAACAGAAATAGGTATTAATGATGACACATAAAAGACAAATCAAAAAGCTTAAGATAAAATAGTCACCTCACTAAATGGAGTTTTTGCCCCAAGGACAGACTAGGAGGAGACACACTATGTGCCTGATGCCAGCTGCACCATTTCATGCATTACAAGTAAACGCTCAGATGCTGCTCTAACAAGCCTGGTGAAAACACCCACACAGAGTAAACCAGATACTCGAAAGACCAGCTAGGCTCCAAGGCAGGCCAGAGAACTTGGAAAAATTCTCAGTTGTTAAAAAAAAACCACTTTATAAATCAGGAGAGAGACAATGCTTTTTCCTTACAAAGGCTTGCAGTTGCGCTCTGAGTCCAGCCTGAGCACGCTTCTTTGGATATATATGGTATTTTTAAAAATATTTTTTGTATCTACAAGCTTTGGTTCCCATTTGTGTCTAGTTCCAGTTCCTTTCTTCGGTCCTCTGCTGGTTTTGTTCATTTTGCCTACATATTTTTCAGAGCAAAAGGATAGTGTTTTTGCAACTGTGGCTTAACTGGGTCTTGAATTCACTCTCACTGCACACTACTGTAACACAAATAATAATCCATGATAATGATATACAAGTGCCTTATGGATGATATGTTCCTGGCCAAAGATGAGGAGCAAACCTCCATTTTCAGGCTTCCAGATTTCTTCATAGTACTTGATAATAGTGAGTGATGCAATTTCCTTGCCTTAAATATCCCAGAGGGATAATCTCTAAAAAGCCTACAACTAACTTCACTTTTGACTATCTGAAAGGGTTTTTGTTTTTTTGTTTTGTTTTGGTTTTTTACTGTACCTGATGGAAAGCTGGGCACATAACCAAGATGTGCATAAAGGCTGGGCTGCACAGCAATATAAATGAAGTCAGAAGCTCAAAGAAACTGCAGCAGCTTCAGTAAATTCAATATCTGAGCCTGAGTTCATTCAGTGTCTGGGTACAGTTGTTACACAAGCAGACAGTCAAGTGCAAACATTAAGCTGTGAAGTGTCTCACTACTTGCCAGGTCTTCCCACTATGCAAGAGTTTGCATTACAGAACATTTAATTACAGTGTTTTGACTAGAACCAGCTTTTTCCTTTCAGCCAAGCAGAAAAGTAACAGAGTAATTAAAAAAAGTAATGAAAACTCAGTAAAAATTCCTTAAACCAAAGACCCACATTCAGTTGTGATTTCAAAGAGCATATGTCAAGGAAGACTCCTGCTCACTGTCATTTAGCAGGTTGTTAAAAAGTTTCAAAAATGAAATAAAAGTTAATGAAAGTTAGGAGGTTTTTTCTTTTGTCTGAATTTTTAACTATCTTTTCTACTCAGAGCAGATACAAGAGCACAAACCACAGCCAGAATAGTAACTTACAGAATTTCATCCTGTGGCTTACAAAATAATTTTACGCAAAGAGGGGTATTGGTTTCAATGGAATAATTTGCACAGTGAGTACATGCAGGTGGCAGAATTCAGGCCCAAAGCTTTCTAATATTGATTACACTTACAGGTAGTTGCTTTGCAGAAAAATCTTCCTAGCAAGTGTAGCTGATATTTCAGTATGCCAGACTCGTTGCACTGAAACGCAGTGAAGAAAGCTTTCTTTCATGGCATCAAAAGGTGCTGAAAAGATGACGGTAATTTAAACCATCATCACAAAAATAGATCCAGCATTATGCAGATAGTTATGTGAATTTACTTTTGCTGTCAAAAGCTTGTTTTTAAAATAAGTCTTGACTTAGGATAGTATGTAAAATAACATTTTAGAACACTTTTCATAAAATGCAGTAATCAAAGTCCTATTCCTCATTTGCAGTCAAAGTCCTAGTACTTAAAAACACTAATTTAGTCTAGTGTTTCTTTCTTTTATGGGAATTTATAAAATATTATATAGGAGAAACATAGCAATCAGGCTTAGCCCAGAATATAATGGGCTTTTAGATCCTCTAATGAGTTGTGTAAGAACAGTGTACTAAGAAAAGTCATGCATGTCATACATCTCTCCCTCATTGTAAAACATTGTTCTTAGATTTTACTGCAGCCAAAACAACTTTATCTTTTTAATTAAAAAAAAAGGGTATCCAATTTCACTAAGCTTATGGGGGAAGAATATGTTCTGAGTTCTTGAAATCACATTGCAACACCAGTGAATTAAAAGAGGCAGGAGTGCAGGTATATGGAAAGGACAAGCATGAGTAAAGCTGAGGCTACCCTGGTGCTCGCTAGTGCCAGCTGATGCTTTCTCACAGATGCAAGGAAACCAAATCACCAGAGAGTGGGGAAATAGAGGTCACAGCACCTAACACTGGGACAGACCAAGATTTTAAGGGAGCTGACGAACAAAACGGAGCACAAGCTAATGAGCTTCACTGAGTCCAACTAAGCCATTTTGCCCCCTACCTGGGGATGTCAGAGCTGCCATGTAATATAGGTCAGCACCAGAATACAACCAGCTGAAGTGGCCTGGAGCTTACAGGAGAAATTCAGCTGTGCAGACACTTGGGTCCAGCCCCAATCTCTGGGCACATCCATTTGTCAGCACACCCACTAGTTCTGTTTCCCTTAAGGCAGTGGGTTTTGTTGGATCTAGCCCTCGCATCACAAAGTCTCAAAATAAAATATTATGTCAAAAATACAAAATCTCACCTTTTCCTGGAAAGTAAACACCACTCCACACACCCACTGAGTGCCTGGAGGAGTGTGCTGTATCCTCAGCATACAGCCCCACAGCCCGTGCCTGCCACCTGCTCCCAGCACCGAGCATCACTGAAGCCGCGGAGCTGACTTCAGCTTTTATGCATTATCTCTAGCACAAAAAGAGGGTCCTCAGTAGCTTTACTCCCACAACACGGCAGAGCTGCCCTGGCTTTAGGTAACAAAGCCACTTCAGGTGTCAGACTGCTTTGCCTTCTCACACTGCATGCTAAAAGTGACTCGACTATTTGGGACATGGAGCAGAGAAGTGGCATGAAATAAATATTTAGGATGTGTTTAGGACTATAAGACTCCAATTCTAGTAGCCACCAAACGAAGAATAATTTTAAGCTTATGGTTTCAGGTCTGCTCTTAGAAAATGTGAATTTCTGCCCATTTTGTTATGATTTGTTGTGGGGTTTTTTAAGATTAAGTGATGAATACAGCAGGTCAGCCCACATACTATTCCAAGTAAATGCTATTTCAGTCAGTCAGACAGCTGCAGTGAACAGCTTTTTCTAGCAGGGCTGGCTTCAGACACTGCATACTTGCAACAAGCTAAATCCCACCATTAAAAGGTTTAGCCCAGCTATGATTGTCAAAAGCTGTCTATCACAAGGCCTATTTCTCCTGTATTCAGAGAATTAACAATGAAAGTACTTTTTGATGTGCTAAATGAGATTTTGGGACACTTAACAGGGGTTGGCTCAAAAGTGGTACCTCAAGACATATAAAATGCCAGCAATGTTGACACTGTATGACAAATTATATGTTCCTTAATATACTGTGTCACTCCATTCAGTTTTATAATTGGCACTGACTGTAGCTGAAATCTGATCCAAAGTATACAGAATTAACTGGCACTTGTTTTGTCCCTCTTAGCATTTTCTAGGCTACAGATCTTTGTAAATATTTACTTAACAGGGTGGCATACTAATTTTTCCCACAAAATACACATGTCCATATCTGTAATGATATAATTAATTTTCTTCTGTCAGATGACGGGCTAGCTGCGTACAGCCAGCTTAGACTGCGAGTGATGGGAAACTGCCTTTAGAATTCAAGCAAAGAAAAACCTATATATAAAGATTATTGTACCCTTTGACTTCTGCCAACCTCATTAAAACTACTGAAATCACAGAGGTTATTTGCGAGCCCATACTTGCTCAGCAGAAAGATTTTCAAGGAACCATTGTTCCAGGGAGAAGTACTGTCAGCATTAACTCTGGGGTTGCACCAATTAAACCTCCTATTCAATACCCTCTTCTCCTGCCCTGGATAGTGGTGTATAATAGTCCTTGTGGGCCTCTCCCCATGATTTTGTCCAATTCCTACTGAAATAATTTGGTCTTTTTGGTCTTGATAGCATTCTGCCACCTAATAGCGTGTACCCTGGGGTGTCCTTACTTTTTGCAACTGAGTTTATTTTGCATTCGCTGGCTCCCTGGTGATTAGGATTTTGTACAAATACCTCTGTTACGTACATTCCCACATCTCTTTGAGGACTCAAAAGTCCTAATCAGTTTAATCTCTCCTAGCATGGAAACACCTCAGTTGTGCTGGCTCTATCCCTCCTCTCTCTGCGTCGGCCTCAAGCCACAGAGAGGAAGAGTGTCTCACTCCCAGGAGCTGCCCTGGCTCTCTCCAGCTTCAGCTCCCTGTGCTTAGGGAAGAGTTGCAAGGACAAGCAACAAAGTGCCAGAAATTCCCATGGATGTTGCGGGCATCACAAGTCAGGACACCACCTCCCCACCCCATCCCTTCCCCCACACATATCCACATCTGGACTCAAATGACTCACTAATCCTATTAGGACACAGCATTTCAGGCCCATGCTGCAATCCAAGCTCCATCTGCATTCACAGTAATGTAATTCAGGAGTGACCCAGATTTACAGTAGATAAACAGTGATGTAACGCTAGTATGAGAGAAGGATTACATCCTCATATGTATATACACACGCACAAATATATATATAAAAAAATAAAACATTTCTATTTCTTAGAGAACATTGTAAACTCCTCAGCCTCTCAGTAGCAAAATAAAAGCACGCGGATCGCACTTTTCTGGAACATTAAAACGCCATTTCCTTCTAAACAGAAGAAATTGAGACTATGGTTGGCTTTACTTTCCCCAGAGCTGGCCAGAGTCATTGCAGAGATTTTCAGAAGTCTTGGAAGCGCGGAGCTTTCCCTGGCACACCCACCAGGATCACTGCTTGCAGGTTTGTATTTGGACATTAATTTTAAAACCATTTCCAATGATTTTTTAACTGCGCCTGAGGATGTGCCAAACAACTGAGACTTATTACAGACTCAAGCTCCTAGCATGAGAATTATTTGAAGGGGGGGAAAATCTGCACTGTTTTTCATTTACAAAGAACAGAAACAGCATTTTGGTTTCATTTTGGTTTCAGATATTTTCAGGAATTAGAATTATTCCTATATACCTGACCTAAATGATGCTGGTCTTGTTGATGCAAATGACAGCTCTAATATTTCTTAAACATCCTTTTCTAAGAGAATGTGTGCTTATTTCCCCAAATCTTTCTCATGCAATTATTTGACAGTTAACAATTTATAGTAGTGCCAGATCTGGCAACATTTTGGAGTGCAGCATGCAATGATGGCCTGAAAGACACAGGCAGCACCCAGGTTGGATTAAGTGACACCCAGCATGACACCCATCTCCCCAGATGTAAAAGGACCAGTGGAAGATTCCTGGGCTGTGCTGAAGGTTCATCTCAGTCCTACAGCCACCACTATCTTTATTTATTTTTTTTTTATCATAGTCACTTGGGCTTCTGGGTAATTGGAACAATTAGGGTGATTAATTGCATGTTTGCAATAAAAACAGAAGACCAGGGAGAGTTACATTACAGGCTAAATATTTTCAAAAAACTCTATCAGCTGGTAGACATAACAAATGCGATCAGTCCAATGCAACATGAAGCTGCGCACATTGTGCAAACTGGTTTGCTCTGGAACTCAAATCTCCTTAAAAGAAGCCAAAGTGTTTAAAAAAATAAACTAAGTCAGAGTGCATAGGGGGAAAAGAAATATTGACATGTGAGGCCGCTGTACTTCCAACATAAAGAAACATTGTTTTCTCTTTGGTCCTTTTATTGTCTAAATAGAAAGTGCAAAGCACAGGAGAAAGCACACAACAAGGCGAAGTGCACAAGTGAAGGTCATTAGCTTTTGCTTGGAAGCAATGAGTTACATTGAAAGGAAAATTAGAAAAGCACACAGTGGAATACCTACAATACTGACACATTCCTTAATGACAGCAAGAAGGCAAACTAACCTGCCTGCCACTACAACTCAAACACCAAGGATTCTGGAGAGGGAGGTTAAACCCAAGAACAGAAGATACATTGAAAGCTTGCTTTGTTGAACCCTTGCTTACAAATCTGGGCTTTCATCTTCTACTCATCAGTATGCTACTGAAATACCTAAATACAGCTTAACCTTTTTTTGGATTTCTTTGCAACCACCTGGTCTCCAAAGATCCACTTTAACTAAACGGAGCACTAACGCTTACTCAGATACGCTTTCCAAAGAAGAACAAATGAGAGTGAAGAACAGGCATTGCCCACCTCTGCCCTTAAAGCCGTGCCAGCGTATGGCAGAGTGCAAAATTCCCTGTGAGGGAGGGGATGTCCTGGATCTCCCACAGCCACGCCAAATATGGCTCATCTATCACAATGTTGTTATCACGGCCACCATCCTCCTGGCTGTCTTCCAAAGAATATGGCAGCTGCCAGTGTTGTATGATAAGCTCAGGTGTGCTCTGCAGAAGGGCTGCACATCTCTGAGCAGGGCTGACAAGACAGGGCATAGCTCCGCACCGAGGCAGGCAGACTTCCGCCCGCTCACGAGCCGCAGCTCTTGCCACCATCAGCACAGAGATGCCTGCCCTACGCTCCACACAGACATGCCCTTGGGCAGCTCAGTCCCAACCAATCTTTAACATCAGTGACTCTATAGGATCTGGTCCATGGTGCTTATCAGTTAGAGCCTTATCTTCAGCTGAATCTTTACCAGGCTACTCAGTGAGGTGCACTATAAAATTTCTACATAAATAAAAAGCCAGCTTCTTATACTGCCCACACTACGGCATACTTGCTTAGAGAAAGAAGTGAATAGTGAAAGGTTTTATGTTCCATTTGTATGATTGGAGACTTTGTGCTTTAATACAAGCACCGGGGTCACAGGGCAGGAACACGGTGTTTTCTTTCCAGTCAGCATGTAACTGACATTTATTAGATGAGTGTTTTCTTCTATTTGTTTTAAGTCGATTACATTTTAACTCAGTTCAACAATGCTGGAAAACCTGACAAAATATTCCAGAGCATTTAATCAACATGAACATAATGGACAAATGTTTGAAATTTAAAGTAAGACTATATCGCAATGAAAATACGTTCTTTATTCCAGTAGGTCTGTCTTTTTGATTCCAGTCACTACCAAGTGTTTGTGTCTCTGCATTTGGAAAATCTGTGTTAAATGTTTCTCTTTAGTTGAGAAAAGTCTTCTCAATGCTAGTATTTCTTGTGATTAATTATTGAAGAAATTGGCTTTTATTTTTAATTTAACAGCAGAATTTTTGTCAGACTCATTAAACTGCCAAATCCTTACCTGTTTAAGAGAATAAGCAACATGAATGTGTAAGAGGAGTGGAGGGCAGTGGAAGAGTGCTGAGGTACACACCAGTAGTATTTCTGTATATTGCCTCCAGAAGGGGCCCATATTTTCCATACGTGTTTTCAGGTTTCATCACATTCAAATCAAACAAAAAACCAAAATTAAAAGACTGGCTCTTCTGCAGTCAAATGTGTATCTATTATCAATGCCAAACAGGTTAAACGCCAAACTTCTGAATGCATTTTCCTGCATCCTCCCTTGGAGCCTCACTTACCACACAGGGGCAGGCTTCCTCTAGCTCCTCGTTAGCTGCATTAGCCCCAGTCCACACAGTGGTTCAGTGCTGCCACCACCTTCTCTGCAGTGGGGACACGAAAGAGCTGCTGGGGCAGCTGAGGCCACYGAAAGTCACACGCTTCTGCCAGCAGCCGGGCGCAGCCTGACTGGGACCAAGGCTCTTGGAGATGAGAGTTGTGGACACTTTGGCATAGGTCAGTGCTAGCAGGCAGGACTCCAGCCAGGCTGAGCGCTGCTCTATCCTACTTGTCATCCAACCACATCTGTGACTGTTCTGCATTTAAACACCCATCTTCCCTTTTGTTAGCTTTCCCACCGAAGGACAGCATATACTACATATTAAAGCTTTGGATTTACTTCCTTTAGCTACAGGTTATTACTTTTTAACACAAATAAACTTCTTGTTACAGGGGAAGAAGCATCCTTCTCCAGCTTAGACCAAGCTTTGCATTCAAATATCCAATTTGCTATGGGGATACTAACTTCAGTTTGATCACTGCAGAAAAGGCAAAGAGAGTCACCCTGAGAGCCCATTTCAATGGCTAAGTGACTGCACAACAAAATGAATGTTTCCATTGTCATTTTGGCCACTATCATTATCAAGAGAAAGCATATGCTTATTCCTTTAATATTTCAGCACTTAAATTCACCAGCTACAAAGAAAAGTATTCTGAAGCCCGTGGAGCTCTGACTTCATGTTTAAACCAAGGTTCAGAAAAATTAATATAATCAACAAGCACCAGTTCAGTGAGAACTTCTGCAAGCATTAGAACCACTCATGAAAATTTGACTAAAATGGGTATTTTTAAAAAAATGCAAAGCCATTCTAATTCACTTCTCACTTATTATTCAGTACATTACTCTTAACCCATTTACATCTTGTAAAATACTCCTTAACACGGAATAGAAAGATAGCTAAAAATTCTGCTTTTTCTGACAAGACTTTTTTGTAAGCTGCAAAATATACAGTAGCTCTGTTTAACGGGTAGTATTCTAAAACAGTGAATAAAATTGGCTACTTGACGTTGCTCACACATACAAGAAAAATTAACCATCTGTTGGAAAAGATCTTATTTTCCCAGTCAGGAAATTTATATTTGAGGGGAGAAAGTCTTGTGTCTGGTATGGATAAAGTCAATATTCTAGAACTGTTGTGCTTGAATGTATCAGAAGACAACAAAATGTAGGATATCACGCTTGAAATACATTAAGTTGAGAAGTGAACTGTGACCAATCCCAAGTAAGTTTGTGTGACTGCTACAAGGTCTCCATGGGTCTTTGTAGGCTCTGAGCTACTGCCATTTCCTCTAGTTCTCCCTGCCAGAGATCCCACTCCATTGTGATACGTTCTAACTCTTTACCTGCAAAAGTTCTTCGTTTCCTCATTCTCTCACTCAAGTTTGAAAACAGAATGCCATTTTTCTGGGAGGGAGGTTTATACCCTAGTAGAAAAAAAAAAAGCAGCACTTCAGAATTGCCTTAATTACAATCTACTGCTCTAGAACACTAGCACAAGAGGTACCATGCAAACCAGATCTGTACACAGGCTGTACTTCCACAGGTTTATATTACACAATTTTAACAGCTTTCAGACATCATTTTGCTGAAAACATTTCAAGTCCAAAAAAGGTCTGTAAAACCATTGATCTGACGAAACCAGGATAAGAAGAGAATTAACTGCCTGACTTTACTCAGTAGGCCTGAGGTCAGGTATTGAACAAAGCCTTCCTGACTCAGCTTCAACTACTATACCGCTCTGCTTCATGAATTATCCACCAAAAGCTAGCTTATTTAATGTCTACTTAAAAGCTGTATGATTTAAACACTGTAATAATCACTAATCAATTTGACAAGCTTGAGCTTAGAGGGGGAAAGCTAGAAACTTGGTATAAAAATATCTTTAATCAATCTTCTCCCTACAGTTACACAAAGAATTTTATTTCTTTATATTACTATATAAATATATGTAACTCTTATGCAGAGAGGTCCTCAAAAACGGGGTCTTATACTGAAGGTAACACAATATAGGTCAAACTGTACCACCCACCACTGAACATGCTCTAGAAAGAATGAATACCGCTGTCTACCATACTGAAGCAAATGGACAGTCCTCACAGCACATTATTCTCTTATAGTACTGGGTGCTTTTAGCAGACAGATCGAGAGTTGCCTACCCTAAAAGGCAAGTGCCTTCCTGAACTCCAGTCTATCCTGTGGCACCAAAAGCAGTCTTTATCCTCTGAACTATCTATTGCATGAGACAGACCACATTTCACTTGGATTTCTTCAACACACCCACCTGCATTTCTTCTAGAGAAACATGCTTACTTGTTTTAGACTTAAAGTAATGGAAAATACACACCACCCTGTTGGTAATCTGTTCCACTGGTTAACTGTCATCTTCTGAAGTTTCACTTTTGAACTTGGAAACTGGTGTAAACAAACCAAATTAGTTTAGCCAGTAAGAAGCACTGTAAAGACATAAATTGGTCTGAAAGAGTCAGATTTCATTTGACCTTGAATCTTCTTAGACTGAAGAAGTTCAACATGAATAAGCACAAGTCTCACAGAGCTAACATTAGGGCTAAATGTCCATTATAGCTAAATTTAAGTCCAAGGAATCCAAAGCCACGAATAACTATGTTGAATTACTTTAAAAATAAAGGTATTTTGGCTTAAGTCTTAAATGTTTCCCTTTCCTGTTTTTAAGCTACAGGGTTTTTTTTTCTTTTAGACTTTTCATATGGTAAAAATATTCTGAAAGCAAAAACTTTTTAAATGGGTATCAATTTTAGAGCTGCATCAGGTACTGGTAACACACGTTACAGGCTTGATTTATACCGTGAAAGGCAACGCCATATATGCCTTCCGAAACTTGGTTTTAAACTGYAGTTATTACTTACTATGGAAGCAGTCAGGTCGATACCTTGTAACATGAACTTGTCCTTTTCATGCTAGTGAGGACTTAGATATGGTAACTGACAAAAGTTACACGTGTAAGTTAAGCTACTACATAGAGATGTCCAATATGACTGACCTTCTAGCATGCACAAAGCTCCCTCAGCTTTTCCTGGCACGAACAGAGCTAAGTGTTTGATGTACCCCCAAGTCTTGCTGTACAAGAGCTGTGACAAACTAGCATCCTGCCACCATTACACTCTAGGCGCAGGTAAACACTTTTCTTGGAACTTTGTTGGAGGGCTAGCTGTTTGCTCTGTACCGGTGAGCAAACACAAATGGGTTCGCCACCTTCTTCATGGGCTGTTTTTTCCTTTGCACTACTAAGGCTGTAGTAAGGCACATGCATTACAAAGTGCAAATCAGCAGCCCAGCCCGACCACGAAGCCATCATTTGCACTCTATTCCCCTGCTCATGCAACACACCGAGGAATTTCACATCATGTGCGGCTGCTGCAGCAGGAAAACCGCAAGGGAACCGTGACCTCAAACCGAGAGCATTTGCGTGTTTGATCTATATAAGTAAAGGAACATTTTATTACACCCAGGGCTGCGGTGGCGGGGGGCCCGACACTCACAGGAAGCCCAGGGAACCGACCGGGCTCAGCACCGGCCCGGCCCGGCAGCTTACCTCAGGCCGACAGCCCACCTCAGGCCGACAGCCCACCTCAGGCCGCCACCCGCCGGGCCGCCTCAGCCTCACCCCCGCGCGAGACGCGGCCCGCGCAGGCGCAGAACCGACAGCGCCGCCACCGCCTGTCCCTCGGCGCGCAGGGGACTGGGGAGCTGCGGCCGCGCGCCGAGCCCCAACGGCCGGCCGGGGCCCGCCGCCCCGTGAGATTTGCCTCAGCACTCGCCCCACGCTGCTCGTTAGCGCCCGCTAATGAAGGGCCAGTCCCGCCCGTCCCCCTGCCCTCCGCCGACCCCACCCGCTCCGCTTAACCCCTGAGCGGGGTGAGCGCAGGCTGCTATGAGGGAGCAGGATGCCGCTGGGGAGAGGTGGTCGTGCCCTTTTCTCATAGCCCGGTGCCCTGCGGGCACTCAGGGGCAGGGTGAGGGGGTGCTTCCGCGCGGCCCCCCGGGCTGAGGGGAGCCGGAGGTGGTGGGGAGAGTGGCCGGGGGCGTCCCAGCTGTGCTGCCGGGGGTCCCGGTCACCCTCTTACTGCAGACGGGAGCGGTGGGGCTGGGCTGTGCCTCTCGTTGCGGGAAGGGTGAAGTGACACCTCCTTTCACAACCTCTGAAGTAAACATTTGCTTAAGTGTATTGATAGCATCTTGGTCTTCAAAGTTGTGTGGTATCTCCCACTATGTGAACGCAACCATTGGACTTTGCTGGATGCTGGTGATGGACAGGTGGCTTTATCCTCTGTAAGTCACTCCCAGCCCTACAAGGAAACATGAGTACACGTTCTGATTTTCCATCGTCCTCTCAGTATCCCCTTTGAGTATGCCAGGTGCTTTGCTTCTTTAGATGAAAATTATTTTGCTATTTCTCTAGTTTTTTAAAAAGTTTGTCTCCGATTCATTTGTATGCCATCATTGCACTGCGCATGAAAAATACAGTAAAGTGTGCTCAAAAAAACAAAACACAGCTGCAGAGCCGGTAAGGAAAGTAAAGGAAGCAGGTGTGGCCTCTGCAGAGCTCTCTACAAAGCTGGGCAGCTTTGGGGAATGGGATTACTAGCCTTATGCATGCCTTCGGAAAGACAGGCAGGAAGATGGCCAAAATTTGTAATCCCAGGACTGAGGGACATCAGGAAGTGAAGAACCATTTCATGATGTAAGGAAGGGAATGTAAAAAATTAGCTATCTGCAGGTACATGAGACTTTTGAATTACCTGAATATAAGTGCATATTTACTGTCGGAAGAGCATGAGAAACAGTCGATTTGCACCTTGATCAAAAGAACGCATTTCTTAATGGGAAACAGAGCCTGTCATGAAAAACTAGGAAGGTTGTCCCAGGAAACTATGCGTATGACTGTTATTTAAACCACACTTTGTAAAAAGAAATGTTTTGTAAAAAGAAATGTTTTGTATTTGCTCTAGCTTATGTGGCCTGGACACTTTTGAGTAGATTGTACCAGTAAGACTATAAAACCCTGACGGTAATTAGTAAATGAAACCAGAAATGCCTCCACTAAAGACAGTTGCGTAAAATAAAAGTGAAAACAGTGTGAGATCACAACTGGCCCATCATTAGATCCATAGGGGATCACCCTATGAAGTCAGTAGCAAGGTCACCACTAATGTTGCCCAGCTGAGGACAGTATCCAAAGAGCCAGTGGGAAGGGACAGCAAGGAGAAACAAGAGAAAAATGTTACCCACTGTAAAGAAAAGTAATACCAAAATAAGCCTGCTGGTTTGAGTGGGGGCTTTTTCAGAAATGTTCTAGCCTAGGCTCTTCAAGCCTTACGCGTGTATGATAAGACATACCTGTAAGGATACAGGAAAGTAAAATGCATAGGTAGGTGAATGGGGACATCACTGCCCGGTCATCTGTGGTTGATCTGGAGCTCTCTCAGTGGCCTAGGTTACAATAAAAAATGCAGTGACACTCTGATTTCACGAATAGATTCCACGAAGTCTTTACATTTGGATTTCTCCCTTAACGTTCTGGCAAGCTAAGCAGAGACATAAGTCTGTAACTAATGCTAATGTTGCAGTAGTAAAATATTGGGCAAAAAATAGGAAAACCAGACCCACTTGCCCATAAGAATGATTTAATTAAAGTTTCCACTGTTCCAAAGTAGGTATGTTTCACATCATAAAGAATTTTTCTGTCATGAAAATTATTTTTTTAAGGGGAGGGAGAATTTTGTTTGCAGCAAGCTGACTTTACTGGTAGGCAATTAAATATTTCTTTGGATTGCTGTTCAAAATTAATTACTCATTGATGTGGAAAAAACAGCTATAGTCTTGCTGTGGATTCAGAGGTTTCCAACTGGGTGCATCTAATTCCAAGAAGAAAAAGAAAAAAAAAGACCTAGAAAGAGTATTATAATTACTGTCATACGAAAACCTGCTTCAGTCCAGATGTAGAAGCGGATACCACAGAAATGTTAACATCTAGCAGTTTGCTGCAGGGCAATGACAAATGAATCTTACATATGTTTGCAGAATGGACATATTACGTGATCCTTCTAGAATCCCTTGGGTTTGCTTTCCTTTTCCCAAAGCTCCAACAGAAAATGCAAGTCTACAATCATCTGAGGTTTTGGACAGTGTCACAGACACCTCTGTATAAAACTTGGATCCTAAACTTGCATACCTAACCAACGTGGTCAACGCTGTACCCTTGCAAATAATTCCACTGTAAGTCATGAAATTAGTGGTGTGAGTAAATGGTAAAGAACTGGTTCCTAATTTCAGGTTTTCCCCTTCAGTGTACGAACAAAGCTTGTTGCTCTGTGATGACCTAGGAGCTTGCAGTGAGGACAGAGGACTGACAGAAGTGTCTGGTGTTAGGAATCACATCTTCAGAAGTTCAGATCTATAGCAAGGGAATCAATCTTCAGAAATCAGAAAATAATGACAAATGCTAGGTGCAGAATTCCTACTGCAGTCAGTAGCAGCCTGCACGCAGAAAGATTTCAGAAGTGGGTATCATAGCTAACTTTCCTTTTTCTCCCAAAATTTTATGAATTTGACCAAAGTCTATGTGGCTTCAGCCTTAATAAAAACCAATAAAATTCTGGGATGATTTAGGCTGGAACAACCTCTGAGTGACTTGTCTAATCCAAATCGTTCCATTTCAATCCAAATTGATTTCATTATCCCTAAGTCATTTATTTAAATAAATGGAGTCAGAAGAGATCACAGAGTTTAATTATTGGAAACATTGGTTGGCACCAAGTTTGGAATTAAAATTATTCCCTTTGAAGTCCTTAAGTGCACAGTATGACAATACCAGTTGTCCAGGAACATTTTTTCCTTGGTTAAAAAGGACAAGCTGAGCATAAAATGGAAGAATGAAACCTTGAATTATCCACGTAAGATAATTCTTCCTGTCAACTGGAGAGTTACTCACTTTAATTCTCTTACCAAGTCATTTTACTTTTCCACACAGAGGTAGGAGCAAGGACTTGGGGACAAATTTCCTAAAATGTAAAAATCTGAAATGACACCAAACAAAGTTTGGCTGATGATATGATTATGCATATTAAACAATATTGGCCTCACTACTGATGCCCTAGGAAAGCCAATTGTAACTGTTCACCTGCTAGACTTTAGACTGGGGTAGATGCCTGTCATTTCCTTACAGAAGGCAAGCAGGCTGGTCAGACATCATTTGCCGCTGTCCCAGGTCACTTTCTTGTCCTTCCTGTGTATGGAAATAGTAAGGTTTGGTAAAGGTTTTGAAGCTACTTTGCCACAGCTGACATGATGTTCTAAAACTCAGTCGTATCCCCCCTCAACTTTCTCCTCTCCAAACTGAAGACTCTAGTCTATTTTTAGACTCACCTTGTAAGGCAACTCCTCCACCTCCTTGTTCAGTTTAGTTGCCTTTCTCTTGCTCTTCTTTGAACTCGCTACATCGCTCTGGAGATGAACACTGGTCTGCAGCAATGCAGTGAGAGAGATTTCTACTGGAGTGCCATACCATCATTCAAACAGCCAAAGTAAAGGCTTTGGTTCACTCACCGATAGTTCAAAAAGATGGAGGAAAAGGAAAATAAGGAGTTTGGCTTGGCAATCTGGAAGCAGTCACTGGCACAGCAAAACAGAGAGAAAACATTGCAGTATATCTACAATGACTGTGCACTACAGTCAGTGAAATGGGCTGGAGTCCATCTTGCTTTGAGATTTAAGGAGTAATACAACACTGAATATAACCAGAAAAATATCTGGGAAGGAGACTATTCAACAAGTCCTCTCATACATTACTATTTCCTTAAATCATTATGTTATATGTATAAAAAAACCAACCCTCCATCCACAGAGGAACCTGCTTTGTGGGTGCTGCTGGTATTTCTATTTGTAGATTATTTTGTTCTGAGAAGAGCTTTGCTCTACCCAGACACCTTAAAGAAGTATCCAGATTTTCCCAAGTAGACAGCAGTTTTAAAAGCAGGTTTGGGACACTCCTGGGAGCAAAGATCCTGTTGTAAATCTAGTATATAACAAGTTGTACATCAGATTATTTGCTAGAGATACATGTGTTTTTCAGTTTTTCCTCTTGGCAGTTCTAAGTTTGCCACTTCCACTTTTGCCCCAAAACCCTGTGTGCTGGAAAGCATTCCAGCAGATCATCTACTACATTAAAAAAAAGAAGTAAAATTTTCAGCTTAGTATAATTTCTTTACATCTTGCATTGAGCAAGGGATTATTAGTACAAGTAGCAGAAAAGAAGAATGTTTATTTTACTGTGCTCACCTCTACAGCAGCAGTCAAAAGTTGTAGAAGAAAAATACTGAAGCCTAAATCTCTCTAGAGACAAGTTTGTTACACAGAGCTGTTCAGGGCAACATCTGACATTTGGCTAGAAAAATTATGTGTAGATATGCAAGCCTCAGATCATCAAAACCATACCAACAATTTAATCTATCTTTTTTAATTATACAAAAGTCCCCCCCAAATTATTCAAACGTTAACAACTGATCCACTTAATACAAAACCAGTTCCTCTAGGCAAAACAGTAAAGGAATGCACCTTTCATTTTTAATTAAACATCATTGAAAATTATAATATGTATGGCTTTGACTAATTATTATTCTAACTGGTGTTTTGTCCTAGCATCCTGGTTTCCTAATCTCTCCACACCTTTGATATGCCACAGTGCACTTCCAATACACATGTATAAAGCTGTCTACACGAATCCTTTAGAAGCAAATCGTACTGTTTAGTTTCAGCTGTACTGAGTTAAACAACATCAAAATTCTGTATAAACCATGAAGGACATTCAAAATCCTGAAGCCTGTGTGACACGAAGTGATTCCAAATCAGTCTGTCCCCATCCTGAACGAAGGGTGCCTTAAAGGCAGTTCACCCAGAAAACAATGCGGAGGCACTGGATTTCAGCCTGTATCAGACCTTTCTGCAAATTCCTCCCATGCCCTTCTTGACAAGCACCTACTCTTCCCTTACCCTGCTGAATCCAGGGCATCATGTTCTTAGGCAGCCAAGTAAATCAGCAACCCAGAGTGTCTTCCCATCCTCTCTCACTCAGTCTTCAGGCTCCACATCACTTAACTCTTCCATAATATTCAGAAACAGGTTTCCTTTACAGCAAATTGATACACAAACAACACATTTTTGACTACTGTCATGAACATGAAAAGGCTACAGAATATACATGGTTCGGAGCCCTCACTCCAAAGTCAGGGAGCCATCTAACCTCAGCAAAGGAAATACTCAGAGTCATAATCATTTGCTGCTTCCACCTGCTTAAGGGGGAAGGGATTTACCATGGCTCTGGAAAACCTCTTTTAGGAACAAGGGCTTTACAGTGCTAGGGAGGCAGAGCTGTGAGCCTGGTAGCTCTAACATGATCATAAAGTGAGGCAAGGGACTAATCCCCTTCTTCTAGCTGTTGTGGCTGCTCAGTGACTAAGTGTCACTCTACCCTCATGTTAACTAACGCTCTCCTCAGTAATGAAAATAGCGCTGCCTGCTACTCAGCTCTTCTCCAGCCCATTTACTGTTTAGAATATACAGATTGGTCTCTGCTTGTTTCTTCTGGGGAAGAAGATGGTTGGCCAGGTTCACGAACCACCCCTGAATCCTTACTGTCAGCTTCAGTAGCTGAAATAAAAATGAAGAATAGAAAAAGGTCAGAGTTAAACACAAACAAACAAGCCAAAAACCACAAACCCTGTATTTTGGTTTGCATTACACCTGGTATCAATCACATTTCCAGAGGTAAATTCTCAATGCAAAATGACTTTTGTCAATCCAGTTTGTTTTTCAATCCAGTTAATTCAAAGGTGCTTGACATCAAGAGCTGCAGCTCTCCAAACTGAGATACTGCACTTCAGACAGCAGTTGATTGTTTCAGCCATGCTTAAAGAAATGTAGCAAGAGTGCTTCAAGATGGCAAGTGTTGAAGCTGCACTGGAACAGAAGTATGAGGCAGACTCTTTTGCCCACTTAACCACAGTGAACCTATGCCATGCCTTTTTAACAACAGTCCTGTGAATTCTCAAAGGCCTTGACAGACTAAATAATCCCTTCTTCAAATCCAACTAGGGATTTTCATTTTATAAAGTATTTAGTTGCCAATTTGCATGAAAAGCTCCCTCATTTCCTCACAGGCGACTTGGGTTTTTGTTTGTTTTTCTGTGGCTTGCTCTTTTAGAAAGCCAACAATCTGCAATCAGACTCTATCCTCAGATGCTGTACTGGCTGTTTTACTGGACATACCTTGTGTTTGTTTTGTCAAATCTCCATAACATTACTAGTCAATACTGCATGAAGTTGTGTAACAACATGGCCCATACTTCCCATCACCGTTGTAAACCTAACTGGCCTCAGTCATTCAACTGCAGTCAACTATTGACTCAAACCTTTCTGGCAGCAGCTTCTAGCCTTGGAAAATCTTTTTCAGACAGGACTTGTTTTTTTTTTTTTTATTTGTCTTCATCTCAGATTCCCTTCAGGGCAGAGATCACAGACATTTCTTCTCACCAGTTGTCCCCTGCTAGAGTTTTCTATATCCATTTTCCTGCAAGTTTTGCCAGAAAGCCCATTTCACCTCAATTCTGGAGGTCTCTCTGTAGGAAGTATGTTCCCAAGTCTAATTGCAAGTTTGAGTCAGTTCCTTTCTTGGGAAGAAAGACTAGGTGCAATCCTAACACATCCCTATGCACTAAATGTTACAGCTTTTCTCTTTTTTCCAAGCATCTTGAATACCAGAATCAAATTCATTATAGCTTCCCTCTACATCTCCATCTTCTGCTGGCAGACTATTTTGTATATGACCTCATGCAGAAGTATCCCCCCTCGCTGGGTCACAACTGCAAATTCCTACATATCCTGGAGCACAAATGCTATGTAGTGGAATTAATTTGTACTTTCTCCGTAGCACTAAGAAAACTGGATCGTTCTCTGAGCAGCACAATGCATGATGCATTGTTTCCCATTGTGCCTGGGTTGTGATTTCCCTAGTGTGTAATAAGGGCTGAGGTCATTAGATGGCATTTGGCTCTCTGAGGGGGTGCTCTCATGACCTCCCTTCTCCATCCAGTGGCCTGTTTTCATGATTGTTTGGCCAGTACTTCACTCTACCAATACAGGACTGGATTTCCTCTGTTTTCCTCACGCAACACCACTACTTCTCTCCATGTCCCCCATGTTTGTCTGCTACTCCCAGTTCCTTCCCATTCCCACACATTCCCAACAGAATAGCTGCAGCTGCCCCCAGATCTTTTGTCCCCTCCAAATCACAAAACCCATTAATCCTCGCATACGCTTTCTGCCTTGCCTGCCAGCCCTCAGTTTCCTCTCTTCCCCTCAAACTCAGCCCATATTATTTCACCTCCAGCACACCAGTATCTCCTACAAGCTGCATTGAAGTCCTTATGCCTTCGTCAGCATCTTAAAATAACTTTACGTTTCTGCAAGGTCTGTACACCCCCCACACTGCCATATTCTTCATATTTCCCTTGTCCTCCACATCTCCTGCTTACTTTTCTTTGGCTTTCCAGCCAGACAAGAAGCAGGTATGCTCTGACTGCTCTGAAGATATGTACCCAGTGCTGGGCTGATTGGCAGGCACTTGGTTGTTGGCCAAGGTACACACGTCAGTCAGGAATTGAGTGCAAGCTGACAGCCAAACACCATGACATGGCTGCAAACAAACCATTTTGTGGGAGGCATCTGTTTCTCTTGCAGATCAATATTGTGTAGGTCTGTGATCACAACCGATATGTTTGGCTGAAAATAACTAATGGGTTGAAAAGTTATGAGAGGACTGACATTAACAGAAAATGAGACTGCACGAGCCTTATGTTGTCGAGAAACCAGGCCAAAAAACCACCAACTTATATTTTGTCCCACATAGCCACCATCAACATCTTTTCAATTCAAATGAGATAATTACACTCCTCTATTTGTCCTCCCTTTTACACAAGAGATTTGATTTTTCACTGGGTGATTATTGTAATCTGTTTCATAAACAGTCAGATTAACAATTTTTTATTCTCGTGTTCGAGAAGGGAAATAAAGTTGTATTTATTTATCTGCATTTTCAAAAAGAATTTAAAATAAAACTGGCTGTTCACTCATCCAGTGCTAGTGGTTAATTCTCTGAGCAGCTCTACCCTCTTGTGGTCACAGCTAGCTGCAGCCAGAAGAAAAACTTGCAAATATAATCACAATTATGTCCACATGTAGGCACAATACATGAAAGAGACCCAAAAGAGAGGGGCACAAAGACTTAACATATGCCAGAAATTTAAAATTCTGTGAGATTCAATAAAATAACTTGAGATTTTGAAGATTCAATCTTTCATTTGCAGCAATTAAATTGTAGGATTTTCAGATGAGCAAGAAATTTCATATTGTTCATGCTATGTGTTAGTCTGCATTTTTTTAAAGATTTTGTCTAAATTACAACAGAGCCAAATAATTTTTAAAATACGTCCCGCAAACTAGCTATTTAGAAAAATACTTTCATTTTGAGAACACCAGCAGACATATTCTGGAACGGCTCTGAATCCTGGGGCCTCCAACGTCTGCATGAGACTGAGGTGCTTGTCAGCTGGAAAGCCCAAGCATGTTAGGCTGCTTTCTCTAAGTTAGGCCTGCCTAGAGCTTTACAAGATGGCAATCTGTCCTGGGACTTCAGGATCTCAGTCCTGGCTCCATCACAGTGATCTGTGAAACCCTGAAAACTAGCTAGAATCAGGGTCTCTTGAGGCTTCCACCTCTGTGTTTAGGTATTGAAACCAGGTTAAAACTGAATCTCCCAGGGCTCATCTCATACTTACCATGTGCGTCCCTGGCTGTTTCAGCCAACATGTTCAGTGAAAGGGGCGGTGGAATGTAGTGAATTCCTGGCAGAAAACTTGGTGGGATGAACTGAGGCAGAGGAGTGTAGTATCCTTGATGGAAATCTCCACCTCCATCTGGAATCTGTGGAAACACATGAAGTAAAGCATCTTCCATCTAAAGACACTCTCCAGGACACATCTGCAGTATCAAACAATTTCTGTTTCAATTTTTACCTGTGAATATTACATTTTTTGTCCGTTTTGTGGCCATATGCTGCCACGTCTGTGCACGTATTGGCACATGCAAAGCCTGTGCATAGTGTAACATGCTAAAACTGAGAAGTAGCAGCTTCTCAGACCATGTCTCAGCTGAAACTGACKTTCTAAGTCCTCATCTTCTGTTCTGGTATCTCATTAGAGCAGCTGATCTAAACCCGGAGCAGCTCGCCTTCACCACTGACCTGGTACACTTGCCACTGAACAAGTCTGGAAGTCTTCATGCAACAGAGAGGCAACCTAGGAAAATTCTCCTTGCCACCACCTCCCTGCTAGTTATGGATTCTCCCTGAGTCCAGTGAAGTGAGTGGCTCCACCTACACTGACGGGCTGGTGTACACCACAGGGTGCCTCACAGCCCTGGTCTTCTGTGATCACCAGACCTGTTAGAGCATGATAAAACTCATTCCATGTGCAAGGAGAGATTTCCATCCCTCAGAAACACTAGTATCAGAGCAACAGAAGCATTTTTCTCTTGGATGTGGCCATGCACCCTGGTACAGARAGTATGAGATCTTTCCATCTGTTTCAGGACAGTTAAAAAAAAAAGTTCAAAACCACATACAGTGATGGTCTAGACAAGGCATTTCCCAACATGTGCATATCCAGCCCACCATGACTCAGACTGCTGCTAGCCACCCTCTTTCCCAATAACCCCTAAAATGTGATGGGCAATTTCTATGCAAGCATAATAAATCTAGCAGTCTTGAGGCAGATCACTCTACCTTAACATAAACTGATGAACTGTACTCAATGCAGACAGAATGGCACATGGCAGCTGGAAATCTGATAATGTGCCTGACTGCGGTACAAAATCTGGACACCACCAGTTTAAACCAACATGACTGACAGCACTGAAAGGAACTGTAAGTGCCCACACACCATTACAACTGACAGGCAATTTAGCATCTTGTTTGTTACCATGTCTGTGTGGTTTGAAGGTGTGGGCCCTATGATGCTGAACATCATTCTTCATCTGAAACTTCTTTTAACCACAACAATTTTCCACTGTTTTTGAGAAACCAAATGTCTCAAAACAGAAATATCCAACCATGCTGATTTGCTTCCTTGTGGAAACTGATTTTCCCCCATTCTCTGCGGCTGTGGTGCCTTGGCCAAGCCCTGACACTCTCCCTCCCCATTAGATTTGTCCTGCATGGAAGAAGAGGAATGTCCCAATGTGCATTCTGTGCCATCTACTCTGGCACGRCATCACCATATTAAATGTCCAACTGCCATCATTCCAAAAGGCTGTTGCAGGTGTTAGCAGGATGTATAAGCCCCAAAACACTTCACAAAATCTGGCCCCTTGCAAGTGCATGAGTTTGCTCTTCTGGGTTCAGGTCAGACTATTAATATCACCATTTGCTAATGTTTTCTTCAGCATAATATATCAAAATGCTGTGAAGTAACTGATAAGCAGGGTAGCTTTTCATGGGTACTTTAACAGCAAGAAGGCAGCTAAAAGTAAAGACAGCAGTATTTCCAGAGCTAATTAAAAGACCACTACTTACTGACACAGAAGCTGCATTCCCTGGCCCATAGTTGCTGGGAATGTGTCGGAAACCTCTCTGAAGTGATATGCCTGGAGGTGACGGTGCTCCCCTACAGCTTGACTGATTGATGGCAAATCCCATGGGAAATGGGTGGTAAGGATATACCCCAGAACACCCCGGGTACACTTTCGGAGGTTCTCTCTCCAGGTATTCTGGGTTGACCATGTATTCTGGAGGAAAAGCAGGGTGAGCTAGGAAACAATGAGAAAACAACAAATAAAAGTGTCCATGTAATTCTATGGAGTCCAGAAGAAGTAGCTGCAGGACCAAATTCTACWCTCAGGGAGGAGAATCTGGCCCTTTAGTTTCATGCTTAGCTCCTCGTGACTTTATTTTGTGATTTTTTTAAGGAACTAAGGAAAGGTGCAGCAGRTGATACTGTAATGCAGAATGATCTGCGTTCTTTTCTGCCTTGTGCATTGTGAAGCTAGTCCTCAGTAAAGCACTGGCTGCAGAATCTTAGATTCTTTCAGTACATCAGCAACGGCAAAACAACCTACCTTAAGACTTTTAACTCTAGCAGAACTTAAAACAAAAATCTACAGAAATAATAGAGTTCTAACTTCAGTTCTGTCACTTCTTAAGTTAATTTACAGACAAAGGCTCGGTTTTAGGGACATACACAGGCAATTTCAGATGCAGGAATCAGTTAYTTCCTTTGTTTTTTATCTTGCATCTGGAATCTTATATGGCCTCTCTGAAGTCTTAAAAAAAGAGAGTGGTTATTTGAATACGAATAGGGWCTTTCTTGTCGGCACATCCTTCTGTTGGTAGAGAAGTGGAAGAATTTGCTTAGACAGTAGGTCGACTTCTGGAGTACTAGAATTATACTATTTGCCTCCAACCTTTTTTTAAATTGGTCAGCAGGTTAAAGATGTTATTAAGGGAAGGACTGACAGGCACATGTACAGCTAGCGTCATCCATTAACATAATTTTCTTAGGAAACAAAGCTAAAAAAAAAGGGGAATAGTTACTGACAGATTAGCTGGGACCTAGAGATGTCTGAAATGACTCTTTCCTCTGGTCTTCTCAGAACACCATTTTGTCTTGCAGGCTGCCAACGCTCCAGAGGCTCAGACTAATGATTACTGCAGTCAGTAGGGATTTCCGTAAAATTACTACAGTAAATAGTAATAGTATGAAGTTACTGTAATAAATAGTAATAAAATAGACAAGTCACGTGGAAGACTCTATTAAAGGAAGCCATTTAAGAGGTAACAGACCATACAACTGTTCCACCTGCAAAATCTATGCTCTGCTCTTAAATACCAAATGCACTTTTACACCAAGGATCCCAGCCAAGCTCAGTCTTTGCTACAGGAATTAAGGCCAAAAGGTCTCTTTCTTTTACAAAGCTATCATAAAATGCTTGCTTCAGGCAACTGCAGCAGTAACTTTCCCATTTACTTGCCATTGCTGAGTTTTTTAGCATTTTTGTTGCTGGAGGCTTATGCCTGTGAATTTATAAACAGTGAGACAGTAGTCAGAGAAACATGCACGAGCACCTGCAGTGCACAGTGCATCAGAGTTTGGTTTCCCTCCCAGACTAATTTCCCCCTCAGAGAAAAGCCACTTGCTTAAGCTTCAACTTTGCAATGAGCRGCGAGGCTGAGCACATTGCTCCTGCCGCTGCAGAGCCGTGTGATCCGCGTTGCAGACCCTGCAAAAGGGAAAATAAATGCAGGGTTGCACATTCAACATGCAAGCTGAGTACCTGTGTCCACTGAGGAAGGAAAGAGGGAGAGAGAGACAGTAGGAATGGCTCTCTGGGGAGCTGGAGCTTGAGGAATCAGTGGGTGCAAACTGCACAGGTGGCAGTGTTTGATGGGGTGAAGAGGAGAATGAACGCGGAAAGAAAGATGGCAGGACAGGGGAAGAGGCTTCGGGGACAGGCGCTTACCATAGTCCCAGAAGGGAGGGCCGCTGGGAGGCGGCGGTGGCGGCGGCGGCGGCCCCTTGCATGCCGTGCCTTTGCCGTTGCTGCCGGTGGGCTGGGTGCCCTTCATCCCCTCACGGCCGCTCTGCTCGGGGGCACTGGCCACCCCGGCAGCCACCCCAGGGCCTTCGCCCAGGGGAGCAGGCCCTGCCTCTGCCTCAGCYGGGGGGTCGGGCACCTGCTGCCTCAGGGCCTTCTGGGCCGCCATGATCTTCTGGCGCTCGGTGATGAGGGCGCACTTGTCGCACAGGCAGAGCTTCCAGCGGCAGTGGCCGGCATGGCCCTTCACCGGCACCACGAAGCCGTGGTTGCGGCAGCGGGAGCACTTGGGGGTCCGCAGCGCTGCCTTCGCTGCCACCTCTGCAGCCTCCTCGGCCTCCATGGCACACCAGTGCTGGCTAACCACCCTGGCACGACTGGGCTGGCTCCTCAGGGCTCTTATATAGGGCACGGCCACTGCCGCCCCAGCATGTAGCAACCTGGGCAGGCGGGGCAGGAGAGCCCATGGCAGCGGGTGGGGAATGCCCCGCTCTGGGGAGCCTGCGGCACAGCAGCCGCCTTGGCTCCGCAGGCCTCCCCTCCCTCAGCCAGGCATGGCTGTACCTGCCCGCCTCCCCCTGCAGTCCCCTGGTGCCGGCTGGAGCCAGACCTCAGCCATGGGGGCTGGAGGAAGAGAGAGAGCRGGGCGGGGTGGGGGGAACGTGCCACAGGTTTTAGTACATTTCCCTGTGCTGGTGCATGCAGAGATGAGGAGTTTTGGATGGGCRGGGTGTGCATGGGAGAGAAATGCAGTGTCCCTTACAGTACTGCCTTAAGTGATAGTTTTCCCTTTTGGCGCTTTAACATCCCAACTCACTTTCATACCTCTCRTGCATTCGCTTTTAATATGCACAGGATTTCAGTTCCGTTTTGTTTCCAATTTGCAGCATGCTTCTCTTGATCAAGAGGAGTGACTGACTGCCTCAGCAGAAAAAAACCCACTGTTTCATCATTCTATTTTTCAAAACAAGGTACTAAGATGAAGGTGGAAAGCATGTGTCATTTGAAAGACCTGTCTCCTTTTCTCAGAATTCCTTATTCTCTGGAAACAGGCTTTCAATTAGAAATACAGGAATGCTCCAGTTCCAGTATTGCTTAGAAAGCACTTGTTATTTGTTACTGCTGGTAGCTACAAAACCATGGTTTACACAGTAGCCCATTTCCAGGAGCAAACTCTTCACTTTGCAATGTAAGGCACGACACTGCTGATTTTTCTCACATATGCAATAGCTAATTCTGTTTTAAAATCCTGAGATGCCAATAACTTCTACATTAAAGAGAATACCATAAAAATAATCCACCAAGTAGTTGTGAAGTTTTTTACCAATTAGTTTCAAGAGAACCAGGTAACATCTATCTGCTGCTCTGAAACAATTCTAATATGCAACAGAGTATGTTTCACAGCAGCCCTGCAGAAGCCCTTCCCTTGGAGCAAACTTTCCTGCAAGACTTGGGTGCACCCCTCAACATCTGGGGGGGCGAGGCCCCCCATAGCAGGCTCTGTAAGAGATTTGGCAACAGTCTGGTTTGCCTTAGCAGTGAGCAGCCAGTCCCTGTGCCCTGCAAGCCCCCAAGCCTCAGCCTAGATTCAGGCTTCTCACTTTGCAAAAGACCCAGTAGGACTTTGCATCTGAGTCCTGCAGGTTTCCAGTAGGATTTGTCTCATGAGGAGATGTTTTCCTAAGTGCAATACCAGCATACAAGCCCAGACTTGCTCTCAAAAGCAATTCAGACCCAAACCCTCGAATGCACACAGTCCCTAGACCACCCAGCACAGCAGCAATCCCAGCCTGCAGATTTTGCTATCCCAGTTGCAGACTGAGTCTTTGGTAGGTGCTTTTTGTGAGGGGCTCTCAGCGATGCCTTTGCACCCATGCATTCCGGGATCCTGTGCAGGAGCAAGCCCAAATCTGCACAGGCACACAGCAGGTCACGTAGGAGAGACCACCACAGTGCTCTGTAGAAACTGGTTGCTGGATTGCATGCCCAGCAGCTCCTCTTGTGAGTGAGTGGGAGGCAGCAAAGCACACATGCAAATGGCATCAACTCCCTGTCCTCAGCTGCAGACCATTTTCCCCAGAAGACTCCTAAAGCGCTGTCTAGAAAGCCATGGGCGTGTGTGCCCATGCATGGGCACATGCAAAGTGCATGGGCATGTGTGCATTGTGGCTAAGTATCTTTGAAAATTTGACCTGAAAATGTTACCATTTCTTCCTAATTCAGAAAGGTACTTGGCTGATATGCTTTCAGTAGAAGCTACTCTTAAATGCAGTCTTGAAGTGCTGCTCACTTGTGTCAGGGCCTTGATGTTCCCGTAATMATTCTAAACTTTGACTCTGTATTAAATATAGAGAAATAATATATTCTTAATTTTATGCTCCATATTTTTGCTCTATGTTGAGGATATGCATATTTAGCTGTAGAATGAAAGAGGATGGATGACACATTTTAAGAAACTGTAATTATATCTTTCCACAGATACACAATCTGTGTTCATCTGGATACTTAAGCAGTGGAGGAGAAAGGTAGGCTATGTACATTTTCCCCAGTAATTTTCTATTCTGAGTCACATAATACTGCTATTAGATACATTTACTCAAACATACTTAAATTTATCTCTCTTCTCTCTCRAAAAAGGTATACCAGCCATGGGCTGCAACAGTTTCTCCATTAATAAACCATGTCTTTCAAAGTCATGTGGATTTTTCTTTTGAACAATTTTCACCTAAGCATTCAGGATTTATTATACTGTCCATATAGTTTGTTTCAAACATAACTATACTTGCTTTTTAGAGAAAAGTGAACATTTTATTTTGCTTGTGAGGTATTTATTTCTGCAGACAGTTCAAAGAATTCTGCTATTCCAATCCTGATATGTGTTTATATATACATTTGATTTAGCTTATCACACACCATTAGCAAGACCATCCCACAGAGAAGACAGAAGAATTTCAAAGTAAATTTTTGGAATGAGATGTAGAATTGTATTGGATGCAGCTACATGTCTATTATCATTTTCTCCTTTATTCATGTTTGAAAGAAAATGAGGCACAATAAAGACTCTCTTCTCTAAAACTTACACAGTTGACTCTAGCATTTTATGTAACATATGGTGGGACTGTAATATAAAGTGTGTACAGACAGAATTCTGTATTAAAATAGCATTCATAAGAATTATTATCTTGCCAAAATGAAAGCAACCTGCTGATTTCATGTTATTGAAATCAATAGCAATAATGTCTACTTCTTTCCAACTTCTGAATCATATAAAGTGTGTGGTTTTGTTATGCAGTTTGCTTTGTATGTGAAACAGTGAAGAAAAACAATGATTTTGCTAAAAGGGAACAAATCAAAAGACTGTCTGCCTTTAAATCGAATAGCAGAAAATTAGGTTTTGKTTTTTTCCTCCTTCTCAGACTTCCCAGCTAACATTTTACGCAGTAAATGTTTTTTGGCAAGGAAATTGTTCTGCTTACMTCTGACATTTCACAGAGCAATAGCAACATAATCAAGAAATTTGTTCAGTCTGAGACCTCCATTAACAAATATTTGCAAACTTGGTTCAAAATAAATGTTTTCTTATGCATAACAATCAAGAATATCTTTTGAATTTTTAAGACATCACATATGAAGATAAAATCCTCTCTCCAAAAATTATCTTAGTAGTTTAGAATTGTCCATTATGTACTGCCATAAGTCATTATATAAAAATTGACATAGTGATAGTATTATTAGCTCTTTTACATTATAACTGACTAGTCCCATATTTATGGCTATCAGTTATGGTATACTCAACATGAGGACATTTACCTGCACAGGCAAAACAGCCCAAGGAGGACTAGCCAGGCTTCAGATGCTCCCCACCACTCCCCACCCAGTCCCCTTTTGTTATCTAGTCTTAACAAATACCTTGACTCCACCTGTGGATTGGTAACTGATCTCCTGGTATCACTCACTTTTGGGTTTGCAGTGGCTTCCTGCACTGCTGATGAGCTTGCAGATTAACTTCCAATCCCTTACTGATCCCTTACTCAAGTCAGGTCTGGCTCACAGGCTGGCAAGAAATCTTCTCTAAACTGCCAAGGAACATCAGTACTCCCTTCCCTGTCTTGTTGCTGGGAAGAAGCTGTTTTCACCTCCTTACATGTCCCTGGAGGATTTGTTCATTAAAATATAGCTTGGTTATCTCAACACTGTTCTGCAGTCATATACATCTCTTCTGTCCATCCACATGGCTAGAAAAACAGGCTTCCTTCCCCTCCTGTCTAGATTAGGATACTGCAGGATTCTTTCCTCTGAACTCCACATGTGCAATCTTTTCCCACTCTTACACACTCAGAAGTCTCCAGCAAGGATTGTTCTGGATTATGTCATGCATCCCTTTGCCTTCCTCCCACTTCTCTTCTGCATTAGTTACATCCTGCTTCTCTTCCCTTTCACGAGAGAAGAAAAATCCCTTTCACATTTTATCCYCGTCATACCTATCAGCTCACGTTCACTGTCAAGATGTGGACTCTCACCTTCACCTGGCCCAGAATATCATTTTACTAAGTAGCATTGATAACACACCTTCATGCTTTCTTCTGTAGTCATCCTCATATTTAGAAGCTCYTTATAAAAATCATCAAAGCCTTTAAAACATTCTCTGACTGACTTGCATGACAAAATCTCCCTTTCACCRTTGAGCTAACATTACTGCATATCCATCAATGATATCTGTCACAGAATTGCAAGGTTCAGCTATCTGCTGACATGCTTATGAGGTTGTCTAATCCTGCCCAAAGCAAGCCTACATGACAGTGAATTAAGTTCTCTGAGTTGCTTCTGTAGACTACATTTTCCACCTTTCTAATCACTGTGAAATTGTACCGCAGTAAACATTTTTTTTAAATGTGAGGAAAAGTGCAGTATAGAAACAGTTCAGTATGATTAGATCATATCTAATCTTAAGATTTGAAATGGCTAAAATGTGTTTGGATTACACCATTTTTAAAACTGGTTCCAGTTAAGTTGTTTAAATTCATATAAACAGATTCACCTTTTCAATTCTCCTTCAGTGTCAATTCCTTTAATTTAAAATGTTATCTTCAGTAATTCAAACAGGAATTCCACTGAGGTGRATTTTYTTGTTGTTGTTACACAAGTTTTAGATGGAGYACAATTAGATGTTGATTTTCATCTGCTGTATCAAAAAGGTGAAACTCTATGCTATGATCAGAGAAAATTGGATGGAGTTCATACATAAGTTCAAATCTTAAAAATTTATAAAAGTTATATGAAGCACTCCTGGTTTCTTTAACAAACACAAAATAAAGCTTGAGTACTTAAAATTGTGGATCTTTTCAATATATAACAGGAAAACTTAGTTCTTRAATATTAACAATAGAGACTTTTATTACTATGACTGCTGTTTATTTATTGTAACAAGATCTTTATTTAAGAGAAAAGCAATAGTGATTAAACTGGAAAGTCTGTGATCTGGTTATTTCATGAGTACCAGAAGGGCAGGGTGGACCAGGAGAGAAATAAACCCCAGSAAGGAAACAAAACACATAACAGTTCTTATCTTGCATTAATATCTCTCCCMTATAAGCAGGAAATAAAATGTATTAAGGGGAAAAAAATGAGACAGACATAAATACACACTCGCAGATCCCTTCACCAAGTAAGTGATAGAGTGTTTAAAAATTCGTATCTATAAAAAATAGATCYATGATAAAAACCTTCTGTGGAAGATGTTCAGTCAGTTTGCAATAAATAAGGATCACTGTATCATCAAAGTCTGATTGTTTCCTTATATTCCCCTGTCTAAGAAACTTAATAATTATCCCTTCAGAAGAAATCTTTTGTTTCTTTAGAAGGTCACCTTTGTAGACATTAATACAAAAGAGAAACTGAAAACCCAAAGAATAGTCCGCTCTGTTGGTGCTATGGCAGCTGCAGGGATGCCTTAGTTACAATACCATTTTACTTCAGTAAGCTCTCAAATTTAGCAGGTTTTAGCCTGGATACCACTAGGCTTGTCAGTCTTTTGCCTGGAGAAATAAACACATTTTTAATCTAGAGTCCTCATTCTCCTTCCCCTCAGCTACAGTTCTTGTCATATTCTCTTAGACACAAAAAACACAAAATCACATTTGAATTCTCCCAAACAGCAAAGAAGGGATTTTATGCAGAAACAGTCACGCTCACCACAGTAAGTAGGTGGCCCATTTAGAGTCATCTTTGCTTAGCACCTTTTTTGTGCTGAAATTGTCATATTACCTTGTCAGCAAGCCTAAAGCAATGCTAATAGATGGATAAGGCAGGAGACAGCTGAAAGACTACTACAAACATCAAGTGTAGTTGCTGTGGGCAGGATTCCATTTGTGATTGTCAACACTGGTATATATCCCACATTTTCTAACTGCATTTCTCCACCTCACATCTGAATTAGATTTCAGAATATCTGAAGTAGCTTAAACAATGCAAAATAAATAAAAACAGCTGTTTGCCATAATTTCTTCCTCTTCAGCCTGGACTCTTCACAGATACTTCAATGAAGCAAATAAAAATGAAAYGACCAAATAATAATTACTTATCAGCATAGCACGAAGATTATAATCAAAATGTTTACCTTGTAGAGAGCACAGACAAGAACAGTGATGATTAACCTCTGGCATGCATGCTAGAATTGATTTCTGGTATTCATTCCAATAGCACATCATCTGCTTTTTGGGCATGATTCTGGGAATCGATAGACTCCCAGTGAGATGATAGAACTTCTTGCTGACTCCTTAGCCCCATATGTCAGAGASAAAGTGTGGTTTGTGGGGAAGAGAAAACAAGCACTAGCATTGATAAATTTGCATTAGCTGGTTCCAGCCAGGTATACTGAAGGATGCTGTTCAGAAGCATTCTTTCTCTTCTATGTTACTTCCATAAAAYTCTCCTGTGGACAATGACAACAGAATCTTTCCAATTTAGTTGAACCTTCTACATTATATATATCCACTATATGTACATGTATATGTACGTATATTTGAGGTATATTTTCACTGGAGAGGACTTCTGCAAATATGAACATAAAAAGACAAGTTGAAAGACTGCCTGCCTGTCTCCAAACTGAGGAAGTAAAGCTCTCCTCCCCTGACAGACTTACTTTCTTGCTATGTTAAGACAACTTGCATTTCTCTCTCTTTCCAACATGAARTGTGCTGATGAGCTACCCCAGCTGGCTYCTGGAACTTCAAAGTCYGCTAACACAATGTAGAAAGTAAAAAAGGAAATAGAAAATAAAATGAATGTATTGATAGGGCATCCTCCTCTTCTACCTCCTTGATGCAGYAAATGAAAAAAGGAGAGACTTATTCAACAGYGGACAGCAAATAGCCTGCRGCARCAGACATTATGGACAAAGAAGATAWGAAAGTAGCAGGGGGCTGACCAGCAGCTTTGACAGATACAATGATGAGGACACTGGTGTGAAGCCATACTAAAGCATTTTCACCATGGAAGCAAGAGGGAAACCAGAGAGGCACATGTTCTTGGCATTTCATACTTTATGATCATAAAATCAGACTGTCTTTAATCACAATAAATGGAACTATTTGCAAGAGAAGTTTTTATGAAGCATAAAAATAACAGAATCAGACCATAGGCTGTTAGCAGTATTTCCTTTGAATCTAAAACAAAACTGATTTTAAGTCAGGAAAGTTTAGTTTGATCAACTCCAGAAATCAAATAGAAAAAGACATCAAATCATCTCTTCAGTTTCCCTGAAGCTGTGGGACCTAACTGTCACAAAAGGTTGCCTTTTGCTGCAGGGTTGTGCTGTTGGAAAGCTTGACCTACACAGCAGTGGCTGCTCTGGGCAGTCCCCTCTTTAGCTTTTTCCTYGGCAGCAGGCTGTTTCTCTGGGTGACTGCTCTGCTCCACTCCGAGACCCAGCTCCTCCAAAGCACCATGCTTTSGGCAGCCATGGCAGCCATCAACACGTTCTGGCTCTCAACAACAGCAGGAAGAAATGAAAGAGAAGCTGAATGCCCAGCAGCAGAATACAGCCTTCACCCATCCAGTACACAGATGCAACGTAGCTGCTTGAAACCTTTCAGACTTACGCTTATTTCCCATGCCTCTTATATACATATGAAATAAAAGGAAGTACAAGGTCAGCAGTGGTGGGAAGTCATCGCYACCTGATGGCTGATGGTGAGCAATGATCCCTGTTAATGATCCCTAGTTTTGGCTGAGCAACAGCAGTCCTCTGTCTTTCTACATATTTATCTTCATCTTTAAAATTTTATTTAAAATAGAATACTGGAGGGTTGAAGTCTCATCAAAATTACTTCCATTGCACATTTAAACCAAGGACAGGAGTTGCATTTCTGGGAGGAGGTAAGGTACGCCTGCTTTGACACATCAGTACAATAATCCCAGCACCAGGACCGTATTTCGTGCCCAGTGTCCCATTTGGGCATAACGTGCTGCAGGGTATGCTGAGGTCTTCCTCAGGCTTCCTCTGCCTCTACCACCAGAAATGTCTTTATTCTTGAAAGRCAGTTGAAAGATTGAGCCCACAGATTTCACACTACTCAGTTCACACAGACATGAACTTACATGACTGTTGTCTTAAAGTTTATTAGGACTCCAGTTTCTTAACATGTGACTCCTGTTTTCCATGGTCAATGAATCTGAAAATGTTGAACTGGAACATGCTGTATTCCACTACTGTACTACAAATTCTCATATTTAACAGAAGACTTGTCTTTTAATATTTAATGGAACCAAAACACTAACATGGCTACATATAATAAAGTGAATTAATAAATTCACTCAATGATAAGTGTTCCTGACTAAAGTGTGTATCTACGCAGTTTATTGAAATCACATATTTACAATATTTGTATTTTATTTCAGCATTCTTTGCCTCAGAACTCATACAAAACCAAACAAGTTTGATATTTTTTGAGCACACTGTATTCTTAAAGGTTGAAGTGTTAATAACAGTTACTGTTATTTGCAGTTTGCAGAAATGTTCGCAGAATATTTACTGGAAGACATCCAAAGGTTTCCTTGCTCTTTAATAGAAAATCTGTACATATCTGTACTGTACAAATCTGTACTGTATTTTAAATGATTATCCAGGGATAGAAGACTAGGTATAATATATGCACTAATTAGACACAATATCTATCTCTTTAAAAAACCCAGCTTTTTAAAAGTACAAATTAAACCCAATGTCATTAATTTTCTTTAATAAAGGAATAAGGCAACATCTTAACTCAAATAAAATATTTGTGTATATTCTTCATTCAGATGAGTCCCAGTCACTACATATATCTCAATCCTCTCTTTTCCCAAATTTAAGTGTTACAGTTTTAAAACCAAATAGTTAAAAAGCAAATAAAAACATCATTWTCTATAGGAAATCTTATCTATAGGAGTTTCCATTACTGTAAAAAATGGAGATTATCATGAATATTTGTGTGACATAGTAAATAAAGTATGATATGGGTATTTATGGGTGATTACACAGGGCCAATAATTAGRCAACCATCCTCCCAAAATTGCATGGTTTAGACTTGATTTATTGGCTACATTATTATGACAGTGATCTATCCAACAGTCTTGTGATTCAAAATGGTGAACTGGTGAATACTATAGATTGCTAGCGACTTGATAATAAGCCTGGGGAAAGAAGCTGAACTATATCTTCATTATCTCAGTAAAACAAGCTTTCCTATTTTTATAGCAGTCTTTTCCACCTGTCCTAGCACTCAAACATRGAGAGTAAAAATGAATATTTGACATGAGATTTCAGGAATGCCTTGTACAACGATATTAATATTTTCATATATCTACTAGCAATACCAAACCTAGAACATTTTAGGATTGTGTTTAGCTTTTCCACAGATGTCTTCACAGTAGTGGCTCATAGGTACCCTGTGTTCAACTAATGTATCTCTTCCTTGTTTGGTTTCAAAGTGCTGAGCTCTTGCTATTGGTTTTTCATACCTACATTGTATGCTGTTAAATTTCATTCCATTTCTGTTATTCCAGTTGCCACGGTATCTATTTCTTTCCTATATGAGCCTTTAATCCTCTTCCGTATTAGTAATATCTCTCAGTGTTTGCTTTCAGCAAAATTTCATTAGCATACTCTTTTTGTGTCACAGTCATTACTGGAAATATTAAATAAGACAGATTCCAATACTGATCCTTTAAGAATTACAATAATACCCTCCCTCCAGACAACAGTTCCTCTTCTAGCACAACCAGGGTTTTTTCCTGCTTTCGCATTTTATTCACAACTTTTACTTTACAGAAGCCTAATAGATAGTATCTACAGCACTTTCTACTGGTTAAAACGKTGGTTTTAATCAACAGAAAGATATTCACTCAACGTGCTTTATCTTTAGTAAACTYAGGTTGCAGTTTGTCCCATTTTCCATTTCTGTCTACTTACATATATGTCTTTCTTAAAARTATGTTCTAGAGCCTTGAATATTGTTGAGGTCACTCTAATGTTTTCTGGTTATCCTTTTTTCCCCTTTCTGAAATACAGGCAAGAGGTTTGCTTTTCAGTAGTGATACACTACCAGTTGGCAGCTTTATTAAAAATCCTTGCTGCTGGACATGCAATTTCATGTGCCAGTTCTTTYAGAACCCAGGGACAGAGATTATCCTGTCCCTCCAATTTCAGCGCTTTAAGCTCTTTGAGTTTTTCTTCTACTTCACATATGATAATTTCCATTTCTATATCCTCATTCCATTTACATACTACAATTCTCTTTTCTAGATAGTTTTATCTTTAAGTGCCTGGCAAAGCAATTCTTATTAGGATTTATTTTCATAATAAAGGTCCTTTGATAAATCACAGTTCTATGTTAATTATTAAGCTTTGCCACAATAAATTAAAAACCCATAGTTTTGGGGTTTGTGGGGGTTTTTACAGCCAATTCTATATATAAACTTTACTGTGAAAGGAAAGAAACAGTTACGCATCCATGCGGGTAATAGTGCTATGACAATGTTTCTACTATCAGTCCATGCACTGTTTAGAATACAAATACATCTGAAAATAACTGGATTTGTAAAGTGCAAATGGCAGAACTGAACAGAAAACACTGCAATTAAATGACTTGCAGGATTAGGGATTTCAGTCTTGTTATCGGACTATTTTATTCAGGAGCCTCCACYGCATCCCTCTGAGCTCCAGAGGACAGAGTTAGGCTTTTGGGGAATTACAGAACTTCACAGACTAAAGTTTAGGATTGTGGGTGGCTTCTCCTGGGCTAAAGTGAGGTAATTCCCAGGGTAGGGTGAGCTCCTGTGGGCTGTTTAGGAAACAGTTATAATTACGCTGAGGGTTTTCCAGGGTAGGGCTCGTAAGAGTCACTGGGCTAGGGCTGTGAATTAGGACAGTATAATTTTTAGCAATTTCTCCTAATAAATGGACAATTGATAAACAGTCTGTTTCTTTTGTATTTGTCATATGATAACTAGCTTCCACCTTCAGCTACCTGTATGCGAGCCCTAGATACTCAGAAAGTGGGTGTGGGCAAATGGCTACTCCACCAGCCTTGGGTTATCTCAGAGAACCTAATGTGAACAAACTCAGGTAAAGAAAAAATTAAATACAGGCCTTATAAGGAGATCCTGGGATATCCCGATTTGTTTTTTTCTCAAATTGTGCCTGTATGTGATTTTCTGTGTGCAAATTATTGAGTAGCTATAATGACATGTACAAAGTTTACGTACTGTATACCTAATAACAAGGATATAAGGAAAAATTGCAAGACTATGTTGCCTGGCAGAAAATTACACATAAGACTCAAAGTAAGATCTAAAGAAATTATTTTAAAGAAAAAAAAAWTATTATTGTTAATTTTCTCAGTTTGAACTCTGTGCACTTTTGTATGAAAAATGACAAAGTGTCTCCCTTTTACACTCATTTCCATTATAAAAGTGGGGTTCGGGGGGAGAAAAGCATGAGAACAAAAAGGTAAAGAACAGAGTATGTGGTGAAGAAAGACAGACCAGAAATGGAATAAATGTGGAATAATTTAAAAAGAAAATGCATACCTGAGAAAAAAAAAGAGAGGGAATGAATATGTGTAGGAGAAAAAAGAATGAAGGTTAGATTCACAGAATTAAGTGAAAATGAGAGATCTGGTGCTCAGGGTTTTCAGCCTGATTTTGTTCAGTCCTACAGTAGATGATTAATAGAAAAATAAAATTTATGTGGGGCACTGAAGGAGGGGGAATTTATATTTCTTTATGCTCATAATAATGCTTCCAGAATATAGCATTGTATAGTTAATAAAAGTTACTATATATGATCCTAATTCATTGGGCAGAAAGCCTTTGCCTTCATCACATGGAACTGTATAACAACACAAGCATTTTAGCAATTCATGAAACAATAGACTTGTTGCTCAGAAAGAACTCCCCTCTAAAGGATGTTACCTGTGTCAAAACAGAGCAATCATCAATGTAATGCTGTGTAACAGTCCTGGGGCTGTTAATACTTACACATGCAATTTAGGCAGTCTTAAACCACGCAGAAGTGAGGATAAACGTCTTCCAATGAAGATTCAAAGTTTGAACTGGTTGATATGCATCTCCTTCAGCAAAGACTATTGGAAGCAAAAATAATTAAAGATGAAATCTGGCCTTATTTATGATCATTTTAGACTGACATAATGCAGAAGAGTCTGCTCTGACTTTCCACCAGAGTAAAAAAAAAAAAAAAAGCTCTGCTTAATTTAATGAAATTACACTAAATTGATATCAGTATAGTCAACATAAAAGAAAAACTCATAAAAGAATCATACCAGTGTGTTTTTCCAGCAGAGCAGAATCTGGCTCACAGATGTTCACGTGCAGGCAGATGGCGTGCATACGTAATACATGTACAGGACAGAAATTCAGGCATATACAATGACTGTTAAAAGCATAATTGGATTTCCCAGATGACTTAAAAGGAGGGTTTCAGTATATACTCAGATATTTTTTTCCAAACCTTGGTGCCCCACTAAATCTTTTCAGATATCAGAGTGACTTGACTGTAAAGACAAGGAACACCCTGAACTGTTGGCATTTTCTAAAGACAAGACTCTTTCTATGTAAACATGGAACTGGGGCATAGATTACCTGGAAATTTTAGTCAAAATGCTGTAGAGAAAACCACAAGGGCAGTTGACTCCTCCTCAAATTCAGCCCCCCAAAATCACCTGGGGCAAGCACAGGTCCTGCCTTTCATGTCGCTGCTTTGCTGCCTGTGTCSCCTCACTCTCTGCTGTTCTCTCTGTCTGAACAATGAAAGTCTAGATTAAACAAATATAGTATTTCCATTTAAAGCAAGCAGCACTCTAGCAGCAGRAAGCTCTGCCTGCCACCCTGTGCCCCCCGTCTCCCTCACAGGGCTCCTTCCCTGCCTTGCAGCGCAGCAGCAGCCATTTTGCTGTGCAGAAGGAGGTGTGATGATGGAGCACTCCCCACACCGTCCTCAGCTGTCTCCCTGGCATCTAGGGGCTGGTGTGTTCCTCAGGRCAAGGTGAGGGAGATTTTCATGGCAGCTTTCTCACTCGTGTGCAGGTTGGGGTTGCTCAGGGGTCCCTACATACCTGCCTGCCCTGGTGCCTCAGCGGGACCCTCCCTGCYCCCAGAAATAGAAAAAAAGACACCAAAATATGGGGTAGCTAAAGTGGGCATTGCATGGTGGGGAGCCGTTATTCACCCTCCTGTCTTTAGGCCTTGTGTCTCTGCCCTGTGCGCCTGGGGCAAGAGAAGAGCACCAAGGGCCACCCCAGCATGTCAAGCAGCAGCTGCCACTGCTGGAGATCTGTCCAGGAAGCGAGAGCCCGTCCTTCACAGAGGTGCTGCCCCAGGGGAAGCACAACATGGCCGCTCCTGAGGTGGCAAGAGAAGCGCTCCCACCAGCCTGGCAGACGGTGCAGGGCAGCAGCGCACAGGAGGAGCAGGCACAGCACTGGGAGGATCCCAGGCCTCAGGGGGAGAAGCCGCTGAGGAAAAGGTTAGTTTTTTTTAACTAAGGAGGAGTTGTTTTGTGGCTCTTCTGGCATTGCGAGGGTCTCGGGTGCAGCTAAGAACTTGGCACTGTCATGGCGCCTGCTAGTTTTGTGGTACSTGGGGTTGTGGCAGCAGCTGGTGGCTCCTGTGGCTTGTTCTGACTGAAACTTGGGCAAAAATGAGAGTGGGAGCGGAAGATGGGCTAAACCTGGGGGATTATATTCTCTCAAAAAATAAGTCTCCTAGAGCCCTCTGCTCCGCACTCCTTCCTTGGGCCAGGAGGCTGCTTCAGCCTCCTTAGCCTGACACTGCAGAGTTTTATGYGCTGTGGTTATAAACTCTGCCTCTGTGAGAATAAAAGGGTAGGGGAAGGAGGGCAGCAAGGGCTAACAGGCCCTGGCACCACTAGCCCTGCTCGGGAGCCCGGCACTGACAGCTTCATCTGTGTCATTGCTGGATTTTGTTTGCCAGCCAGGGCCCCCCCTGGTTGGAGCTGATGTTCTGCCTCTTGCCGTCTCTTAAAACTCATGACAAAATTTTGCTGTGTTGCGGGTAGATCTAGATAAAGAATTCATGAAATGGGTTTTGGGGGAGGGGTGTTTTTTCAACRGAGTGCTGTTTCTAGAAATTCAAATTAAACTAGACAGTTCTGTCAAGAAAATGTTATAAATTTCTGCCAGGTCTTATTCCTTTACGCCAGGCATTTATGCTTTGTTTCTGTCACAGTGGCAGGTGGAAGTTTCATATGGATAAAAGTAGTCTTGGCGAGGACTAATTAGCAGGATATTATGCATTAGGTGCYGGTGTGCAAGGGCAGAACCAAAGCAAAACTCATGAGGAAAAAGAAAAGGCTGCAGTGATTAATTTGTCCTGCTGCTGATTCTGTTCTTAGTGACCTGTAAAATCATCACAGCATTTAGTGTTTACAGTGCATCAGGCATATTAATAAAGAAAAATGTAAATGTACAATATATTTGGAAAGAATTGAGTTGAAAGCACTGTTTCAGGAAGTGCAGCCATGTCCAGAAAAAAACTGCTGCATTGTGCATGCATACTCTATGTACAGGGCTCTGGTTTTCAGAGTACAGTACATATGCCTGAGGGGCTTTTGATTTACTGGGTTTTTGTGATGGCTGAAAATCATCTATTTAATGTCATTATGATAGCAAAGGAAACATACTTAAATTGCTTTTCAGAGAGGATAAAACATATAATTAAACATTTTTCAGACTTCTTTTTAATTATATGGGGTTTACTTTTTATCTTTTACTTGAGCCCCTGGATGTCTTTGTATAAACAGACAATATGATTTTAATTAATAGCCAGTAAAGACCTGAGGATAGAAATAGAATCCTACAAAAAGATTTCTGCTGTGCTTTATTATACGAACAAATCTCCAAAGGAGACTTTTAATGTCCTAGTTTTTCTCTCTGAATATTCTTATTCCTCTGGGTGGAATCCAGTTTGGACAGAGGTTAGTGCACATGATGTCTGGCTGGGTCATTTTGCTGGCAGGTGTGACTGCACTTGCCTGTAGCATTCTTTCTCTTTGTTGGCAAAATGGTGTATTTTTGACCCTGCACATCCCTTTTTCTCTCTGTTGCCAGCAGGCTGTGTGCAGTGCTGGCACAGCCAGAGTAATTCCAGAGATTTTCCTGCAGTGAATTCCTCATGAAACTCGGGAGTCCAGCAGGGCATTCCAGGCTATGGAGTGAAGTGTTGCTGCTGTTTCCTCTTTACGTACAGCAATGATACATACTCGTTTCTGGAGACCACTCTTACTCCATGAGTTGTGTTTGGGATGGCAAAAGACTAAGAACATTTGGGCACTTTGCTTCATGTAAAGCTATAGGGGCGCAAGCAACTGACTTGAAAAATGAAGCAGCTCTCAGAACTTCTCTAAGAAGTTCTCCCGAGATGCCAGGTCAGGGAGGTACAAGTCACTTCTCATSCATCCTTTATCAAGAATAGGGCGACAGTTGGATAAATTTAGCCTCAAATCTCAATAGACTCTCACTGCTCTGTCTCTACACAGATAATTTTATCAAAAGTRTTTGTTCTGCCTGCATTGTTTCCAGTGTTTGAAATTTCAGATGCAGTCTATTTCCAAATGCTCTGTTATTCTTCATACAGGTTTCATTTTCCTTGGTCTCTCTGTAAGCAATCTGGTATAATTACTTGAAAAAAACAATTCAGTTCTTTTTAAAGAGAGCTGGCATTAAACCTATTTTGAGTGCTTTGCATTGAAGCTGAATACTCAAGATGATGGCTTGAGTGACTTCTGTTTTCTAAAACAGAGTGCTGAATATCTTTTATGAGAATGATAATGGACCAAAGAACAATGATTTTTCCCTGATATATCTCATTTAATGCTACTGAAGTGAAGGTGGAACTGAGTAAAATCTTATGCACAGATACTTGGCTTTCTACAGAAAGAGGATCTATTTGTATTCATTTTCTAAAGATGCACAACAGTATGTGACATACATTATTTCAGTTCTAATGTGCTCAGTCTGTGCAGTGCTTTTCTCTAACTCGGGGCGGGGTGGTGTGTGCTAGTCCAGGAAAAGGTTGCCTTCATCCCAGAACTTGGGACCAAAACAAGTCTCAATATTTTCTGAATTAGTTCCCTGTGTTCACTACAARGCCTGGAAAGTAGCTTTACAGGTGTGACTAACAGTATGGCACTGGGAGGTATAAGAACTGGGCACGTGCAGTTARGGAGCAGAGAGTGCTTGTGCTGACACTACAAAGATTGATGCTTGTCAAACTACAGCGTGAGTTAGCTGCAGCAATGAARTAGAATATAGATATAGCCCTGCTATACGCACCAGCAATTCTCAGACTTATTTGTCCCTTCTTACAGTGGGATTTACCTTGGTTTGAAACAGAGCTAAGGTCTGTCTGAAGGCTGAGCGGGATGGTTTCTAATACGTTGTGCCACCTTCGAATCAGTAGATGGAGCTCCAAGATAAATCGTTCTAGCCCTGAAGCATTGCAATCAATTAAACATACAGCTGTTCAGAAACGACAGTAGTTACAAGGCTAAATTATATCCTTAAATAGTCCCTAGGGRTTTATACATCTTATTCTAAAAATCTTATCATACATACATAGAGGTTTGTTAGAGAGAAAACAAAAATTAATTCTGTGCCTCTCTGCCAGATCTCTCTTGTGTCTTTCCAAGTGTTTAGAAGACTCTGAATGATAGCCAGTCATACAGGTACTCTTGGCTTCATTGCTTTTTCTTCCACAGCCTATTACAGTCTAATTTATAGAAACCTGCTTATGATAATTTCCTTTATTTTTCACCCTCTTAAATTCATTGCATTTTCCCCATATAATGTGAACAGTTAGTACTGACTTCCATGGTTTCTCCACTTCACCATTTTGGCCCTTGGTCTCCCAAATTATGGTCTATATTTAGTGCTATAATAATTGTTCAAAAATCTGACCCTCTACTTTAGTGCACTTTTTATTATTCTTCAAATTGTCTTTGACCTCTACTGTTCATTTATTTGCTAATTGTTCCCACTGTTAAAATGCATCACTGAGAACTTCAGGAAGTGGAGACTGCTGAGTGCCCGATAAAAAAATGCTTTGAGTAAAACAGAAGAAACATCAACAATGAGAATTACCCTCTTAAACTGTGGTGTCTACAAAAGACACAGTTTTCCAATAATTTTTTTATTGTGGCAGCAGTAGAAGATAAAATGTCAGAGCACAAATAAATGGTCTTAAAAGTTATTAATAAAATTACTGAGGATACGATAGGAATGAAAATTTGTTTTATGAGAATTTGAGCTTCAGTAAAATAATTGTCAGAGATACCAACTAATTAGAACATAGCAAGAAGATTACTGTGCAGCTTCTTTCCAGGTAAGTGATATTGGAAAGGGTTAGGAGGTTATGAGAACAGGCCCAGCTTTTTGGAGATGAAAGACAAGTTAAGGATTGAGTCTTGTAGGAAACCTGGATTAGGTCTGAATTAATGTCCTGTTGTTCACAATGGGGGATGGGAAATGCTGCTGGTTTTGTCTTGTATTTGGCTGTCTGATAACTTCATGAAGTACCAGTGAAGCCAGGGTTACTCTACTAATTTATTGAGACTTTAGCTGCATCCTGTTAGTTAAATAAATATGTATTTGCTTCTTYTGATGTGTGAGAAATCCACAGAGAAGCATTAGCAATGTTATATATTAATGTAAAATGAAATTAATAGTGATGTGAGTTAATAGGCTGGGCTTTGAACCTTGGCTGCAATAGGGAAGATTTCTTGCTTGTTCTTCCATCTCAGATAGAGGGATAGTAATCTTCAGGCAGGTGATGGAAAGATGCTGGGACCTAGCATTGTGAATCCTAGTAACGTGAATTGTTGGAGATGATGAATCACACACCTTGGGAACCTGGTTCCATCTTTACTTAGATTCCTTCTGGTGATTTTCCCAAGGCTGGACCTCACACTGCATCCCAGTTTACCTTCCTGTACCCTCGGAAGAATGAAACCCAGCTTTGTTAGAAGAGCAGATTGACAGTGAAAATGGTCGGACACAGATTTATTATGAATGTTTCTTGGAAAGGGCATTCATTAGAGCTGGAGTGCACAGCTGACAGTGAAAATTGAGATAATGTTTCCTCCCATGGGAACAATGCTGAGATATAGAGGACAGAACTCCTTACTTAGCTCCCTGCTCCACCATGCTGCAGACCCTGCTGCAGGCAGGAAAATGCAGATGTGTAGCCTTCTACGAGTCTCTGCTGCAAAATGGCTATGTTTTAGGGGACCAGCTCCCTCCCCTTCCGCTGACCTTGGAGGATGCTGGAGAGTCTGTGCATATAAAGAGCTGGGAATAAGCTATGTTTGCTACAGTTTTGCAGTGGAAATTTTTTCTGAGGTTCTGCAGAGTTCCCCTGCTGCGATCTCCTTGCAATATTTATGAAAATGTTTGGCTAAGCTTGTGAGGCCCTGTAAATCCCCAAGAGATCTGCATGCAGGATTTCCATTGATGCCACTTGCAGTTAACTTTCACCAAAATCCTTGAGTATCCAAAAAAAAGACCTTAAAGGGGAAGCCTTTAAGAAAAGGGAATTAATTAAGTAGAAAAAGCAAAACACCTTCTGCTGTTTGAAAATTCAATTCCATGTAACTGTAACCCTTGGTACTCAGAGCAGCAACTTTAATCAGAACTGTGGCTGATTTTTTTAGCTGTGTTTTGTACTGCAGTCCAGCTTTGCTATTAAAACCCACTCTTCCGTTATGCCTTGGAGAAGAGATGGCTCTGTTGGGAATAACACAAAACACATATATTGGATTTCTTTTTTTTTAAAAAGAGGTTAAAATAGCAAGAGCAACCTTGTCACAGAGCACTGGCTGGGGAGCAGCTTGCGGAAGCTAATAGCCCTTGGCCTTGCCTTCAGTGATCCAGTCTCACAGGTGGTTGTCAATCCCTTGGAAATACTCTCAGTGTTGATTGTTATTTTTAATTATTAAGGTAAACATTGTAAGTTAGATGAGAGCTAAGAAGTATCGCTTTCCAGTTAAACTAATATCTGAAATACATTAATGGTGGAATTTCCATCTTTTAAAATCCTTTGGGATTTTTGGAAAGAAAGGAAAGGACAGACACGTATATGATGAAGTTTAAGCAGAGAAGCCATATGATTTTGGTAAGAAAGTGCTGTGGAACACAATCTGAATTCTTAAGCCAGCACAGATGAATTTGACCGTGAACTCCACGATCAAAGCTAGTTCAGTCTCCATGTGCCTACCGAACAGTATCTGCAGGGAGAAAAGTATGTATGTTCCATGTAAAACATTTCTTTTCATTCCTTCACGTCAACTTTGGTTGCATGATGTGGAGAAATAAGCTGAATGAGAATAATATCAGAAAGTTTCACAGGAAAAAAGGAAATAYAGGATAAATCAGGAGTCTTTGACATTTCCCTTTCCACCAGGCATAAACTGGCAGAGTAGCAAGCACTCATTATAAGCAGTGCTCTAGGAGAAATTCTCCTGGAAAGATACTGAATGTTCATTTTTTTCATTGCACCACCTGCCCCAAGGCCAAACCTGTCCAGAATTTTAAACAAGCAGTCCCAGGCAAAAGTGCCAAAACCAGCTACAGCTTATTTGGTTTTTCTTGAGTAGGTACAGTTTGCTCACAGACACTGAAGTTTCAGGGAGCTTGCTCTCATACATTTGTTCATGTGAGTAAAAAAATCTAGTACTGAGCAAAAATATATCAGCAACAGGAGGGAAAGGCTAAGGGGAGGGGACCCATGTGCTACTGACAGAGTTAAAAATTACACTATATACCATATCCTTTCTTCTACATCCTATCAGCAGGACCCACAAGACCTTGCCAGAAGGCAAGAGAGGCTGAGAGCTGTAGCACAAACTGCATAACAAAACTGTCGCTCCTTCTTGATGTTTTGTCTTTCTGCAGCCTCTGCCTGGGAATCCTGGAGCCTTCTGGTCACTTCCTCATTTATGATTCTGCAGGACTGCAGCCTCTCCCTGGAAAGGTTTCAAAGGAATTAGGGAAGAGCAAAGAAATAAGGAAACAAATGCAGCAACAGAATTCCAGCTCCTCTCATAAACTGCTTGCTGGCCTAAGCTTTAGCTGGAATTTCAAGGCAAATGTTAATGGTTGATAAGACTTATAGTCATGGGAGGTTTTTTTTAATAGAAATAGCGCTGATAATAGAGTGAATGATTCAGGAAATGATTCACTTTTAGTCTAAAACTTCAAAGATAGGCAGGCTAGGCTCATTTACTGGAGAAACCGCCCATGTGAAATAATACGCCTGAAAGCTCTCTGACCAAGGAGACAGCTTATTTCAGAGATAGTCATCCAAGACCTCAGCTAGTGTAAATCAGCATAGCTTGACTGATTGAACCCTGTGAAAACATAATTGGGTAGTGTATCCCCTCCACTCCATTTCTTGGAGAGAGGTAAGGACAGACTAAGAGGAGAGAAGCTGTCACAAGTAGAATTCTACAGTAGTGACATAATGAAAGAGAAATAAATTTGTGAAAGGATTCAGACCAGATTGGAACAATAAAAAAAATGCAATATAGCTACTCATTTTCAAGAAAGTGTCATAAAAAGGCTGATCAAAAACCATCCCACTTTGCAGTACAAAAGATTAAGTAAAATGATGCCATTTTCAGTGGAAAATTGTAGGGAGAAAAAAGCAAAAGACCTCAGCTCTCGCTCTGCAGAGTAATTAYGAGGAGGTACCCAGTCAATAGCTTTGTTCTGTCAGATATCATGATAACATATACAAAGATAAAGCCAGACAGTCTGTTTGACTAGACATCACTAATATAAACCCCATAATTTAGAAAATACCTCTCCAGATTCCCTCTCCAGATAGAAATCTGCTAATGAACCATGATTCAGTTATATTCCTAATCAGGAGAATTTCTTTCAAGCTGCGTTCTAACTGGGCAGTATTTTGCTTCATATGTCCCAAAGACCAATTAAGCATTTTGTATTCAGCTATGCTAGAGAAAATGAATGTACCATACAAAAATGCTTAATTCAATTTTGAAGAGAAAAATAGCTTATGTTCTGCTCATTTCAGTAAAAAGCCAAACTGGATGATTTACGGGACCTCTCTAAATTTGAGTTCTACAAGGAAGAGAGCAGGGCAATTGTAAGTCTGGGTGGCAGCATGACAGTTAGCAAGATCAGCCATTGAAGAAATTGGTGCCTAATCTGATTTTGCAGCATGTCAGTCACAGTATGCTAATACCACAGTCTTTAGTGGGCCTTCACCAGAYGTAGATTTGGCCCATTTACCTTAGCTAGAAAGTCTGGAAAGGGTGAAGTCCTATCAGTAAAACCTGGAAATGGCTAGGAAGCATAAACTCATCCCCTAATAGAAGGCAGGTCTTTGTAACCCTCTTCTCTCATCACAGCCACATGGATCTACTCTAGGCAGCTTTTTTTACCAGGTGTGAACTCTGCATTAAAATCTTCACTGCCTGAGTTTACATTAAATCCTATCCATCCTTGCAAAGAGAAAATACAGAGGAAGTCCTAAAGCAAAAATATCCATATGGCTCAGAATCGGAATACAATCCAACCTCTGCACCAGACTTCAAACAGTGAACTACTATTTTAATAAATAGCATTTTGCAGGAAGATCAGTAAAAAGCTTTCACAAAGGTTCTCTTTCTCTCCTGGTATAAGCAGGCAAGCCATTTCACTTCAGCCAGAGAAGGATCATCCTATCAGCATCTTAATATTAGGGCTTAATTGACATCAGACCATTTATCAGTCCAGGTTTCTCCCCAAAGATAACTGGGTTTRTATCTTGGTCCATTAAAGATTAAAAAGAACGTGTGCGAGACAGAAAAAAAAAGCTCTTTGTTTATGTCTGTGAAGACCTTTTGTTGCCAGGTATTTTGGAGCATCTTTTTAGGCTGTTTTTTTTGATGGCTTTTCTGATGGCTTGAATTCTGATTATTTATTCTCAGGAAGTCAGTATGATATTAGTTCCACTGATCTTGTTGACTTTGTTTTCATGTGCAGCAGGTAACACTGGGGAAAAGCAGGAAAGATGGAGTCATTATGGATTCTGAAAGAAGTAAAAACAAACATCCACCACAGAGCACTTCGAAGAACATAGGAGACCCTGCAGCACAGTTCTGCCATAACAACCCCCTCATCCCCACAAGCTTTATCTTTCTGAGTGGAAAATTTGCAGGGCAATACAGACAAGCTTGTGTGAGAGGTGCAGACTAAGCCGCTAGGTAAAGCCAAGTAAGCCAGTGCTTTCCAGCAAAAGAAAAGACAACTAGGAAATGCACAGTGCTGGACAGAAAATCTTGATGGATTCCAGTTCCCTGATCTACTCAGTCTTGAGGGAAATGTCACTCTAGGTAAGCATTAGCCTCTGTACCTGTGTACTCAGTCTATATTTGAGTTTTATGAATCAGCTGTAGAATGGGCAAGGTTTGCAGTGGTATTTAGATGCTGGAAGCTGCTGCTAGGTAGAYAGGAAATTTTTCCCAGATGTCTAGGGAGAGGAGATACTTAGTTCCAAGGGAGGTCAGGCAGGTCTTTCCTACTAGGAAAAGTATGTCACTGGATGCATATTTCTGTGTTCTGAAATGATTTTGAAAGTCTGATCCTTGTTTTGTTTAGCTCAAGCTGCCAAAGCTCTTCTTCTAAACACTGCAGCTCCCAGGCTAGACTCAATAAAATCCAAGTTAATCAAAGTTGATTAGTAAAGTGGCCATCAGAAAATACAAAGCAGACACGCTCCCTCCTTTTCCCACACCCCTCTTATCAGATCCATATGGAGCATGCCACATACTTATCTACATGTCTTCCTATACATAAGTTTAAGGCACAAGGAGATACCTCGCCTGGAGATGTCTGGGATTTTGCTTCCTTATTATGCCCTATAGGATGTAGCAAATTTAATCTTTTTCAGCTGTGAGCTCAGCACTGCAACTCCTTATTAAAGAACTGTTCATCTTTCCTGAAGCATCCAGAGATTTCTTGGCATGAGAAGGTTCCTGTCTGTGATAAGTTTTTTTTTTACAAATTGAGGCTGCTTTGTATTGCAAAGGAAAATCTGTTTCATCTGGTTTCTTCTTCAGCTTGTTTGTTATATGGTAGAGCGCTTAGATAGAATGCAAGGGMGAGAACAGGAGCTCCGGTGCTTAGGGAAGAGCATGTAGATGACCTTAATTTTGCAGATCCCCAAGGTATCAATCACATGAAATGCAAAGATTTTGCAGCAAAAACATGACATACAAGACTAACATATCAATGGAACCAAAGGTGAACAATCCAACTGTTATTAGATAGTTTTCCCTATGCAGCACTAAAAAGCTAAGGCACTGCCACTAAAAAAAGAGCAAGGGAAGTCAGAGAGGAAAAACATGCACACACTTCTATGCTTATTTCAGACGGTGGAACTGGAATATCTTATTCATAGCACGTGCTAGTAATTGCTATTTTACAGCACTCCAAACTACATTAGGGTTTGCACTGATGCATTTGCACATTGATAGCTTTGCACTGATGTCCTCTAAAAGCTGCTTTTCTCCCCAAACCTAATATTGCAAAGGAGAGACTTGCTGAGCTGTACTAATACGTAGCTCTGCAAACTCAGATGCTGACATTCATACGATGATCTTACTGGCTAAGTGCCATGTTAAGAGATTGAGTGCCGATTTCATAGAACCAGAAGATGAAACCAGGTGTCCAGGCTTTGATACTTGTATTTGACAGCTGGATTCATATCCCATCACAAGATCTCTCTATTAAAAGATATTGGCGTCTCCCAGTGAGGCAAAAAAACCCAAAAAGACAAGGGCAGAACTTCATATGAGAGGAGAAAGGTGAAGCAAAGGGAATAAAATATTTTGCCTGACTAACATACAGATGCAGAACAATTGGATTTGAATTCAGAATGGCACCTGTAAACCCAGGACTGAATGATCAGGTATTTTGGGGGCTGACTTCTTCCATGCCAGCTTGTCAGAAAGGCTGAAGCAGGCAGGCGGGTGTAGGGTCATCCCTACCACTGCAGGTACAGCAGCTATGAGAGGAAAACTGACTTTGTGTTGACTTGTATTTACTAACCCTCCCCTACCTGGCAGGGTTCCTCTGCTGAATGTAACAGGAATATTTTTATTTCCTCTGAGACATGATTTAAGGCTCCAGCAGAAATCAGAACAGCTGTGCAATGTGAAAAAGAGAAGGGACTGTACAAAATGCAAGGAAAAGGCAGAGTAAGTGAAAATAAAGCTGAGTGGGGTGATAGTGGGGAATATAAGGAAATGCAAGCATGACCCTTGCTAAGGCTGCAATCCAGAGCTTATTAATTTCTACAGACCTTTTCCCTTGTATTCAGTGGTCTTTTAACCAACTCCATATCTGGGGTGAGGATCAATAGAGCTTCTTTTTACCAGTTTCCCAGTGTATAAATGCTACTGGGAACCAGAAATGGAGGACATCATAATAATGTTGTTCCCCTCACAGAGGAGTGCTCTGCGTCATTGTGAAGAGCCCATCAGTCTACTCAAGGTGATTTGTAAAAAGATTTTTTTGTGGTGTCAGCATAGCTGCATATCAGGGAATGGAAGGACAGAGTGAATTATTGAGACAGATGGGCAAAATTTGCTTGAAGGACTAACTTAACTACCCAGTTAGAATTTGTTATATGCAGATACACAAGACTGAAAGAAAGTCTGGAAGAATACTGATAAATTGCTAAAATAAGGATTTTTTTATGAGCACTATGGATCCCCATATCCTCTACCTTATCCCACATACCAGATCATTCTAGCTTCCTGTGGAAGATCCACAGAGAACAAATCCAGAGATTAGAAACTTTGCCAAGAAAGGACTCATTAACTTATGTGGAGAGGCATTGTAAGTGGTTGAAGATTTTAGCAAAAACAGCACACGCTTTCCTGCCCCTGCCCAGGACAGCTTCTGTAGAAGAAACTGTTAAAGACAAAGATTATGCCTGATTATTTTCAAATGGAGAAATACTTTTATTAAAGGGGGCATATAGTTCACAGGCAATGTTATTACTCAATTTTTATATGTCTCATAAAACTCATAAATAGTAGTTTTTAGCAGCAAGTGTGCAAGTAAAGAACTGCACTAGGGCAATCCTCTGCAAAATAAAGCAATCAAAACAAAACAAAAGATTGCAGTGTTGTATAGAGGCTCCTAAAGGGTCCTGTGACTGTGGTTATAGTCAGCCAGGTGGGACTGCAAAACACCTAGAGCTCGACTTGCACATTTAATGTTCCTCTGCTCTGGCACAACAGCAGTCTTGGGGCAGAGCCATCTTGGGGCATCTGTGGCACTAGCTATGGCAAGAGGCATGGAGTGACAGGGAGGCAGTTGCTGCAGAAATCCCCAGCATGGTTTTCCTAGCCAGTCACACCTTGGGAAATAGGCACTCTTATGGTAAGAGTGAACTTGTTGGATTGCAGTTCCTAGTACTAGACTCTTTTCACTGGCCTTTCTTTAAAGCAGAATAAAAATGACAGGCAGTCAGCCTAGCTCTGTATTAGAAATTAATATGGCTGAGGAAATAATGTTTTCTAGAAATTAAAGGGGAGAATAACTACAAAAGCTAGTCACCAGTCTTGACTATGCTCTTTGCCACCAAAACAGCYTCATGTCCTTTATTAAGTTGTTCATGTAGTGAGATATAGAGACTAGAGAAAGAGAGAGAGAAGAATTGAAAAATCATTCCAGTTGTGATAAAATGATAAGCTGATAAATCAGTCCATGAGGAGCAGAACCACAGATGTACAGTGCAAAGCTCTGTATGCTACAGTGCATCTGAAATTACATTATTAGAGACTAGATTTGGCCATGTTCTGCACAGCAGAGCCTGAAACAGTCAAAAATCTGTTGTAATTATTCTCTGTTTCAGGAGTAGCCATTAAACATTCTGGTGTGAATTTTAACAAGCGGTATTCTGTGAAGGAAAGAGATCCTTCACTAGTGTGGGGTCTGAGGAAGAAAGACTTAACAGACAGTTCATAAGTCATGTGGCAAAGGCACAGGCTTACAATCCATACAGCTTTTAATTCAGTGCCCCTCTCTGCTGATTTCTGGTGTGAGCTTCAAAAAGCCATGACGGGTCACCCTGAGAAACCCTTCTTTGACTAGCTGGAGCAATTCCTCCTAGAGGTGCTCACATTTACTCCTGTCTCATCTGCCTCATCTGAGAAGACTGAATTCTCTGAGGTTGGAGCACTCACTTGCAGTGTCTACATGCTTCACTTCCTATGGCAGGCCCTGATCTCAGCAGGGGCTTGACATGTCACTGATAATGAAAACCGTAGYCACTAGCTTTGGTGAGCATATGTGGGAATGGTCTGACCTTGTTTCATGCCRAGGCAGAGGTGATGTTCAGTACTTTTCTTAAACGTATGTGATACAAATCAGAGGCGAGTGGTAACATGARTTTACTTTCCTTAGGGGAGAAGCCTTGTTTTTTCTCTTCTCACCAGAAGCATGTTTAACAAAATAGACTCCTCAATCATGCATGTAACAAGCTGCTGCAAAAACTGCTAGGACTTCAGTTTCCAGGAAAAAGGGAAGAGGCTGCTTTTACTGAGACAGACTTGCATGCACAGGAATTTCCAGGGACTCTGTCCCTCSTCCTGGATTTTGCAGCCCCTTTTCACTACTTTATCTTAGGTTTGGACTGACAGTACCACTGGAGTGGTCTAGGGAGAGTTTGTCTATGTGCAGTCTTTTTACCTGAAAGACCATCATGTCAGCACATCATTTGCAAATGTTAGTGCARGAGGAATGACTTGAAAAGTGCTCATCAGTATGCATACAGTAGCTGCTGTGCACAAATCTGTATGAAATTTTGATCATTGGTATTGAAATGGTGATCCTGAATATAAATTAGGAGACTTCTAAATATATGAAATTTCAGTTAAATGGGAACCAAGTAAATACTGCATTTTTAAATTATAGTTGTCGTCCATTTTAAAAAGGGAAATCTGAAGTTAGTTGGTTCTTCAGGCTAGCTAAAGCCCTTTAGGGAATGTAAAAAAAACATTATTAAAATAACAGAGACATTTAAATTTSAAAAATAATCGCCTGGGTATAAGCAAGCCTTTTATCATGCATGTGAAGCTTTTAAATCTTTAGATGTTGTTGAGATATGGCAGATAGGACATAAAAATGCTTACCTGTGCAATACCTTTCTATTRTCTGCTCAGGGAATAAATTCTCAAATAAATTCATTATCYTAAACAAACAAACAAACCCTAAACAGAGAGAGAATGTAGTGTATCTGGTTCCAGCTACCACTTGTGAGGAGTTTGTCTTTACAGCTTGCTTGCTATGGCAGCTCTCTGAAAACCATTAAACCATTGGACATGTTCCTCTTCCCAACATTAAAGAAGAGAGAATTCCCATCATCAGAGATGTAGAAAAGCCAACATCAAATTTTCCTCAATTTCCTTTGCACAGGAGCTGAAATGCACCTTCCCTTTGCGCTGTCAGCTGTAATCCTGTGAGCAGCTCTTCATACAGTCAATACAGAACCCCACATAGGGAAGACACCAGTAATTTTTTCTTGCTTTATCAGTGCTCATCTAGCAAACCCTCTTTAATTACCTATCTCTCTATCAGAATTTTTTAATTCAACCAATGAGAAACACTTGGATCAACAGTGCAATCTTTCAGGTTTGTAAACAGTACACTTRTTTGTGGTTATGAGACAAAGGTTTTCTATTATAAAAATACCAAGAATTATCTAGCAAGATCCCAGTGCTTCCCTCTATTTAGGAGCTGTTATTGTCTTCATTCCAAATGGCACTTGAACAGCAAGTCTTCTGTGTGATATGACTTGCTGTGTGTTCAGTCATGCTCTATAGCTTCTGTGCATTTTCCTTGTACAAGAAACACACAATATGTTAGTACTGCACATGTTCAAATCACCATGATATAAATATTTGATTGGTTATCTGTTCATCTTGAGCCAGTCTATGCTTAACACATCAAATAGCTATGCTGTAATTGTGCAAAAAGAGAATGCAATGAATAGTAAAAGAAATAATGGGAAAGTATGTCAAAAATTCAAAATCAGTTGGGAATAGCAGTTCAGAAGGCAGTACCTTACTGGTAGAGTATTATTTCAGTCTCCAAAATAACATTGGTACGAGATGCATCTGTGAAATACAACCACTATCTTTGTGGTGAAACTGTAAGTGTAGCTACTTCAAATATTTATAGTGTAGCACTATTTGAAGTGTATTAGGCATGCTGTACGGCACTCTGTCCTGCTGCTGTACACGTTGGATTGTGTACCAGCTGGGCTTCTCAAAAATGACTATTGCTTTCTAGCGTTTCCCCATTCTAGAAGCACAGAGGATGTTGAGCATCCATAGAAGCTTAGGATGGGAACACAAACACTAATAAATCCACCAACTGTAGTTATCCTGACAGTCTCAGATACAGCCCATGGAATGCTGAAGACAATCCTCTTTTTGCTTTCAGCCCTATTCCATATTCCATCCCGGGAGAAGGGGGAGTGAATGCATCTTCATGCTCCGCTGGGTCCACACTTTCCCCTTACACTGCATGTTATTGTTGTCACCTACTTGTGTTTTCTCTGACTTCCTGCAAACTCACTGGGGCCTGAGCATATTGTTTGGTGTTCACGTACCATGCCATATGTGGTGCCACATGCCTGTACTGCACACTAAGCAATGTGTATTTTGTATTCTGATACCTCCAACATGCTCCTGTTTTAGCATTTAACTGTGAAATTACAGCAAAAGGAAGCTTCTCATTTTTGGTTGCCTCAGAAATCTAGTTGTGTCGGTATAATCAATAAAAGCAATCAATCAATGACTGACAACTGCCTATCAACAATTTTGACATGACAAATAGTTTTGAACCATATGGAGAAGAGTGAAATTAGTGCAATCTTATGTATCGTCGACTGTCCTCCCAAATCATCTTCATCAGATTTCTGAATAGCTGTCTCTAGCAATTATATTGGAGACCGTCTTTTTAACCTGACATCATCTTCATTTTATCTCCCCCACAGCAAGTTACAAACTATGGCCCTGACAAACAGTCTGCTCTGGCTGCCAGTGCAAACATGGCACCTGAGTCTCCTTATTTCATCAGTGTAAGTGGAGCAACTCCACTGAAACCAATGACATGAAGTGAGTGCAAAAGTTGTGCAATATTAGAAGCAGTCTGAGAGCACTACAAAAACCAAAAAGCAACTTTTCCTTAACCTGGTATACCTGCTTAGCCTCATGTCCTGCTATGTACTAATGTGTAGCTATGCCTTTCAATCAGGATTGTTGTGTACAGCGTCATTTCCAAACAAAAGTCCTTTTTAAATGACGTGTAAATGAATTTTCAAAGGTATTAATTCTGTTTCATGACAGGGACTCTTATTTTTGGCATGAACCAGACTTCAAATAAGACCTTACCTGAGGCTCTGAGGATTTAACAAGCAGCATTTGAAAACATTTTTTTGACATAAAACTTCTGCAAATTAATGGGGCTGAGTTCTGATGCTGAGTATCTGATCTTTGTGATATTTAATTTCCCAGTATTTTATGACARTATATTTCCTCTTCCTAGTTGGAGTATGCGGGTAGAAGAAAAATCAGGAGCTTTTTAAAAGGTGAATTATTTTGAGTGGATGAAAATCATCCCTCTAAGAGACAAGTACTTACAAGCACAAATCCTACTCATGCCCTATTGAAAATTAGGAAACACTGCAGACACTTTGTGCTAGCCCTAGGAGGGCATCTGGTATGTGTTTCTATGTGCTTTTTTTCTTTAATGATGATAATATTTATACAATCAGTAAGCAAATATAAGGAGAGAAGGCTTAGAAAAAAAAATAACACTTCAGTGGAATGGCATTTACACTTGCAGCTGGCATAGCTCATGTTTTATTGATAAGATGCAGGTCTTGCTGACTACTATACATATCCTTTACTTCAYTTCCTTTGCAGGCAGCAAGAAATCTATCATTCACATTTTTCTTTTAGCCTACATCTGTCTTAGGCAGTATTCTCAGTATATAGTACTGTAACAGCATCATCTCTCATGTTATTAAGTTGATGGCTCAATGCCTGATCCTGTTGTTCAAGCCCTCTCAGTGGGCAGAGGAGTTCCACAAAATTTTGGAGGTGCATGAACATCTGCGACTCTTGAGTTAGGAAGGAAAAACTGCTGATAAGCTGCAAAAGCAATCAATTAATTTTGCACCCTTTCCCCCTTCTTCCTGACCACAGTGCAAGAGTGAAGGTGCAGACTGAACAATGATACAGGTGACAGAAATGTTTGCATACAAAGCAAAGTCACGCTTCTTTCCAGAGTTGCTAGGATGGAAATCTAAAAAACAATGAAATAGTGGGTTCACCATCTCCAGTGAGTTAGCATCTATTCACTTACAGTAAACTTTATTTCTGTGCAAAGACCTATGCACTATTTCAGTATCCCTTAGGCTCAGTATTGGCCCTTTCGGTGGGAATAAATGTGTTCTTTAGTACTCTTACTTTCATTCTATTTATAATTCACTGACTCAACTCACTGGTCACCATCATCTTTTGTTTCTGTCTGGGCATCAGAACTATTCCTTACTCGTATGACACTCCTATTACCATAGGAGGAGGATATTACCATATCCTGTACCTCACAGCTGTTTTTGAGAATGTTAAAACAAGAACCAACTTCGTGATGCATGAAATCATAAGTAGAAACAGTTCAATAGAATAAAGCAATGTACTGCAATGTACAAACATGAAAGCTGCCCTCAGGAGGTCCCTTAAACAAACMGTTATAAGAAATGCTTACAAATTGAGTTTTCCCTGTCACTAAAGTCTACTGCTACAAAATATGCTGTCACTCAAAGCAAAACTGGAAAGATGYCTTCTGTCAGAGTGGAGTCACTCAAGAGCATGGGGATAGATCGTGCCCAGCCAATGAAAGACAACAAAGAAACATTTCTGTGTCCTTTCTGGGTCACTACTGTTTTCCTATTACCCAGCAGCTCCAAAACTCTTACTTATTTTCATTAGACCTGCTTCCACTGTAAATTCTGTCTTTAGTCACATGTGTAATTTTAATTCCATATTTGAGAAGTAGATCTGGTGGCTCTGTCTTTGTTCATTGCTTTAAGAGTACAGTTGCTGAGGTCTTGCCTGGCTGGTGCTTTTTTTTCTCCAGTTTTGTCTTCGTACAAGTATGTGTGAGTGTGTATGTGTAAGAAAGACAGCAAGAGAGCAGATAGGGAAGAAGAAGAGAATGAACAAATGAGCCTTAGTCCTTTCTTTAAATTACATTCTCGAAGATGCCTGGATATTAGCAATTTTTTTTTTTCAGACGTATAGCTCCTTTCTCCAGAGTTTTCACCCTGCTTTGCAAGTAGAGGAATCTTATTTTCYCTTCAGAGAGACAGAAAAATTGAGACATACACAGTTAATGCCCAATTCAGCAATTTCTCTGTTTTTTTTTGTCTTATTCACCAAAAATATTCCCTCATCTAATTAATATCTCTTAAAATTTCTACCTATGAAATATTTATTTATGTGTAGTTTGAGCTGCATGTTGGCCTTAAAGAGTAATTCCTTTGGTGCAGGGACTGAGTCTTTTGCAAAAAAGGCACCCAGGTGAACTGCCAAGTCAAGACTCAATGTAATAATACCATCTGAGGGAGATGTTGAAAACAATAATTAGCTGTCCTTGCTCCTAGATTTCTATTTGAATCTATACATTCTCAYCTTTGGAAGTTCTAGGAAAGCTGAGTTATAAGTTTTGCTTTTCTATTGCAGCAGTAACTTATCACAAATTGATATTTTAAAGTGAGTCAGTAAAACTTCGATCTCAAATTTTCAAATATAGCTGTCTTTTGCCTGACATACAGTAACTTAAAGAGGATATGATTTACAGATGGTGCATGCTCAGCACTTTCTGAAGGCGAAGTCCCCCTCTTGTCTTTCAAGTTAAATGTTCAAAAAGAGAAGCATCCCAAAACATCAGACACATTTTGGAAGTCAAAGTGAAYCTTTGCTATACCATATTTGGTGTCACTGACTGATTTACTTTTTTTTCTCTACTTTTTCAGGCGTAAGATACAGAGATTACTAAGTGTCTCTTGTAGCTCATGTATGCAGAATAGAATAGGTGGTCTAATAAAAAGAACTCTCATGTTTATGTTCATTATTTTCAAGAGCTCAAACTATTTAGTTCTCTGAAAATAAACATTCAGCAGCATTAGAAGTTCTCCATGTAGCAAGTCTGTTCCATTACACTGAAGCACCCAGCCTGAAGGAAGATGCCYGATCAAACTGTCATCTGCATCTTTCAGACTTCACACCTGCTTGGAGTCAAGACAGTTTTCCATTCACAGACTTTCCCCACTCATCACGCAGGCCAAAGCAATTCTTAATAGTAGTACTGAGCTGCAACAGCAGGTAATTCATACTTGTAAATAAAGGACCAGCTTCTACTGATGCAGATGCATGCAAAACAACACAGTTCTWACACTGAAACCTTTTCACTGCTAATACAGGCTCAAAGACAGAGCCTTTCTTCCTGCCATAATATGCATTTACTCGTCCCTTTATCACCACAGAGCAAAAGTGGTTTTCACCTGTCACAGAACTACTGGAACTCGCCTTCATGTGCCACTAGCAGAAGGGTTTCTTTGAAAATTTCATGGGAGAGCCATTTGCATGCAGTACGTTGTGGACATGCTCCAAATGCTGCTGCACCAGAGGCATACAAATGTAGAAGTCTTATAAAATAGGGTTTGTCTTGGCTAGTCCTTGAGAGGTGGCATATTGGAAAGAGAAAAATAAATGTATTGAGACCATAGCCATTCTTTCCTCATGAGAAGCGTGTCATCTGCCCTCCATTGGTAGTRCTAGCCAATGCCAACTTTACAGAGACCTTCACATGAAGAATCTCTGAAGAGACAAGTGGGAGTGTACATGGACTTAAGGACTGATATGGAGCAACTGTAACATTTGCAAATAAAATTGGTAAGAGTCTTTATTTAGGAGATGCAGATGTTCATATTAGGGCATTTATAGCTTAGTTTACATCTAGTAAGTAATAAAGTGGCAACAATGGGAAAAAAAGGAAAGGTCTTTTGTGACACAGAAAGAACTTGCATAACCATGTTACAGGATGCATACAAATGCAGGGATTAATGGACATAAAGGCATATAGTTGAAGGCCATACTGTACATTTTCAGCATCTTGCTTTTTTGCTATCACAGATCCCATAGCTAGCAGAATTAACCACAGTGTGATTCATCATTTTGCTGTATAGTATATCATTGCTTTTATCTTCTTTCACTGATATGATATACAAAACTGTGTGATTTCTGGATATTTTATTTTCTATTCAATAAAATATGTTTACTGTAGTCTCAAGGTATGTGCAACTTATAAACAACAATTAAAACATAAGGAATTGACATAGCAGTTCAAAATATAACTTCCCAGACAGMAGGGAAGACAAAAATTGTTAACTAACAGGCATAAAAATATTTTGAATCTTTCATTGTCTATTCCCTGCCTATTTGAGCACAAATTCACTATGGAAGTGCATCAGTGGTTCCACTAACGATGAGTCAATAGGAACTAAGACTTTGAGACTGAAAAGGAGACACTATTACCTCTTCATCAGGAAAGGACACACAGATGAGTTGAGAATAGAGCTCTGAGTCAGGAATCCTGCACTATTTCCTGTGGAATATTCTTCAACTTGGGAGATCAGAAAAAGTAGTTAAAAAAACCCTATTACCAGGAAGCTTAAATTTGCCATACATGGGGCCACATCCCGATGTCAAACAGGGCTACTCAAGCTGAAAATGTTGTTTGATAACTTCATTAATGATTTCAATGAGGTATTAGAGAACATGATGATTAAATTTGCAGATTAACACCAGGACTGAAGGGCTCCAAGCACTTTGGAGGATAGGATTAGTATTCAAAGCAATGTTTATAAATTAGAGAAATTAACTGAAAAAATGTGAAGACAACTTGATAAGAACAAGTGCAAGACAGGTAGAAATGATCGCTACAGCATCAGAAAAACAGGATGACTGGCTAGAGASAGTTCTGCAGAAAAGAGTCTAGAGGACTTCAGTGGGTCATAAATCGTCAGTCAACAGTGCTGTACTATTGTGCAAATAACAAACACYATTTGAGCTGTCCAAACTGAAGTACAGCAGGTAAGGAATATAAATGCTCCATGCTTCCCTGACCTCTACWGGAACAATTTGGTTCACTTGGCACATTGCACTTCAAGAAAGATTTGGACCAACTAGTCTGAACGATAGTAGCCAGGAAGATCACAGGTCTAAAAAAMCAWGGTTTTGAGGAAAGACTGAARAAATTGGGATAGTCCAAGGATGTCAGGGCTGATGGGGATGGGTGAGAGAGAAAACAAATTGCCATRTAGTAATAAGAATCTTCTTTCTTASAYGTGTGTTCTTTCAGTAATGTTCTGTTATCATTGGACTTCTAAGAAAATATCTCTAGACAGCAGCATTTAGCTTTTTTTGCTCACCTACAGTATAAAAATATTTATATCAGTTTTCTTGGCTAAATAGATGGGAGGATGTCAAGTCCCATTTTTCTAGGCCAGTTTGACAGAAATARTTCAAATACTGTTGTTTATTGTTACCCAGTATGGCTTTAAAGTTGAAATTAAGTAAAAATGACTGACTTTGTGGTGGAAATATCCAAGTTGGAATTAGACTTTGTATTTAGCTGCCTCYAATAAAAGAGGTTTCCCATACTTACTTTCAAGTATCTAGCTCAGCAGGAACAGGAAAATTATTAATGTTGTTAGTATGTGACCTGTTAGCATTTCACATTTATTTTAACTGTTTATTTTATGATATTGCTTAGATCATTCTGGGATCCCCACCAGCTAGGGCATTAGTGATTTTCCTTTTCCTTGTCTTTTCCAGAAGAGGATGGAATTGGGAATCTTTTACAGACATCAAAGTGAGCAAAACATGCTTTGGACACTAGCACTTAATTCTCCCTCTTTAACAAACAAAACATTTATTTTCCTTGGTTTATGTCTCAAAACTAGGTACAGAATGAAAAAAAAAAAGGATAAAAAAAGGCAACACTGCTGCTCTGTGTCTCTGTTACCTTGCTGATGCTTTTTTTGCTGATGATTTCAGATTAAGATAAAGGATTTTTTTTTCAGCAGGAGATTATGCCATTCTGCAGACATAGGTGGACTCTTCTCCCAGAGCATCACAGTCATTTTGCCCTTGACCATTTGTATCAGCATGAGCATGTGGAAACATCTATGATTGTGCAGCTATGTAATTTTTAAATTATTTTTAAGAGAGTGATATGTAATTCATTTAACTATTTTTCAAGCATCAGCTGTTTCACCACCAAATCTCTTGATACTTATCTAGCATTAAGTATTAGCCCAAGCAATGTAGAMGGGCCGCAGAGCCAGCTTGTGTCTGTCAGTGTCTATTGATGATTCTCAGCCTMTTCTATACTCACTCATGTTACAGGTATTTTTCCAGCAATTAATTTGGCTTGCCTTTTCTTTATCTGATGAGCACTGGATTTATGTCCAGGGTATAGAGAGTTGACTTGTCTACACTGAGATAGACAGTGCCGTTCATTGATAAACTAGCCATTTATTTTCAAGGTCAGTTATTARGGGCATAGCTAACACTTCTAGTTAGGATATTTTATTAAGAGCTGACTGAGTCAATATTTTAAGATTCAAACAGCTAGGAATGGATAATACTTTGCAGGGTACCTCCAGTAATTACAGCAATTTTCTTAGAATAGCATGCTCTTCCATGAAGTGCATCTGTAATTATTTATCTCATTAATTGGATAATCTGCTTTTATCAGCATGACCATGTGAAAATGCATTTCAACATACAGACACAATGCTAATGCTTTGTGTGTGTTTTTATTAATTTTTCAGCCTTTGAAGTATTAATGTCTTAAGAATGTATCTGTGCAGCAAAGATACTAAAATAATTTTCTGTCACTACCCTAGGACTAGTATGCATATCATCATTACAGATGCATCCAACTTCATTGTACTATACTGCCTTGATATCTTTCATGCTGCAATTTACATGATGAATCTTTCTCTTTCCCAATACTCTTTTTAGGAAAATTATTATTTTCTTACATTATGTTCTGGTTTGATCTTTCCCTTTTTTTAGTCTTTATTTTRYTCATTGAACTAACTTAATAATCTTCAAGGATAAAATTATCTATCTATCCATCATATTTGAGAAGTCRTGGCAGTCYGGTGAAGTTCCCACTGACTGGAAAAGGGGAAACATAACTCCCATTTTTAAAAAGGGAAAAAAGGGAAAAAAAGAAGACCTGGGGAACTACAGGCCAGTCAGTCTCACCTCTGTGCCTGGGAAGATCATGGAACAGCATCAGTGGGTGATATCATGCTCCTTTAGGAGGTAACTGTCCTTTACTTAAGGTTTTGTCTTTCAGAGGAGACAGACAATACCATGAAACAGACACTATGGAAATTTTTAAAATAAATTAGAAGAAATTAAGAATGGGGAAGAGGTCTCTAAGRATGTGGTTATCTCTGATTATCACGTGGGTCCCTGAATGTACTCCTTATAGCCTCAAGGATCTGTGTGGAAGAGGACAGAATCTTATTTAGTTGTGCTAACTTAAGCAGAGCAAACGATTTCAACTYTTATAAAAATCAATGATTGGTTCTTAATAATAATCAATAATAATTAAACCATAAAAACYGGAATCTTTACTCAGCTCAATAAACTATTAGTTGGACAGCTGTGAACCAGCAGACTTCTAAGACATTCTGCTTTATGCARTGTTATATTCTGACCTGTTACACGTGTGAGCAACTCTAAGGCCATCTCAAATAATGTGCATAATCTTAGAACCTGGCTATGGTTCTGTGTCCAGCTCTACAGTACAAAGTTGTGCAGACTGAGCTATGACAATGTGGTAGTGTTACAAACCTTATAATTTTGGTTAGCGTGCTCAGGGTAGCAAAATCCCTGGTGTGAACACAGCTATTCCTGGAATGATTTTTTTCAGCCTACTTCTTGTTGTTTAGACAGGTTGCATAATTTCTCCTAAAAAAACCCCAACCCCCTTCCTTCTGCCGTGATATGCTGTGCTTCCAACAGCTCTATGTGCACAGTGACTGCAATAAAGGTACAGCTTGAGGCCGTATGGGTTCAGGAAAAATGATCCTGTTTCTCACTACTCTTAGTTTTCTGTGCAGCAACTTTTTGTATGTGTTCTCTGCATACSTACCTGCTACAAGAGAGTTCTCTGTGTACTACCTGCTGTGAGCTGTTTGCTGGGCAATATGGAAGGTTATTTTGTAGGACACTGGGAAAATATTAATAATTAYGGATTTCATACATCTTGAGTTATTCAGAGGTTCTACTTAAGGAAGCGTCTTTTAATTCTGGATTTTCTCTGCTTCGTGTGAAATCAGGTATCTGCGTATCCTCTCCTACACAATCTGCATCAGTGTAATGAAAGCCTTTTGGTTAATTCCCTCCAGGGTTGGGACAAGTATTGCTAATTCCTCTACTCTCTGACCATTAACCTTTGCAGTTGTTCATCTTGTAACATAAACCRGCTGATTTTAGGTCAGCTGTAAGTGGAAGCAGGACAGGAGAGYGAGACAGCTTTCACTTCGAGCAGGTTAACCATGTCTTCTCACTGCACGGGGCTCCACTGGGCCATCCACTACACTAGACCAAACTGATGGAGGTGGCCAGCTGGAATCACTGGTCCCCAGGGACTGGCAAGAGAGTATGAGGGAGAAATAATTAAAGAATTGCTCACTCCTCCCTTTCAGCAGTGCTTGCAGGCAGCCTAACCAGGCCTGCGTGGGCTCMAACAGTGGAACAGCCATTGCACTTCATGTTACTGTAAAGATTGTCCTGGGCAAATACCTCAGCTGCCTTAAACTGAGAGTCAGTGATGCAGGAGTGGAATCCAGGGAATTTCTTCCAGCATGATTCCTGCTATCATGCTGCTTAAATTTRCTATTTGTCTAAAGAGGGGCTTACACTGTTGTTGCTAATGACTGAAGAAATGCACAAAAAGCTGTTTTGAAGTATTCTACTCTTAAGTAGTTATCTGCCTTATACGTTTTCTAATACGGTTAAGTTTGAATAAGTAAAATGTCCTTCAAAGCAAAGGAATAATATTTGCAAAGAGCGTTAGAGCTGTCGCTCATCTCCAAGAGCTGCTCTTTAGGGAAGCTCTGAATTTGTAGACTGGATGCTTGTCCGCTTTTCATCTTTCCATCTTTCCTCATATCTTTATCCCACAAAACTAAGGTGTATGCAAACCTGTCCCAAATAACTCAGGAACGGGGTTTGGTATAGGAGACAAGGAAGCTGTGAGGGTGAATTGAATGGATGCGACATCTCTATTCTCCACTTCTGCATTATGGCTCTTATTTTCCTTGAGGAATGAGACGAATGGGGCTTGTTTCCAAGCTAGTGAGTATAAAGTTAAAGTAATTGCATCTGCAAATATGTGGTTATGGTTTATATGGTGGAAATAAATGACATTGTGTCTCAGCGTTCAGTGATGTAGAAAACACAGAGACAGAAACAAAATTTGTTTTTCCCTTTTTTTTTTTTTTCCTTCTCCCTGATTAACCAACATGTCGCATCTTCCTTTTATCTGAACTCTACCTTATGTGATGATAAGCAGCTGTGTGTTCATTAGTGTAGAAGCTGAAGCAAAACACCTGTGACATGGACATTTGCAAGGGAGTTTAATGGTGCTCCTCCAACATTAAACATGGTCTGATTTGTAATTGATTTTGTGAAATCCTGAGTATACAGCACAAGGAGAAACATATACATTTGTTATGCTTTAGCAAACAAACTGTTTGTGAAGGATCCAAAACAACTCTGCTACTAGCCACATCTTACATATAGGTTGCTTAAAAAGTATGGAGCCTTCCATCAATAAGCTCCTGTAGAGTTTAAGTTAATATGCTGGTAGTTAAATTTTATTGACTTAATATCTAATACATACTTTGGTATAGTTCAATTTCAAAGAAAATTTGCCTCAGTTTGTTTTGTTATTTTAGAGGAAAATTATTCTTATTTTCAGGAGTCATGTTACTATACTTGCTCTTTGATTCATGGCTGTATTGTACGGACAAAAGCAAAGTTTCTCTCAAACTATATTTGGGTTGATCATCAAACTTAATCTTGCTGTTGTATTCATGGGAAGGAGCCCTTAGATGCTATTGTAAGATCAACGTGCCACAGGGCAAGAGCTGCATGCTGTAATAACAGGCCAGACTGATCACATCTCTTCTGGGCTCTGTAATGGGGACAGAGTATCCCCTAGTGCAGCTATTTTCAAATCTGCTTGCTTATTTGAACTGGTGCCTAGGGTCTCCACTGGAGATTCAGAGTTTGCTGGCTGCTTTAAAACACAAAGTGAAAGCACTGCCTGAGCCAGAGGGACGTGTGTGGGACAGAATGTACAAATGGGGGACTTGGATACATACAGAGATGTAGTGGTATGTCCATGGATTGTTTTACTGAATTGCCAAACTGCTCCTGTAGACAAGCATGCTCTGGGGGACAGTGGGGGAGAAGTGAGAAGGAGTGGGTTGGAAAGAGGCACTTGAGGGAGAATTGCCAAATCTGTGTCCCCGTGCCAGTAGTAGGAGTGCTGGTACAGCCTCCTTCATGCTGCTGGCAGCTTTCTCTGGTTTGGTGAAAGCCAAAAGGAAGAAGGCAGCAAAAGGAAGAGGGAACAGAGAACAGGAAAGAGCATGGGGTTTGGAAATTGCTGATAGAAAAGGCAGGAGGCATGTTAGGATGTAGGAGACATTCCCAGATTGACAGAGCTGGGGCTGTCAAGAGAGAAGGTGCCGGGGCCTGACAGAGAAGTGAGATGGCTTTTCAGGAGAAGAACATGGAGAAATCCTAGGGCAGCTGAAACTTGAGTGCAGTGCTGGTGATGGAGGGGGACACGGAAAAGAAGTGGGGAATTCTCCACCCCAAGAAGGAATGGTGGAGCGCAGCAAAGCAGAGGTTGTGGGAATCAGTATAGGAGAAGGAAGGGAAAAGAAAGATTGGCAGAAGGAGAGATTAATTTTTTTCTGTGTAGATCCTGCCTCACTAGTGTTGAGAAAGCCTTGCTAAAACTCAGCAGGGWTTCTGTGTTACAGGCCTTGCACACTTCACCGCCTTCTAATCCAAACTAGGGAGTGGTCTTCAAACCTTCACTAGCATMCAAGATGAGAAACTTTGTGGCCTGGATCAAGGAGGTGTATAAAAGCTTGTGTAAGGGTGATATAATGATTTACATTACTCTGTCTAACCTTTAGGCCATTCTCTTTTCATGAGCTGATTTAAACTCTGCCMCAAACAAAGAAGGCAGGTGGTGCCAACCGATGGCACAGTCATACTGTGAGAGACAAGGGTGCGTTAGCAAGTTCTCCCATCAAGCTCAGGTTCACTTGTACAGACTCTGTACCCCAATGGAGCTTGCTGCTTGGTTTGTGCTGGACTGAATGTTTGCTCAATACAGTTACTGCCTGACCAGTGAGGAGGAAAGCCCTAAGCAGCCAGAATTAATCTTTGAAACCATTTTCCCAGTTGAAGACATTTGCCACCTAATTCACTTTCCCTGGATTGCGGGTTTATTCCTCATGCTCCCTGAGCACCTAGGCTTCAGCCCACCTGTGTGAGCGGAGGTCCCGTTGCTGATGAAAGCAACAGGAAGTGGAAGTCTGCACAACTAGCTGTGTAACAGTTACTTAAATGATTGATTAACAGTGAGTCATAATCTCAAGAAATGCCTTTTCCCATCACTGCTGTAGCATTATYTAGTGTGTTGTAGGTGCTGCCATTAACCATGATATATCAGCTTAACAACTATATCACTATTGAACTCAGATAGTGTGGGATTCAGGAAAGGTTGAGCTTAATTGTATTTATTTTTTGGACACAAATTCACCACTAATTCTTGAACCTTATACGGTACACTCTGTGCTCATTTTAATGAGGATTCCCATCAGAATCCAGATTGCTCCATGTACTTAACAAAGGGGATTTCTGAGTCTTACAAAAAGTTGAGGTACAGTTCYAGGTTTATCTGCTTAAAAAGGAGTTCTTCAAGAAAATAGGTATTGGTAGCTAACCACTACTGGCTCTGCCCTAAGAATCTGTCCTAACTTCAGGTTATAAACAGAAGATTTTTTTGAGACTAATGGGGAAGAGCATCTCAACGTGGGCGCACAGCCTACTTCTACACCGGTATGGTTGAAAAGGATGCATTGGAGTATCCTTCCATATTCTGTAGGAAGTAAAGGGTCATGATGTACTGGATAAGAGATAGATGCACAGACAGCAATAGCTGCAGTTGAAAATACATTCCTCCTTTTTCCTAGCYGGTTTGATAAAGACAGCTGGAGAGAGTGCAGCCTGGGAACCCTGAACACTTCTGCATAATTTTGCACTTAGTAATGATTAAAAATTTGCTCATTTACTGATTTCTAAAGAGTCAGTTCCAGTTCAGCTGTGGATAAGTTATTTTTCCAGCTGCATCTAAATGATTGTTTTCATATTCAGCACCATGATTAAWGATTTCAGAAACAGTAAGAAAAAGTATAGTTTTCACAGGCATATTTCTAATCCTTGTGAATCTGAAAAGTTCCTGTAAGTAACATAGTCTTATCTTTATTTGTGTTGGTTTCTTTCTCCTCTTTGTTGCCTTACCTGAACACTGTAAAAAGGCTTCTAGATGAGTGCCATGTGTTTAAATAGCCAGTGTCCTAGTCTATACTGCTCATATGATGTAGTTCAAAGCAAACCTGCCTTCAGTGCAAATCTGGAGTAATCCCACTATTGTTAATGAAAGTACTCCAGAATTATACCAGTTCAAATGAGAATAGAACATAGTGCTGTGATACAAATCCAAAGCAATCCAATTGAACTCAGCCATTAAAGTAACCACCACAAATGTACGCACTATAGAGCCATGCAAAATCACCAGTTTTCAATTGTTGATGTTAGATGTGTTTATTTTTATTCCCACCAAACCTGAAGTGCCATCAAATTGTAAATAAAATTCTCTCCATCAGAATGTGAAAYCTTGAAATATTCAGTGTTGCCATTTTGCATTCAAATACTTGATCCCAAATTGTTTAYTCTTTTTGCATTTTTATGAACAGGTGAAACTRGTGTCACGAATTAAAGCACCAGAGTTTGATCCCGCATTCCTGGATTCCTCCTGTAAGTTCTGTGTGCTATGCTTCAGCTTGTATTTTGGCCTGGGCTGGAGAACTACAGCAAGCACATGTGAGGACACTCACATATATGCTTTGGACTGTTAGATTAGTAGRAGGAGATAGGTGTATGATTAACAATGAAAACTACCAAGAGCATTTTATTAAAAAATTGCCATTGTTTACACTTCAGGTTTCCTGAAGTGTCTCTCATAAAAGAAAGTGCATTCAAAGTGGTGAGCCATCTTGCTGTGGTTTCATTTGCTAAAGCCAATTTGGACTGGTATAAACAAATGGAAGTTCAGATCCAGTGATCCAGTGATCCAGTGATCCATTGGCAACTCTACTGAAAGGACAGAACCCTGTATGGCTCCCTGCAGAACACATTCCTTCCTCATGTCTCAGAAGCTGATTTCAAATGTGTTTCAACAGGCTTTTACCAGAGCTGGTAACTTCTGTCATGGGCTTTTTCTAGCTATGGAGGACTTTGACCATGAGCTTCATTTCCAGGACTATTTTATCCTTGGCTTTTCTGAAGATAATCTGAGTTCCTAGCACCATATTCATATTGCGTTTTGGGGATAGTGTGTTACTTAACTTTTACCTTACTGGGCATTCATCATTAAAATAACTTGCCTTACTTGATTTTGTCTTAACAAATGCTGATTAGCACATGCACTAACATAGTAAGTTTTTTTGGCAAGCTGCAGGCTAAGTCTTACTTCTCAGGCACCATTCCTTTATTTGAAAGCTGTCCTCCGCTGCAGACTCTGTTGGCAGAACCACTTCCTTGAGCATCCTAGATAAAGGAGTTGTGGCTGACAATTTGTCTTCAAAACGCCKTGTTTTCTTCAGGAAGGCTTGTTATTAATAGATCCCTTTATCAGATAGTCAATCTTTTTATTGCCAATTTCCAGTCTGTAAAAATACTTCACCATAGCAATAGTCATCATTACTTTGTAAAGACCTTTTGTTTGCTCCTGTCATGAGCTCATTGTCATCGCACCCATTAATCTGAATAGACTGCATGTTTTTTATCTCCATCATTTCTGCAAGTTGGTGATGAGCTCTATCAGTCCCACAAATATCAAGATGAATGGGTTTCCTTGGAAAACCAATGCCAGGGCAAGGAACAACAACGACAATTAAAAGAATAAAGCGCTGAAGAAAAGAAAGGTAAAACTTAAAAACTGGGTGTAAAATTTAATCTTCTGGATTTAAAAATAAGATTAAAATATCTTTGGCTAAACTGCTGGTAGGTTGACTTTGAATTCTCTGAAATCAGCAGGAATTTTGCCTGTCTTCCATGGGAGCAGGATCCCATGTGAAAATGGGTACATATTTCTTACCAGGTAATTTCTCAGCAGAAACAGAGAGAGTCCTTTGAGTTGGTTGAGCCCATTGATTAAGCTAAATACAATATGAGCCTGCAGACCACTCAGTTGATTGGGTACCATGATAGCTAGCTAGCGTGGTGGATTAGAGCCCAAGGCTCTAACCCAGATCTATGRTGTTCATCATGCGAGCAAAACCAATGATGTGACTGATCTTCTGGTGAACCTTCTCCATTTCCACAGAATTGGAATGAGGCTGTTTCTTTGAAACTTGCAGCTATGAGAAGATAYACGTTTTAACCAGGAAGGGAAGAGTGCTTTATACACTTTTGTAGCTATGTTCAGTGTGTATTTGGASAGAAATTAGAAATGAATAAATTATGATGTTAGACTGCACAAATTATTTCAGAGGGTCACTTTAAGAGGAATGGCTTTATTTTTATTGTTACACTGACAGTTCAAAGTGTTTAATGCTGATGTGGAGTGGCTGTGAAGAGACGCTGGTACCCACATGCTCTTCTGAATCTTGCTGCACTGAAGCACCTTTTAACAAATTGAAGCCCCTTGTAGTTGCTATGGGAGAATCACCATCTTGCTTCTTACTGTGTAAAGCGCAATGCAGGAAAGAGTGGAAATGCAGTACAGAAATCCKTTGTTGAGGTTGCTGTGAATATGCAGAGATCCATCTCTAGCAGCAGAGAGGGAGAAAAGCTTGTCCCAGGTTTATTTTTAAGGATTGAATCGTGTGAAAAACTTGCTAAAGCTGAAAATCTTCGGATTCAGATAAGCTTTTCCCATATATTTATTATCTCCCATGGCTGCTGATAATGACTGGCTTTTTCACCTGCAGAACTGCTCAAGAGCACATTAGAATGTCAAGTGCTAAATGAAAGCGGGCRGCACATATTCATGAATGCAAGTGGTAGCTTACGTCCCAATTTCCAATGARCAGTTTCATTTGATGTGACAGAAAGCATGCAAATTGGGATATTGGCATGAACAAAAAAAGTTTTTTGTGCATACGGTGTTACAAAAGAAAGCATCAGTCTACATATATTAAAACTAATCTGTTTTTAAGGTAGCACTACTGTGAGGAACAGCTCTTCTTGCATTCAGTGTTTTAAAAACAGAATTGGGATTACACAACGATTTACAGAGAGGGTTTTCATACCAAAGAAAAGTGTAATTCCTGAGGGTGACTGTCCACAAGTGCTATCCATGGAAAGCCTACAATTGTAACTCCCAAACCACAAGTTAGATACAACAGTGTCTGGTCATGTGCGTAATGCTAATTAAATACTGAGCATTCAGAGATTTCTGACCTAAAACCTTAATTGATGTTAAAAAAAAAAAAAAGAAACCCAAAAACTAGAGGTCAGGTAAATTCAGAAGTTTTTTTCTTTCTTTTTTTTTTTTTTTCCTTCCTAAAAGTTTATGTAGATTTAGATGGAAAATGCCACTGTTGACATGTTTATAGTTCTCCGGGTTGTGAGGTCTTTGACTTTATGTTATAACTGACAAAGCAGAGGAGTGAGAGCTCTGCAAAACAGTTTTGCAAAATATTGGCAGTAAGGAAATRCTGAGGAGCAGAAATATAGGCAGATTTGGTAGTCTCCCTTCATTTTTGCCTCTTTTCCTGCTCTATTTGCTTGGCCTCTTCCCTTCTTTGAGGCACATTTTCATCTCGTATGTTGTTTTTCATATTACAAAGCCCCATGTTGTGCGTCAGTTATACAGGTAGATCTTACAAAGTGAATCCAGTGACTTGGAGAGAGAGGGATTTTCTTTACCTGTGCAGTAGCTGCTTTCTTTTCCTTTGGCATTGATCAAAAACACGACTGATCATGGTAGTATGTTTGATCTCCTGTATATATGTCAGCTGCTGGCATGTGTGGTCACTGCTTTTGTGGTGTCCTCCTTAGTGCTGACACTGTTACCAGAGCTTTGCTGAGAGGTTCAGCCCTCTGCTTAATGGCCACTCTAAGCAAATTCCCTTTCTCAGTAGAATATCTCTGTGATTTAGATGTGACTTCAGGAGTAGGACTTGTAATGACAACTGTTTCCTGATCTTGAACTGTCTATACGGTGATTCACTCCCCCARATAAAGTCTGCCAACTCCAGATTCAGACATACTCAGTTGTCTATACGTTGTTCTGTCTACCTCCAGACATCTGATACCTGCTGATATCCCAAAGGGACCCTGTGAGACTGAAACTAAGCAGTGGTCTTATCGGTGGAGGAAGAAGAAAAAAAGATAATCTTCTACTGGCTAATTTCGTTCTCTACAACTACCTGAAAGGAGGCTRTAGTGAGGTGGGGGTCGGTCTCTTCTCCCAAGTAACAAGCGATAGGATGAGAGGAAATGGCCTCAAGTTGCGCCASGGGAGGTTTAGATTGGATATTAGGAAAAATTTCTTCACCGAAAGGGTAGTCAAGCATTGGAACAGGCTGCCCAGGGAAGTGGTGGAGTCACCAACACTGGAGACATTCAGAAAACGCGTGGATGTGGTACTTCAGGACATGGTTTAGTGGGCATGGGTGCTGGGTTGACGGTTGGACTCGATGACCTTAAAGGTCTTTTCCAACCTTAATGATTCTATGATTCTATGATTCTAAGATGATACAGTGAAAAATTTGAAGTTTTGTCAGTGTTTTAAAGTGGAAGGAGCTGGAGACAGAATGGAACTTCACCTTTTGATAGCTTATGTTCTGCAGATGGGTATCTTGGAAAAGGCTAACCTTATATTGTAATGCTGGACTATGTTCCAGATGGAGAGAATAAATTGAGTTGGCAGAAGATATGAGCTGTRCTTTGTTTCTATAACTAACTTACTGGCCTGAAATGAAAGGTGGAAGGGTTGGCATGTGTGTACTGCCAACCCGAGCCTCCAGCCATTTGGGGACACCTACTTCCCCACAATGACTGTTAAAGTCATATGTGCCACACAGGCAGGGCATGCTGAACTGCCCCTTTGTTTGATGTCTGCAGCAGATGAAGAGGCTGTAGTCATGGCACTTGGAACAGTTCAGAAAGAAAAATGTTGGAAATGTTTTCTTTTCCCATTCCTTTTTCACCTATGCTGCTGTTCATGTGGGCTTGATCCATGCCCACTGTCTTTGTCTCATTCCTGGAAGCTTGAAGCTCTTCATGTTTCTGAAATATGTGGCCATCTTCTTGCACCTCAGATTCCCCCCCCCCCCCCCCCCCCCCTTCTTATTCCTTGAATAGTTTGTTCGCAATTTTGGTAACCAAATTGTTTTATAGCTAGTGTCTTTTCTTTACTTAGCTTCTCACTCACAATATTCAAAAGGCAAGTAAAAATTTTGCAAGAAGTTTGGTATAGTCTGACGACCTGTAGTCCATCCTGGACTGCAGGACTTGCACTGTCTTTGTGTTTTTCTCTCCTGAGCTCATTTACACTGTCAAATGGTTTCTTGCTGTCAGCTTCCCTATTTATCTTCTCTATTTTTCCTGGTTGCTTCTGCCAGCATTCTTGCCTGCCACCTATCGTAAGTTTGGGGATGTCATCACTTTTCCCTAAGCCATGTTTGCACTGAGCACACACATTTAAATATGGATGAGCCTGGATAGATTCCACTTTGTCTTTTGCCTGGCACTGTTATAAGCTTGTCATAAACACTTCCTAAAGGATTGCTACATTGAAATATTTAAGAGGCTGTTTAATCTAGTCACACTGATTAAAATTATTTAGTTCTTTAATGCACCTCTCTTGCTTGCTTATATTTGTTATATTTACTGTGCTAGTTTGCAAATTTGCTGAAAAAAAAGATCAACAAATAATGATACTAATCTTAGAAGCTTGCATGCTTTTGTGATGAAGGCTCATCTTTTGCCACTTTCTCCAAAGGAGGACTTGGCAGGAAAGAAATACACAAAAGAAATATAAATATAAAATATTTATAAAATGTAAAAGAAATATAGTGGCTGGGGTGTTCAATAATTGCTTAGGCAGGAAAAAAAGCTATAATTGAAAAGACTTTCAAATCATTTGGTTCCAGGACTTCAAGCCTGAATTATAGTATCAGTGGCAATTATGCCACTTCTGTCATTAGGGAAAACTTTTTACTGCCCTTCAATGTCTGGCAAAATCAACAGTCATCTGAGAAGTGTCAAATTATTAGTGACTTTGGTTCTGAATGTGGTAAGCTCTTGCTTTATGTGTCATTAGTTCAAAGCCCGTAAGGACAACCAGGTTTTGCTGGTTCTTTGTCTTTTATTACCCCAGATAGCTTGCCATATCGAATTAGTATTTTGTCATCCATCACTATGTACGTCCTCAATGCTGTCTTCCATATGAAATGTTTTAATCTATTTTGCTCTTTGTACTATGTGTTGTATGACGRGGTCTAGCCAGTAGACAATAGAAGCAGCTGCCTGTGGTGCTAAAATGTGTGGCAAACATGTCCTGTTCCTTGCTGCGCTGCTTTGAAGCTCAGACCTCATGGTAAGGCTCAAAACTCAGAAGCATGAAATAAAAATTAGTCTAGAGAGACAAAAATCTCCTATTATCACCAGCAAGTAGCAAGAGTCCATGCTACCTTGTTCATTGTTCTGTGAGTCAAATGAATTATGTATGTGTTGTTGGTGGTGAAGAAATAAATAATAGAAAATAATAATAAGTTTAAAACATTTTCATGATACATATTTGTAAAAAGACATAGCTCTAGGTTTGTGGAAGCCTTTATGAGTTTGGAGATAACCATTGAGGCTTTTTGGGCCTTTAAGAATTGGTCCAGGAGTCTCTCAAGGAAGAAGCTGGTTGGGAAAATTTTCATAGAAACAGAACTATAGAATCATTTACGTTGGAAAAGATCTTTAAGATCATCAAGTCCAACCGTTATTGTTTTTTCCTGATTTTTTTCAGAGGTTTATCTACTTACTGCATATTGGCACTTCTCTTTCTGGTATAATATGACAGGGGGAGACACAAAACATTACCTCAAATTATGAAACTAAGAAAAGAGCTAACCTTGATCAAGGCTATTGAAAGATGCCTCTACTAATTTTTTTTCCATTTTGGTTAAATTTGGCAGCTCCCTGCTCATTCGGAATGGTTCCAAAAATCTCTCCAAATGTCTTCCAAATGCCTTGTGAGAGTAAGCTGGGTGCATGAAATGCAAGTCTGCAAAAGTCATATAATTTAGCTAAGCACCAAGTGACCACCCTTGAAAATTTTTTTAAGGTGTCATAAATTAGTCTTCTTTTTTATTTTTTTTTAGTTTTATAGTTTTATTCTAACATGATGGCTATAACTATTCTAAAATTATTGCTACTTTCTGCAAATTCTTGACTGACATTACTTTGACTTGATTAATTTCTAATTCTTTAAATCTGTTACAGTGTTTACATGAATATTCCTCATCTACTTCACAGGTTTTAACGATACTGAGCTTGTTACCCTGGTATTTATTGCAGCACTTCCATGTAACTGACATTTTTGGAGCCAAATCCTCTATTTCAGTTGAGAATGGGAAGACAGAATGATTGGAAACAACTTACAGAGTATTTCTGCATTGTTGGGAAGCCTCAATATGCTGTGAAGCCTCTCAGAAGTGCCTGTGTGCCAGGCACTCTCTCTCTGCCTCTGTCATTGCACRGGTGATGACGCACAGACAAGATGTACTGACCTCTTAGAATAAGATCATTTATCTTTTTATTTATGTTGCCTACTTTGYGCCTTCTCTTGTAGCACTTTACAGGTGGAGATATAGAAACTTAATTGACAGTGAATTGTCCTTTCCCTGTCTCTTATGTGGGTTTCCCCAAGAAGTTTGTGATTTAGCAGGAACCTGAATCCGGATATTCCACAGCAAGCTCAGTGCTTTTTTCTTCATCCTTTCTTGGGAATCCAATAGCAGAGGATAAGCCAGACTGGCATTTAGGCTGATACTGCCTCCAGGGAGCACTTTGCCTAAGAAGGGCGCAGTGCAGATGAGTGCCGGTGCACCTGCAGCTGGTTTTCTGGAGAYTTACCTCCATGCATCCAACTCCCTGACTCCTGAGTCCCATGAAGATGCCAGCACGCATAGGCTGCCCTCCCTCCTGTCCCCTTTCACAGGGGAGTGCTGTGCCGTGGAGCTCCCTGGGAGCTGCTCAGCAGGCAGAGGGGCCAGAGGTAGCCTTCCCTGCCTGTCTCTTGCCTACCAGGCATTTGTGCAKCTGCTTCTGTGGCTGGCTCCAGCAGGAGTGCTCTGGCCCCGCTGCAGCAGCATTTGGYGCTGAGGTGAGGGAACTGTGGCAAGCCAAACCTTAACTTAACCTGTGCAGTACTACATGTGGTGTGGGCATGATCTAACCAATCCTGTGTGCAACTCAGCAGTCATTTCCAGCTCCCTTCTCCCTCATTCGGACTGAGGGARTTTTTTGTATTTTAGTTTTCCTTGGGAGAAAACTCCTTCAGAACTGAAATCTTGGAATATACTGTTTTGCAATCAATACAAATGTGCTTATCAGTAGACTTGGGCTTGAGAGGCACACAGACTGCGGCACTACCTATCTATCGACTCTAATATATTAGCTGACTAAAGTACTTTCCAAGAAAATAGCAGCAGCCATTTGACCTCTAAGAAATGCTGCAATCCCATGTGTCCTGTGAACTAGGCATCTTCATTCCTTTTGCTCAGAGATGTGGATGCTGGAGCATGCAAAAGCAGGGAGATGAGAATTTCACCCTGCTGGTTCAGCCATCAACATTTTTCCTTGTCTCTCCAASCCCATCTCAGCCTGATGTACATCTTCTATGTAGCTGATAAGCAGAACTGGAAATTGGTGAAAATAACTGGGTTGTTATAGTAGGAAAGCCCTTCCCTTTTTAGTTGAGGTGTAAGAACTGCAGCCCTTGCTTGCCTGAAGAGCTTTTATTTGGGGAAAGCCACAGTGGCAATGAATTCCAGTCTGAGCTTCAGTCTAAAGGGGGCTAGAATGCCAAATCTCCTGCAAAAGATGGCCACGGGGCCAGATGCTCTGATGACCCCAGACTGCTTCTGGTTGAGGGACAGAAGCCAAAAACCATCCAGAATTTTTTTTTTTGCTTGTTCTTTGAGGTTCAGATAATGGTTTCCTGTGGTTCTTTGGGCTTGAATTCTATTTGAAGCKGTTTATTTTTTAGGAATCTGTGTAGCAAACAGTGACCTGTATTATTATTGTATCACAAAAGCTATCAATTGACGGTGGGGCTATAATGTAGGTCCTACCATATTTACTGATAGTTGGTGGGTAGGTTAAGCATCAATGACACTTTAAAGCAATCTTTAGCTTTCAAAAGGCTTGGATGTCCATGGGATTGAAGACGGATTTAAACTTTTAATGAAGATAGAAGGGAGTGGCAGAACCATTTAAACAAACTGGATAATAACATAAAGGTGAATTGAGCAGGGTAAGGATGTCAGGCCATTGCACTGGATGAAACAGTGGCATTAAACCCTTTCAGTTCTTATACTGAAAAATACAACCGACCTCTTGGTTCTGTATGTTGGAAGCTGGGGTCCTGCTAGTGCTGCTATATTAATTTTCTGGAATTAATATAGGGGTCTTTTTCTGAGCATAAAGAATCTTTCTTTTGAAGCCCTTCCTTGCTTGGGGGAGGAGGGCATTTGTTTATGCTTATGAAACCAGATTTTACCATGTGCACTACATARGAAGTCCCACTGAAATCAATTAAAGAATGTATGTCATAATTGACCATTCAGTATGAGTAAGAATGGCAAAATCTGGTCTTTAGATAAACCACAGGAGGAGAAAAGTCTGTCTTAATACTTTATTTTTATAAATCCTGAAGAAAACACAAGACAGACTGGTACAAACATGTTGCAGAAATTGAGGTGAGCAGGATTTCTTCTAAATAGCTTGATAGCTGGGTTGCACCCTAGAAGATTGATCTGGCAATGAATACAGAAATAAACTAATTAGCAGCRTTTTCTGTGAGACACTAATATCCTTCTGTATTAGCCCAAAGTACTGGGAACCAAAGAAAAAAGAGACAGATGAAAGGATGGAAAATAAAGGCCTTTAAAGGAAAAGACAAAAGGAAAAAAAAATTCTGCCTCTGAACAGATTCCAAATGGATGATTGACATAAAGGATCCTGGTATTGTCTCCCATGTTCTATTAGGGCTGTCTTATGGCTGGAACTGAGGAAATCTTAATTTTCTAGTCTGGTGTAAAAGGAAAARCATCTTGAATTCCCTGGCCCGATGCCCTATTGAAGCATCAATTCATATGCCATTTCAGAATGGGCCTGGCTAACAAGTGCTTCTGTTTGAATCCTGAAAAGCTTTCAAGGATATGCAGTGGCTGTTGCCTGGCAGAGAGGAGCTGTCTGTTGAAACCCATAGCTGGTGTACATCTGAAGAGCTGGACCAACTGAAAATCACACCTGCTCTACTTATATGTATGAAGAGATCAGCAGGTTGGTGTAGAAGGATGCAATACTAAGACAAAATTCGCATACTGTACGTAATTATGGTTAGTAACAGCAAAAGACTGATGGAGGGATGTGTTCACTTGCCAGGTAACTGCTAAAGCCAGAAAAAAATTAACTAATTTATTTCTGATTTAAATTTCTTAAAGATGACTGCTGTGATTATTGTACATCTGGATGACTTTTAAACAAAAATACATAGTTCTAATTAAAATTATTATATTTAAAAGAACAGTTGTTCTTTTAAGAATACTCAAATAAAACTAGAGAACGCACGTGCCACACTAGGAAGAGAAATGAAGAAGAAGAAGAAGAAGAAGAAGAAGAAGAAGAAGAAGAAGAGGAACAAGAGAAACAAGAAGAAGAACAAGAAGAACAAGAAGAACAAGAAGAACAAGAAGAATAAGAACAAGAAGAAAAAAATTGGAAGATTAAGGAAATTGTGTGATCTCCAGAGCATATGCAGCCCTTATCCGACTTATGGTGCTGATGAGCAATTGCAACTGGGGTAGATGATGGTGGGCACTGACCGGTGCTAATGTGGGACAAACACCTAAAGCCCCAAGAAATCCCAAGCAATCTCAGCCTTTATGTTTTTTAAAGTGAGACAGCAGAGGGTAGTGTGACATCCTAGTGTGTACCACGATGAGGTTACCAGTTATGGCTGTGTAAGGAACAGGATGTGGAAATGTTGAATGAACTGCTTTGCTCTGCTGGGTTTCTGTACCCTGGCAGGGGTACCCACACTTGGGTTGGTTGTACACRCAGAAGGGTGTACTGAGATGTAAAGATACCATTTTGTTAAAACTGTAGGTGGTTAAATGTAATGAACTGCTAGTAGTGCTCTGTTCTAATGACAATGCTTTTCATCTTCAAAGGGTATTTCTTCCAAGAATTTTGAAGTATTTCAAATTAATCAAAGGWAACCTAAAATCTGTGCAGTTTCTGTGATGTTACTTACGCAGCCTTCCATGCCTCCCATGTTGAAGCCATCTCTGGTTGCTCAYTGATGATTCCCTCAGATTTTATTGATTGGGCCATGGCAGAGAACAGTTCTCTAGCTAGTTTCCTGTACACGCCACTTGAAAACTTCAGGCTGCTCTYGGCTCCTCTGGCCACACTGGCAGATGACCAGGGCAAGGAAGCTAGTAGTTCTGAATGGAAAAATGAGTTCTCCCCTTTACTTGGGGAAGTGATGAGGAGGAGAGGGAGGAAGGATAAATTTCCAGTTACTGGACTCGCAGATGTAGTCATTTCTTTGCAGTTTGTCAYCTTTTCTGAGATGTCTTTCTATAAATTCATAGGAAGACTGCAGCAATTTTTTGCTTGATTGATAATGGTGCATACTTCATCTGGTTTTAAACTTGAAAACCTTATGTTTTAAACTCGAAAACCTGAGCAGTTTTTCCACATCACTTTTCATAGGACAAATAAAAATTACCTTGAAGTCTCCTTTTTGTGTTTTATTAGCATTATTAATATATTTTGTTTCCAGTTCAGTCCCATTAAAGTCATAACTTCAAGCACATTCACCGCTGACTATCTCATCGGAGCGCGCTGTATATTTATAATCCCATGCTTTTCCTCCTTCAGAACAATTTCATTTTTCCGTTTATCAATAGCTCTGACAGTAGAAGCAATGGATGCTCTATTCTGGACTGTTTGCTTTTACATTATTGCTCCTTAATGTGTTATACAGTAGTTTCATCTTTCTGTCTCCTCCATTCCTTTGCTTATGGCATCACTGTAAATTTATGTTCTATAACCTCCTGTTTTGTACAAGTCTGGGAAAAACATGAGCAATAAAAGCCCCATTCTCTCCTCTTCAGGGGGACATGCAGGCAAACTGTAGTGGTTGTTAGTACAGAGGACAAAAAGAGATTTTAAACCTAAGTAGCTAGGTGAAAAGAATGGGTACTTCATTATTCCATTAGGTAATTTGTATAATAGTCATATTGCTTTATCATCCCATTCCTTTATCACTTCTATTAATAATAATGTTTATTTTCTATGAAATTGTTCCTGGAACTTACATCCCTGGAGCCATAAATTGTGCTGAAATATGTTGAGATTGTGTACTTGTTTATGCAATTTTGCTAAAGCCAAATTGGATAACAATGGCTGAAAGTGATGCTCAGGATTTAATCTATTGAATACTTTATCAAAAACATAAAATAATAGATAGTAATTAAATGGTGCAAGCAACTGRTAAATGCTTTGTGAAGCTGCATATGTAGTCTGTCCTATTGCTGCTGTTTTCAAACAAAGGGCTGTGACAGTCACTCTATGCTTCAYTGACTTGTATGAAAAAAATAAGACTTGTACAGCAAGGCCACTTGCATGGTCATTTCGCTGCTGACATTGTGATACAAACCCCTTAGGCGTCTAACAGAGATCAGTTTATCAGCACAGTAATAACCTCATTAAGTGCCAGGGAAATCATAAAGCATTAATGCTATAACGCGTTCAGATTTTGGTCATTATTAAGTTGGGAAAATGCTATTAATAATACTTTATGCCTGTTTGTAGGAATTCTTATGAGCAATTTGAGATACTAAATGGCAGGTGGATCAGTTGTGCTCTCTTTAGTCAGTGAGCTTTTGGATGAAAAGACAGGGACTCTCAACTGCCACTCTCCTATTACTGCAGACCTCCTGTGCAGCATGGGACTAGTGACCTGAGCCACTGCCTTACCTCGCAAGTCTCTTCATACACACATTGAGCATTCCTATCTGTCTAAGACAATATTAAGAACTTCAGCTTTAGTCCTTTAAATATAACTGTTAAAGACATCCATAGCTGAACAGTATTGTCTTGTGATTAACGCATAGCTAAATTGCGCCATAGGAAAGGTGACTCATCCAAGTTTTCATAGTTAACGTCCTCCTCCATTTCCATAATTGTTTTAATTCCCTCTAAAGCACTGTGACAGGTGAGCTGAGTCTAACGCCAGGTATCTTAGCTGCAAGTGTGAGGGGCAGCAGTGTGCTTGCATCCCCTCAGGGGTTGTTACAGCTGGTATTGCTACCTACAGCTTTAGCTAACATCTGATGCCAGCTGGCACCTAGGGAAATGGTGATCAGTATCACTTTCTTCAATTCTTCAGGAAAAGAGCATATTATTTTATGCACAGTGGCTCTTTTCACARTGTTCCTGGGTGACAGTGATTTGCTCTTAAAAGGCACTGGAATATGTTGCTAATTCTGTGGAAGATAATTTCTGGACGTTAACAGTGTCATGTCATTTTACTAATGAAACTCTAAAGCACACCAAAGGCATTTCCAACTCTCCTCYGTAGTACAACATTAGGAAATGTGAGAACCATGGGTACTGACACACTAAGCTTTACCTGGACTCCTGACACCCAACCAAGCTTTGTGTTTTAAAGCACACAAATGCATATGATACTCAGAGGTTTAAAGTTAGATGTCCAGCTACCCAGGAGCTAGTCACATCAGCAAGGATGCTTTTTAGGACAGAATGTAAATTCTGKTTTTTAATCTGCTTTTGGCTTTTGTTTTGTTTGTTTGTTTCTTTCTTGTTTCTTCTCCTTTTTTTTTAATAAAGTGGTGTATAAGGAGGACAGAAGCAGACTCGTCTTAGTGGTCCCAAGTGACAGGGAAAGAGACAATGAGCACAAACTGAAATGCAGGAAATTCCATATGAATGTCAGAACTTTTTTTAYTACGGGTTGGTTGAACATTGGAACAGGTTACCYAGAGAGGCTTTGATATCTCCATCCTKTGAGATACTCAGAACCTGACTGGACAYAGCCCAGGGCAACCTACTTTAGCTGACTGCTCTGAGCAGGGAGTTGGAATAGATGATTTCCAGAGGTTCTTTCCCACCTCAGCTATTCTGTGATTCCTCAGATAACAAAAATTTGGTGCAGATTATGTAATGTTGTGGAAATATGGAAATATTAAATATAGCCATGGGAATACAAGGCAGAAGATAGATTCTCTGAAAGGTATAGCAAAGAGAATTTACACACTTATTACCACAGCTGATGTATATTAKCTCCCAGAGAGAAGGTAGAGCTTACTATCACCTCTGAGAGGAAGGCCAGCATGTGAGCTAATACTCAAGTCAGTGCTTAATTAACCAAGGAAAAAATATCAATACAGGTGCATCTGAATGTCACAGATAATATGGAAATACAGTTTCTAATTTAATGCAGTAAAGTCTCTAGACATGCCCACCCCATATAAATGAGATCTAGGCCATTATTAAATGGAAAGGATGATAAAGCAGGGAAAGAAAGGCTAATCTAAAACAGCTTGCTGTGACTTTATCAGCAATGTACTGATAGGGGTCATCTGTGTTTCTGAACAACCGTACTTTCAGTTTCATAAATAATTGTTTTAAAGGGATTAATTTGTCATTCAGACTTCTGGTTACAAGTCAGTGCTCTACTATGGATCAAACAAATAAACAATCTACCATCGTTTTTTAACCTGAGGCCATTCGATTGGTAATATAGTGTAGCTTGCAGAGTAGGAGCATCTTTTTCAGAGTTGCAGCAAGGCTTGCCTGCCGAACCCCAGCTAGAGAGGGTGCCCAGACCCTGCCTGGTATCTGCAGTATCTGAAGCAAAACAAYTCCTCGCCTTTTCACTGCAGATCCTCTGCTGCTCCATTCCTGAGAGTGGTGCTGGCATATGGATTTGATCGTATGCATTTACTTTGTGTTACTGGAACACCTGGAAGTAGAGAAAGGTGTTTTCTCTGCCATGGTATCGGGAAACCCGGTGTGGCAGATAGCTGACATTGTAATCAGCAAGAGTACCTGTTAACTGTTGAATCATTCAAACTGAGCTAAATCTTGATGTGTGCAATGCAGAGCTTTGTTGCCTTGAACTGAAATAACTYCAATAAATTGTGTACTGCTGGTTCTTAGTAGGTCTGTAACAGCAGGTTATTTCGAAGTCAGATATGCTTCAGTGGCATGGATTTACACTGAATTTCTGGGATGTCAACATTGCAGTCTGAAAGGAAGTGGTTCTAAAGTAATATCCAAGATGTTRTGTTTTCCTTTTCTCCTGCTGCCTAAATAATATATCCTACTTTAGCTGTGTCCTTATTTTCCTGCACTTGAGCTCTAAGATTTGCATAGCAGCCACCATGCTTTCTGCACAGCGTATCAAATGGGTTGTGTAGTCCACAGCAACATCATCAGTTTTGGTTCTTGCTATAAGCCTCCTGCATTCACCCAACTTCATCCTTCACTGTAGCTTTTAGGAACTTTTATGACAACAAAACAGTAAATCTTCTTTGATTTGATAAATCTCTCTGTAAGCRTGTGTTCTGTTCATGAACAGTACTGGGTAGTCCTGGAAACTGTACACCCTTTCCTTGATAGTTTGGACAGTGATGATGGATATTCTTATCGACCTCTTGCATCAGTGGTCCAGAGTCTTCAAAAATAACATTAATACCAGCTATAGTTTCTATAGTTCGGGTACTTTCCTAATATCAGTGGGAACATCCAATCCTGCCATACAAGGCCTTGTTATTATTTAACACTACATAAATTAACAGTTCTCCTTAAAAGTAAATCCACTGGTGGTTGCAATTATAATCGTCTAGAGAAAACTTGTAGACCAGGAATTGCCTGAGTATTGTTTCTCGGAAGCCTATGTCAGAAAAGGATCGCACAGAATATAGTCTTTTCCCAAGCATCTGCTGCTGACCACTGCTGGAAGGAGGATACTGTGCTATGCGGATTCTTGCCTAGCCCAGTGCAGGAGTGATGTCCTCAAATCATCTGCCTGCTGAGGGTAACTTCTTGTTTCAAGTGATCTAAATTAATCTGAGCCAGCAATTTAATTTTGAAATGCTCCTTGTTCCATGACTGTACCACATAGTTCTCTGGTTGTGTTAATTATGACTATATTCAGTTAGGTCAAAACAGTAAAAAGAGTGGCAAGAGGAAATACCCATGGGGAGTRGAGGAAGCGTGGAAAAAATCATTATTTCTCAGCAAGAAAGCACCAATATTGTAGGGAAAAAAGTGATTTTTCAGACCCACTAATAAGAAATACAATAACACAGAGAAGCTTTTGCTCTCTTTTGTGAAGAGAGGAAATACATAGATGGCTGAATCCGTTCAGTTAGGAGAATAAGTAAGCATCATTGAGTATCTGTCTTTCACAGCATGTAATTGATTTTTAACTAATTCTACACCTAGAGAAACTAATCCTTGTGTGAAAAAAATAATTGGATTTTTCCATCAGTTCTTATTTGAACAAGGAGGTCAACATCTGTGCAACCAAATATTGTCCCAGGGAAGCATATAGTGTAATATCACTCTGGACAGGTATGTTAGTCTCCACAGTGTTTTGAATAAGGAGTCTGATTGTGTACCTCCACTGAAATCATTACAATTTTGTAGTGAGCTCAGTCGGAACAAAATCACAAGCACATTGCACACACCCTAGGAGAAGCATGAGCAGCAGTTTAAGGATGCCCAGACCCAGACAATGCTTTTTGCGCTGCAGTACTTCGAATTCCCTTGTCTGAAGATGTGACAAAGGTTTCTCTTGGCCAYGACGGGCTCTGTGCTGTTCGGTCACTGGTCCTGTTTGCCCTCGCTCTCCAGGCAGAGCACCGTGAGCAGGCTTTCTGGCTCTCACATTGTTCTCTGAACACCCACTCCTCTGATCTTAAGCAACAACACCAACCTGCCTAATAAGGTGCCCTGCTGTGTGTTCCCTTTTCATGCTTCATGCCAGCTACCGGCCAGGAATATCGCATCACTGCACAGTAATGTTTCCATTAATACAAGTGCGATTTCCTGGTGCTCCATATCCCTTTATCTTGTGCTCATATGCACAACAGCCTGTATCTGTGCTGTGCAGAAGGATGCATCCAGAATTCATTTTCTTTCTCATGTAATATGAAAGGTATTTCTGAAAGAGTAACTAGTGAAGTGATGAGAATCCTCCAGGCTTTGAAGTCTAAGCTTTGCTCGTGTGATTAGTTTAAATGACTCGTTTGCCATATAGGGAAGTGGTATTGATGGGTTTGGGTTTCTTCACCCCCCTCTTCTGTTTTGAAATTTGATACCTCCCAACAAGTGCTATTTGGAGCAAGCTCAAAGCTGCTGTTGTGTTTCCCAACAGGAACCCTCCAATATATGTGCAAAGAGGAAATTATCTGGCATTTCTGAGCTGTTCTTTTGGTTGCCCATGCACTACTTTACTACAATGAAGGTGTTTTGAGAAGATGGTGGTGGGTGTATAATACAAGCTTAGTTGGAATCTTTCCTGTTCAGAAGCCTAGGGCACTTTTCAAAATACATGTTTCTGACTCACAGAGTTAGACAAATGCTTACAAGAGCAGATGCAAGTTGTCTATGCACCCAGCTGGACCTTTCTCTAACAGTTATTCAGCCCCTGAGAGAGTCTCCCACAATGAGGATTTATCTCGGTGTTTGTTGCCTCAGTCTCATCTCCTCCTCATTAAAATGAGCTCTCAGCCAATATAACCAAGACACATTTGCCATTTATGCGGTCCAGACTTCCTCATGGCTGGATATTAAGATGGACTGTATGATGAGAAAACTCACTTATGCTGAAGGCTGACTTGATTTACCAACACGCAAAACAATCAATCCTAGAACTYATCATAAAAAACATTTTAATCTTTCAAACCTTCTTGTTACTCAACTACTCTGTTTCTGCTTTCAGCCCAGGAACAGAGAGAACACTAGGATCCAGAGATAGCTGTAAGCTGTAGAGACACTGAGGGACCAGCATATTTCTGTCATCATTTAAAGTCTAGCTGGTGTGTTACTTTTATGTGTGTGAATCTTCCTGTGGATAGTCATCTGCATGCTGGCAGCCCAACTTCCATGTGGATTGGGTCCAAAAAGGCTTGCCAGAGCATCACTGTTGAAACCTCCTATGACTCTGTGTGCAGTGAGCATGGTCTGCTCTAGCTGAGCAGGGTTTAATTGCAATCATGGGATACGTTATCCCATGATAACTGGGCTGGGCACTCATCCTCCCTCATCTCCTTACAGCCCAACAACTGCAAAAGCAAGCTGTCTGACTGAGAGTCTGAGGAGATAACAGCTGGGTCTATGGTTTGTGCTAAAAAAGAGCACAGACTTTACATACATATGTTTAGAAAACCTATGAAAAAGGAGTGTTAAAATGAAAAGTTAAGTTCACAGAAGTTGAGCTTTCCTATGTTTCCAATGCAACCTTAATTCACCTGTTTTACACACTTGAATTTTGTTAATCTGTAATTATGGGATTCCACACTATTTTTTTGCTTGCGACCTTTGCTTCATTTAAGAATTAACATAATGAAGTGTGCTCTGGAGATAAATCAATAGTCTATAGTGCACCAAAGCTTTTCCTGTTGCAGAAAGTGAGGAGCACATAGCCAGTGATGCAAGGATCTGCAGAAGGAAAAATGATAGTTTTGTGATGGCTTTCTCTTGTGGCAAGTGAATAGCAGAGAAATTGATTTTATCTCCACATGCACCAGAGAACTCTTATCTAATTCTGAGCATTCATCTTGCATCAAATGAAACTTTTCAAGGCTGTTTTCTACTTGTGAGTTTGTCTTTGTGGTACACAGCTAAGATTCCAGGGTTGTAAACTGGGTAGCTGTTGAGCAATCACAGTTCCAGCTGAAGCCACTGGACTCTTAATCTTGAATATATGAAGTACTGTATAATAGTCTGAAAATACAAGTTTTAAACAGCTTATGTTAGGTACCCAAGTTTAGCTGGTACTTCTTACTCAGTTCAAGTTCTGTAAAAATGGCAAAAACTATAACCTTAAGATCCCAGAAAATTTATAAAAATGAATGCATTGAGATCTGAAGCATTCATACTGTTCTGATAAGCACCACAGAAAAGCCTATGAAGAAATGAGTAATTCTGTTTTCAAAGCAGAATCTGAATAGCGTGCAATAAATAATGCCTGGTGAGAGTGAATAATGAAGGGAAAATAAACTATTGAAAGCTACACATTAGTTGAACATTGTTCATTCTGTGCACTGAATGAAGTAAGGGTCTTATGGAAAAGAGCATATGTGACAGTGTCATTTACAGTGCTATCGTGGTGCCTGTGCACGAAGCACATGAATTACTGTTTCACAGGCAACCACACCATTTTATGTGCTTGATTAGCAGCCTTTATAATGTAAGCATAGCATAGTTTTTGTGTGCAATAAATAAGTTACATGCTTTTTAACTCATTTGAAGTCCCTACTTCAAGATCTGAAGGCTCTGAAGCCTTTTCAATTCAATGGTACTAGGGTTATTCTATTCTTTCATGTGGGAGAACAATATATTCTCCCTGCTTTAGTTCTTTGAAATATGTGAACTATTTTGTCTGAAACTAAGAAAGAAAATACAGAGTCAGCCTGGTGCAGGTATCTCACACAATGGATTTTATTAATACTGTAAGTGAAAACAGAATTTGATCATGGAAAGTACTGGGCAGGGGCTAAGACATCTGTTGGTGACTTCAGTGTTTCCTGTTGTTCCACTGTTATTTAGGAACATGGTGGTGGTTCATGCACCTCACAACAGTTGTCACTGCAGATGCCAGACTAATCTTTTCCTCGTCAGCGTCACCAGTCTTGTTTATATTTATATCCTATGCTGCTGTTACTCACAGAAAGGAAAATATGTGTAGTTATCCACCTTCAAGGATAGAGGGGCAGTTTGGTCAGCCTCCAGGTGGTGAGAATGAATTGCCTGGATTCATAAGTGGTTTTTGTAAACAAATACTGGTTAACACCATCAGGATTTCAAGAAGACTCTACATGGAAGACAGCAATGCAGTATATAGAGATCTGAGCTAGATGGAAGTGAATCATGTGAGGTGTTCGCATTGCTCACAAGGTTGTTGTGAGGACGGATTTATATCAAGTTCGCTGCTGCCTAGATAAATACTAGTGCTGATGACACAGGAACGTGTCGAAGATGGTGGTCAGTCTGACCTCCCATATGGCAGAAGACAGAGAATTTGAGATTTGCTTATTACTTAATGACCCCAACAGCCTCGGGGTCATTAAGTAATAAGCTCCTCTGCCCAGAGCAATAATTWAAAAAAGGCTACCATTCAACTTAAATTTTACTTTTCAGCCTTTTTTAGGGGAACTTTTCAGTTTTTGTCCACTGACAAATTCCCATTCTGGACTCAGACACTGGCTTATTTCAAGATAAATTCTCCTAAGTACTGGTATCTTTTACATCTGAATCTTTGTGCACTTGGGTAAAAAAAACCAAACCAAACCAAACCAAACCAAACCAAACCAAACCAAACCAAACCACCATGTTGCACTATGTTAATTGTTTACTCTTGCATTTAATCACAGGAACGCTATCTTACCCTTTGAGTTTCCTTTGAAGATGGATGAATTCCCAGAGATGTCTAAAGCAAACGAGGGGGCTTTAACTTAACATGAGAACAATGACAATTTAAAAATTTTATAAGGGTGCCAACCATGCTGGTTTAATTTTTGATAAGGGATGATACTATGTTTCTGCATTTTTAATAAAGAGACTGACAAAGAGTCATTTAAGTTACCTAGAGAGACAAACTTTTACAGCAGGACTGTAACCAATTCAAATGTTAATGGTAAAGATACCAGGACAGTCTGTCTTGAGAGACTGTCATGAAATACTCACTAGTGTTGCTGCATAAAAATAAAAAGATTACTTTTSATTTGCAGACACATTATAGAATGCTTTCAGATTCTTAAAATTGATATGGAAATCATTTTGATATAGTGAAAAACTGACGTAATAAAATCCATGAAAATACCACCCCACACTGCAGGTAAAACCAGAGAGAACTTAACTCTACTGGATTTCTGTTTGTTAAGGGAAGACTTTGATTTTATATTACACGAATTTTTTATGWGTTTCAGAAAGATAAGTAATTTCAGGTTACTAAACTCTTAAGAATATAATGTACAAGAAAAGATTACTGCTGGCACTGGTACAAATTTCATTTCCAAGTGCATGATATGTGTTATGATCGATAGATCATAACCCAAGCATATAAGGCACAGTAATATTTAATGTTTTTTTRTTTGCACAGTCTAGCCTTACAGATTATCCTTGTGTAAGAAGAGCGATATTTATCCATGAAACMTTTATACTATGAGCACCACTGCAAGAAACATGACTGGACACTTTTGCTCAAGGTCGGATTTGTGCACTTTTTGGCTATTTTTGGGGGGAGTTGAGTCGTGAATTGAGACCTATCATCATCCATGCATCAGATATGCTAGGTGGGTTGAATGGTTAGAAGAGGGTCTCAGTTGATCGGGAATAGGGCTTTTGAGAGGGCTTCAGTGCTTGCAGGGCCCTACTACCTGGTACTCTCCCTGGTTGCAAGGCAATGCCATGGCCTATATACCAGCTATGTCTTCTCTGTAGTGGATCACAGAGCGGTCTGACTATCTGCATCCTGCATATGTGACCACAGATGGGGAGAGGGAGGTCACAGTGCAGAGCTGCACAGGGATTTGATATGAGCCTCACTGTGGGAGTGTGCAACAGGAGATAACTACATTGCTTTCAGCTCTGTGGGTAGGATGTAGGATGGGATAGGATAGGATATGATAGAATACAATAGAATATTTTAGTAGGAAGGGACCTACAATGATCATCTGGTCACTGCCTACTTGTACAAGGCTGTTGGTTGCCTTTTGTGGGCCTGATCAGGCCTGTCTCATTTTATTTCCCTCTCTAAAATGGGTCCTGCATAAATTTTCCTGGCCTGGCAAATTTTTGAGGGGTCAATAATGCTGTTAGACCCTAGATGAACATGAATAATAGCCTGTTTGCACAGCTGATAACTGAGCTGTAAAAACGAATCTGCTCCCAGATGAAACTTGACATGCAAAATTTAAGCTTGGGGAGCAATTCTTTGTACGTATTCTGGAAGAAAAAAAAAAAAGGCTTGGCCTGCTTAATTTTTATTCATCCTTAAAATAAAAACTCCACAGGAGGGTCAGCAGAGAAAGCTTCTGTGTTTTGACATAGCACTTGAAATTAGTTTTAAACATAAAATACAGCAAATGTTTAATCTGTAATAAAGTTGAATCTGCTCATTTTGGAGAAGAACGATGGCCAAGGGTTGAAGCTTTGGGTTCTGCAGTTGCCAGATGGGATCATTTCCAAAAGGGAATTTGGATGGTAATCAGTGTCCGCTGGGATCCATGCCCACCGCTCCGACTCCGTGTGCCACAAAGGAGAGATTAGGGGCAGAATGAGAATGCGCAGGGCTGGCACGAATCAAAGGGACTCCCTGTAAAACCTATTACATCTGCTCTCTAAAAAATGCATAGAGAAACTGACAGTCAGGAAAATGCAGTTTTGATTGTGCTTTGATGGCTGGGAAGCTAAAATTATGTGGGTGGGTGGCTAAGTGTAACTCTATGTCCATGCCAGCTTTATTTGACTGAGACAACCAAAGTCAGGCCAGTTTTCATTGTCCTTTCAGGACTTTCAGAGCAGCAGGATAAATAAAGGAATGAAATGGGGAAATGAATTTATAGACTTTGGTTGTCAAACGATTAACAAAAGGCCCAAACCTTGGTGTTTTGTTCTATTGATTTTGTTTTGGCAAGGCAAAGATAAGATTGCGAACCTATACAAAGGGACGTGGCCTTTACTTCCCTCTGTGCCTTTGTGAATGGCTGGGTGATTTGCTGAATTGAAGTTTCACTTTCAGACCGAAAGCAGGTGTTACTCTACACTGAATTATGAGCTACAAACACTATGCCATATTTTTGGGACCCACAGAGTTTGCTAGTATTAAATCAAAACAGACCCCAAACGTTTGGATGGGAATATCTGAATTTCTCCAATGTCTGCTTTGTAATGGTAAGAGAAACAATCCACTTCCCAAATCAAGTTTCAGGTGAACTACAAGGACTTGGCATGATCTTTGGGAGCCCATGTTAATCTTTGAGGCCTGTACCCTCTAGCAGGTGAGTGTGCCCATGGCTTGGGTCCTAGTCCTCTCAACCAGCTGAAGAACATGAGCTGCTTTAACCTGATCTGGGCACAGGATGTATAATTTTCCAGAGAAAGGGAATGGCTGTGCAGGGCTGTGAGGTTGKCTGCAGCCCTTCAGTGCGCTACTCCAGTGCTTTGTGTTGGCCTGGTGTTGCCCTTCTGTCCTCCTAGGGATCACGGGCCTCCTTTGCAAGTACCAAGACCAACCTTTGATGACTAGTGGACAACAAATATTTGGCAATCCTACCGAGTGGCACAGGTTATATTGAAATAGAAAAGTTATTTAAAAAAATTGTACCTCTGAGATTAGCTGGACATGTTTTAAGCTTTCTAAAGAGTGAATGAAAGGGAGACAGGGTCTTCCTGAGACAATAGCAGGAGTGTCATGACTAAAAATTAAAGTGCTTTAACCAAGTGCTGTGGGATGTGCTTGTGGAAGGTCAAACTGTATGAGTCTGACAAGATCTGTGCAGACATACAAATGCATAAATAATGTGCTTTATCAGAGCCATAGGAGAACCCAGAACTGAAGCACAAGARGTGCAGCAAATCAAGGAACAGCTGAATTAGTAGGAGTTGTTTTAGGTTGGTTTAGACTACAAGTATCTATCTGCTTGTATTCTTTCAGGCTTGATCCATCTTAGTTAGAACTTAACATCTGTGGAACTGAGGGACGCTTTTGCTTTTGAAGGAAGAATTGGGGATGGGGGAATATTTTGAAGGGTGTACTAGTAAGGGTAGGAGGAGACCTGTTTTGTGCTTCTAGAAACTTATGTCTCTAGGACATGTTATTCTGAAGCACATCTATCACTTGATGCTTTATGTGATATGACAAAATGCCACAGGGATTGATCCATCARCTGCTGTTGTTGCAACATGGTATAATAGGCAGGAAATCTGAAAGGACATATTTTCTGAAGCTGTTTAAAAGAACTGTAGCTCTGGGAGTGCACATCCACATGTCTATCACTCATACAAGCATGGATTCTACACATGACATCAGCTCTGTCCTAATATTTGTGAGAAAAGGTTTCTCAACTTCAAAGAAACAAGTTTTTCACAACTCAGTTACATTGATAACTCTTCTCAAACGTATGGAGAAATGTAAACAGGGCTGCATTTGTGTGACTCTCATGTATCTCTAATGAAGCTGTGCATAGAGACACCCAGAAGAATTTTATCATTGACTAAGCAAAACACCATGCAAACTGAAGAGATATTTGAACATAAGGCCTACATTTGCAAGGTGATAACTGGATTCTTTTTCTGTCTCGGAAAAAAGATCTCCCAGTGTTTCCTTTTTCTTCCCCTCCCCCCATTCCTATTTTGGGGAGATTTTAAAGACTAGTTTGATTTTTATCCACTTTGAAAAACAAATAATTCCACTCTGACCAAACTCAAATGTTTTGGTTATGCACAAGACTCCATTCATTCTCTTGTTATTTAGGAATTGAAAGTGATGAGATGGCAATATCTAATAGGATAGCTTTGAAAAAAAWTATTAAAGACAAGCTAGTAAATCAAAAGAGAAAGCAAGAAAAAAACATTCAGAATCCAACCTTGAAAAATTTGCTTTTAATGAGCTCTCACTTTAAAAAGGGAAACAAATGTTGATTTCGTAGTCCTTCATAAAGAAAGACAGCCTTGTCTAGCAACTATAAGAATTTACAAATTAGATGACGTAGACTCTGCCCGTTGCTTAGCAAGAAGGCATAGATTCAGCACTACCTTGAAAGCAATCAGCACTACCTTGAAAGCAAGACAGGTTGCAAAGTGTTCTGCTGTCATAAAAAATCCATACAAATATAATGAGAAACATTCCATGCAGACATCATCCTAAATTCCCATTTGGGTATTATTTTCTCATTGATGTTGTAATTAATGCTAAAATAATTTGTCTGTGAGCCTTCAAGATGCTTAGAGCTTTCCAGAGGGCTGCTAGGAGCTGAGGGAATTTTGCACCTCACAGAACCAGACCTTGTCTCCGCTTCCGCCATCCATGCACAATATACCACTTCTTTGCAGCATTGGGGCCTAAACAGATAAGGTGTGGGAGGAAAATGGAGTGAGTGTCTAGTTTATAGAATTTTTAAAAAGGAAAAAAAAAAATCAGGCTTAGTGGTGCTACTAGGTTTCACTGTGTGTCTAAGCCCTTTGGGAGCCATAGAGCAAACAGCAGCCTGTGGTACTAATCTGCTGCTTTACAGCATTGGTATACGGTCACTGTAAAGTTACACGAGACACTGTCAACTTCAGTTTTGCTCCAATTCATGATTCCTTTGTTAGTAGTAATAGGATAAATAGTTGGAAGTGAAACATCTTGAAAAAATCCCACTGTACTTGTTACTAACTATGGCCTCAAGTCTGCATTTCTGTTAGCTTTCACGGTGATTAGTCACTGTACGACAGCAAAGAGCAGATCAGTCTATAGCAGTGCTCCTCTAGCATGCAAAAGATCTTGCCAGACACCTAATCCTCACTTTTTTTTCTTGTTGGTCCCTTCATTCTTATGCTCATTAAAATTAATGGGAAAGGTCCCTATTGTGACTGTAGGTTTGGTTGCATTCAAAGATCTATTGTCTAGGGATACTGCTATGGTAGGATGTTCAGCCTTGGGATGGGAATGAAGGGCAGAAGCTTTCTGTGTTAACTCCTTTCTAGCTGAATAAAAAACTTCACCCATGGACTGCAAAGCATTTCTTATCTTCTCCCTACTCCCTCGACAGAGCCGCTATAGAGAAGCAGGAGTGAGAGCATGAAGTGGAAGAAGATGGATTTGAAGCCATACTGGAAAAGTATTGTGAGTAACTCTCCAGGAAGTCACATTCCCAGGGAGCTGCTCTTTCCAGCTACTTTGGGAACCTTACATGGCCAGAGTACTGCTGAATGGTGCTGGGTAATATTTCAGTTGATTTGCTGAGGAAAACCAGGAGGTGGTAGTCCAAGTGGACTAACTTGGGTTTGCAGTTATATATGTATATATGTAAAAGTTTAAGAGAGTGGTTGTAAGTCAGAATTGCTCTGAAGACAAGAATCCATGAGTGTGAGATATGGACTGATACCTATGCATGTGTATATGCAGTTAGTGAATGCGTGATGCAGTGTGGTTTACATTTAAGTGGAAGCTTTGGCCACTGAATGTTGCCGTCTCATACCTGGATAATAAGTACCACTGAGATTTTGTTTGGCCAGCTGTGTGGCAGCGTTATATCATACTGCTACTTATGCTTGAATAAAGGAGAACTGAGTGACAGTTTTAGGACAAAGAATTATGGCTACGGAAGTGAGAGATTCTGGCTGGCAGGAGAGACAATTCTTGGATGATAAACTGATGTGGTTTGTAGTTCGATTTAAATCTGATTGTGTGATGTCCTCCTTTCTTTACTAGGCCGTGAGCTAACTAAAAATAAGGATGTCATTAGAAGACTTAGAGTGTGCTAAGGGGGTTAAATGGACCTTTTAGGCATGAAACAAGCAAATGGAAAGCCCTAGTGGCTATGAAAGGTCCCTAGAATGTGGAAGGGGAAGATGGATCCAATAGACAAAGTAGTACAGAGCATGGATTTAAATAAGAAATATGAAAAGCAAAACAGCAAACAGCTGACTTAAGGGATTGGAGTCCTCTGGAAAGAAACTGAAGTTCAAAGAGAATAAAATTAACCTAGGAAATGGAAGAGATTATCGAAGATATTGAACAAAGCATTTTAAAATAATAAAAGTTGCAAAAATAAGAGCATAGAAAAGGGAGATCAATGTATGGACACCATTTAGTCAGATACAAATGAAAATATAAATTGGAAAAAAACCCTAAAGAATTCAAGTACTAACTTGCTTTCACACACGCAAAAGAGGATTTGTGCAAATGAAAAGTAATATCACCTGTCACTAAAAGTGCCCTTACAAAGAGACAGAAAGGGATGGCCACAATGATGTAACGGGGCTGGAGAGTAAAATGGTAATGGACACTGATGTTACAGTAACAGTGGTCAGATGCATGAATTAGGGGAAATTCCAATAGCCACATAGGCAAGAATGGAAGTAATTAAGGAAGTTAGTAGGGGAAAGTTTTTAACTGAGAGCTCTTGGAAATCAGTCTAGGGAAAACTATGAAAAGAGAGGAAGTAGAAGAAACTTTTCTGTGCAGTTTAAAATGGACAGCAGTTTAAAATTTTGAAAAATTCATCAAAGCGAAAGACTAAAGTATCTTAACAAATAAAAACAGTAAGCAGAACATTTAAAAGCAAAGTATTAAACAAGGTGCAAACAAAAGTAGGTTTGGTAATCCCAAAAGTAAGAAGGAAGCTTGTGAAAAGTTGTAGTCATTTTGAGCACAGGAGGTAAAAACCAGGAGTTTTTAAGTAAGAGTCTTAGGGACAAGTCCTGATCAGAAGTGAACCGGTACTTATACTCCACTGGGTTTGTGGCTTGTTTTGTGCCTCACTTAGTAGAATCAGCAGAAAATGCATTTTAGTTTTAAATGTAATATACAATACTACGTATAGCTGAAAACTCACAGCAGTTTTGGCAAGATAATTTTATTTTAAAATGTAAATATTATTGCAGGGACTGGCATATCATTTGGCAGTTTAAGGGATGTGGCTGCTAGTGCATTGGTTCAACTAACTTTAATTAAAAGGTTTAATTTAAATATCTGTTTGCAAAACATATTACATTAGCATATCTAAAAGCCGTGAGGGGATTGAAGGAATTAGATTTGTCTAGTTGAAAGACGAGCCTGAAAAAGTCAGGCTAATGGACAGGGGTTGTTTTCAAAGGCTATTATACAAATAGACGAGGACAGGTTTTTAAATGTCCATTTGAAAGAAAAAAAAAAGATTGTAGAAGGACATTAAATTGTTTGGGGGAAAATAGGGGGTGTGGGGGGTGTTAGCACAAATAGCTTAAGAAACTTGGTCTCCATGGCTTGAAGAGTTTCAGCAGATAGACTGGAGACTTCCCAGTGGAAGTATATGTACACTAGTCCTGTTCTTTCTATTCCCTGACAGTCTGTCGTTTTTTTTTTCATTTAGCAAAGATATTATTGACAAAAAAAATGAAGCACCTTCCATTCTTCCATACTTGAGAGAGCTCTCTTTGGCTGGGGCTGTCTCTCTGACAGTGGTCACAGGGCAGGGGAGGTCCACGGCTTGTTGACATTCTTGATTGTGACTGGCAGTAAATAAGCTAGGGTAAGTCTGATACTTCTCTAACTTGGAACCATCGTGCCCAGGTTATCAGTGTTAAACTAGATGGAATCTGTTGCCCATTTTAAGTTAGTGTGGATGGTGTTGGTCACCTCATCTTGCACAGCTAGTCTGTGGCCTCTTCAGGTGCTATGTGGTGAACACTAAAATGCTCCTGTGTATCGTACATCAGGTGGAAGTGCTTGTAGCATATTGCTCAGGATGGACTTTTGGTCTGAACCTGTGTAGTGTTCTTCTGCAAAACAAGGGAAAGTGTACATACAGTGGACAAAAGCTGGAAACACCAGATGAACTTGCATTAAAATAAGTTTGGTGCATTGCTTTTTACATGCTTCTGAATGACTTCTCCAATTCAAATAAAATCTGTAGTTGGGAGGGTGTGTATATGCACACCTGTGTGAGTAAACAACAAAAGAACCTGGTACAGTAATACAAGCCTGCAGAAAATCCAGTGTGCAGAATACCAGTTATTCATCATGACACTGAAGAGACTTCTCTGATRTATAAGCTATGGCTGTCATGAGATACCAATGGATCTAAGTGACCAATTGTTGCAAACTTTATGGAAAAAAGATCTGGGTTCTGTGTTAGGGAAAAAACGTAATCTAGCTATAAAAATCAGTTTGTGAAATAGATCGAAGAAATGGTGTGGATGATGAAAGACACAGAGCTAGCTGATGGGAGGCTCCATCTGGATGGAGCTCTACAGAAATAGCATTTCACTGTTTTGATGTACGTCCTTGTTCTGTTAGTGGCAGGCTGATTTGTGCTAGTTTGTGYTGTTTAATGTGCAGTGGTATGTGACCAGAAGTAGAGGCAAATTGCAGATTACATGTAGAGAAGGTTATTGAACTGTYCCTTCGTTCGCAGCACTTTGACATGGTCTGAGAGCCTCCTGCTCTCATCTTTGTGCCCTGGGGCTGAGGCTGCCCCATTGCTGGTTGGTCTGCCTGAACTTTTAGGATGACTTTGAATGTTTAGTTAGTAGATAAAGGTAGAACATACCAGTCGCTCAGATGGAGAGAAAAAAGAGTTGACACAGCAGCCTGAGCCTAATTCCTAATAAAAACTACACATAACAGCCAGCAGAAAAACAGTCTGCTACAGCAGGAGCCCTGTACTTGCTTGAGAAGTGTTGAATAAAGCTGGGTCACCCTTATGCTACAGATCAACCAAAAATAAGGAACATGTAGTTCAACTCCGTGCTCGTCTTCTAGAAATCATTAGGATGGCACTGTGTTCCTAAGTTTGCTTACATTACCTTTAAGCTGAAATATTTCCRTGCATGGCAAGAGCACACATTCTGTGCTATACACCTGGAGCCAGTAAGGACCAAGCAGGGGCAGAACAACGTGAAGCAGARGTACTTCACACAACATGTAGAGCTGGGGAACTCCTTGCTTCAGGAAGTGACCCCTGCTAAAGCTTTTACTTACATTTAAAAAGGAACTGATATTCATGAAAAATTGTTCAGGACTATTTGAATACAAAGACACTACCACTGTCTCAGGAAGTCCTCAAGCCACTAATGGCTGGAAGATAGGAGACTATTCTGGGCAAGCATTGCTGTATGCTGGCTCTGGTCTTACATTCGCTCTCAGGCATCTGCTACCAGCTGCAGTGTGGGTCAGAATGAGCTAGAGAGACCCTAGAGTCTCACCTACCGTGACCAGTCTTGAGAGCAGGAGACAGTSTGGTTTGTGTGTCAAATCTATAAGCAAACACAGCTGCCAACTAGCAAATGCAGTATATTAGAATGTGTTCTGTATATGGTGGTTACTAAATGTTGCATATTAGCTGTTGGAGACTTACTGTTGGGCCAAATATGCCTGTGCTGTTGTTTTACAGATTTCCATACAGTATGGATAAAAGAAGCATGAGTTCCTGTTCCAATTTCTGACTCAAGAGGTGAGCTCCTGGAAGAGACGCACCTTGGGAGGTAAATTAACAGTCTTAATTAACTATTGGAACATAATGGATAAAACTAGATTTAATTTCTCTTACATACCAAATGGTTTCCCTTGCCCAATTTACTTCCCTTTAGCACCTCTAGTTTCCTGCTTGCCTCTGAAATTCCTTGGAGATACATATGTCCACAAGATGGTACTAGGCTACAAGTAGCCCCCACAATGGCTGGTCCGTGAACGGTGTTGAAATTGCTGTTGATCAGGTGTCATCAGAGCAATTTACTCAAAAAAAAAATTATTAATGTTGTTTTCTGTGAGAGGCATTCAGGCCAAAATACCTGGTGKTTTTTTTTTTTTTTTAATACAACAAAATTCTGATAGGAATCGTAGCAAACCATTGCTGTGACTGATGCTCTGCACACTTGCACCTGTTTCATACCGGATAGCTTCATTATTGCCTTTGGAGCCACTTCCAATTTAAACTAATTTAGGGAAGAGAAGAATGAGGCCAGGAATTATGTAGCTTTATGAATCTGTGTTTTGGCACATTTAAAAAAGAGAAATCTGACCTAATGTATTATAAATACCTCATTTGCTTTAAGCAATTATTGTAATCTATCACATTGATCCGGCCAACACAAACATGCACTACATTTTGCATGCTAAAAAATTGTTCAAAAAGGCTTGAACAAATTGTTAATACTCTATAAGCTGCTAGTGAAATAGCTCAATGATTAGGTCTTCTTCACATGATTCAAACGCATTAGTGACACTACTGACTTGCAAAATTTTTGTTAAAGGCACAAGTGCATTTTTAAATGGCGGACCAGTTCTGAAGTCAATGGCATTTCAGGGTTTGAAACTGAAAAGTTTCATTACATCCGTTTATGTAAAATTAGTACTTGKTTTTTTTTTTAAATAACACTCCACATATAATCATGTTAATCCTTTTGTGATGTTAGATTCAAGTTACTCCTGAAAAATATCTTTTCATAATAAGATTACTGAAATACTCTTAATCCTGACCGTATGAACAACGCTGCGGTGTTAAAGACATTGAACCGCTTTCTCATCAGCACTGTGCAAATTGAGTGATAAACACGGCCCCCGATAGCTTGTAAAACATTTCCTTCGTAGTTACTATCAAACCGCATGTGCTTAAGCAGTAGTCAGGGCAAGCCGTTCCTGCGAAGGGAGGTTGCCACCTTTAGCATACTTCGTATTTGTTTCACTAATTTGAACGCAATTAAGTTGAGATGACCTCAGTGTGGTCATAATGAAATCCCCCAGTGGGAGAGCTGAAGCAATGAGGAGAGCACACAATTTGTGACTCAAGGCCATTTAAAACAGTCCACGTGTTTAACTGACTTCGTAAAATTAAGGTCATGAATGAGGCTGCCATTGTAACGGGGCATATGGAGGGAGGCTCATGACCAGAGGCCCCGACCCTGCGCGCGCGGTTCAGAGCCAGCCTGTCCCCGCGAGCGCTCCAGGGCTCCCGGAGCGGGGCCCGGGCCTGCCCCGCTCTCCCAGGGCGCTGTCGCTGCTGGCCGCCCAGCGCCGCCGGCCCGTCTGCCAGGGGGTGCCGCCACCTCCTGCCGCCGTGGCGGGACTTCGCCRCTCGCGAAGCGGCAGCAGGTGAGCMCGGCCGCCGCCAGCCCGGCCGCCGAGGCGGCGAAGGCCACCATTCTCCAGACGGGCCTGGAAACGCGTGTCCGACCGCGGCGTGTGCCATCCGCCGGGCTTTCGGTGTCCGCCGCTGCACGGCCGCGCCGCAGCGCACCCGTTCGCACGGGCGTGCCGAGGGAGGTGTCCCGCAGGTGTCCCTCCGGG